>JBBBDQ010029090.1:1780000-2042500 GCA_037127315.1 Ascarosepion bandense
CAGTACGTTTCAGAATCCATTGATTGGTTACTTGGCAGAAGCTCATAGCACGGAATTCCTTCCCAATCCTATCTGATAAATTGCACAAATTTGGTTGAAGATCTGCTTTTAGCGAGGCAAAAGTAAGCTCATATCACTTACATCAGGATCTTTGTCGCTGAACGTTGTTTTAAAAGATCCATTTCTTATGACTCATAACAATGTGCATTTTCCTTGCGTTTATACAAAAATTTACAAATAGAAATGCTATCCAAAATATTATATTCACCCATAACATGTGATATTCAGATATCTTAGGTATTTGTGTACTCAACATTTACTGAGCGCATATGGATGATAGATTTTGATAAATTTAGTATTTCTAAAAATTCCCAAACGGTATAATGCGGATTATTCTTAATCATTGTAATGATTGAGTTACATCTGTAATGGCGAGACTGTCTGACCTTTCTACATTACTTAAGTTACCGTAACGTTCTGTCAGCTAAAGCATATTTGCATAGCACAGCACATATCTTTAGTGTTGTTTGCAAAACATTTTTGCCTTTACGGTGATAAAATATCATCAAGAATCCAAAATGTATTTTATAATTTTCCATTTTCATAGTGGAGCAATAGTGACACGATTAAAATTGTTTTATATTTTCTTTCTCAAGAGATAATCTGAAATGTGTTTTAATCGGAAAGGTAAGTATATATCTGTCAACAAATTTGACTTGTTTTAACGTATTGGAAGATTAAGGGGAAAAATACCGATAAGCTTTCCGGACAAGCCAATACTATTAGTTCAAAGGAAACGTATTTAGTGAGATATCAGGTTGTTACCTCATATTTTTGTATGATGAAGTGCTTTAAAAGAACTAAACTTGTTTATGGGTAGTTTAATTCACACACACACACACACACACACACACACACACACACACATATATATATATATATCAACAGTTAGCTATATAATATGATCAAACTTTTACAGGTTATGTCTCTCAAAGTTTACAATAATTATGTATATTTAATCCGGAAAATTGATTGAAATGTGAGCTTAGGACATAATGTAACCATGAAAAGTACTTTCTAGTCGCGAAATGGAAACTGGCAGTTGGTGATTAAAATGAGAAGAATAAGTATCCTGCCACGAGCTAAAAAAAAAAATTCAAATGGAGATTTGTAATGCGCAATTAAGCGAGAGGTCAATGATGAACTGAATGCTAGGATTAAGGCAGCGATCACCAAATTAAATAAGAACATCCTCCATAAGTGTTGCTAAAGTGGTCTGTAGGCTGTGGTTAAATCCAACGACAACTTTATTTAATAAATTTATAAATTATTATTTATTAGTATCTGTTAAAATTAAGTATCAGTGTCAGTTAAATTTTCCTCAATTCAGGCGTTACTTCATCCATCAAACCCTGACTGTATCCCAAATATAAAAAATGCATTACTTAAATCTATATTATCACACAGAAAAACAGATTCTATAAATTATAAATACATGTATATATATATATATATATATATATATATATATATATAACAGAAACATGCTATATATTTAACGAAACATAAACATAATACAAAGATATATATATATATATATATATATATACATAACTTAAATCTATAACATACACACATAAACACACTTCATAAATCATATACATATATATATATATCTGTGTGTGTATAAAACATAACCATGATATTTATTTAACGAAACATAAACGTAATAACACACACACACACACACACACACACACACACACACACACACACACACACACACACACACACACACACACACACACACACACACACACACACATATATATATATATATATATATATATATAAACAATACATAACAAAGTAAGCAGAATAAGCCTGTGGAAGAAATTAATAATGTTTTCCTAAAAAATTATTTCCGTTTGTGGTAAAGTTGATTTGCATATGTGCAATCGTTCTTGAAAATGTTTATTTTTCAATAATTGTTTTATTCCTATTTACATTCAAACGATTGGCGTCTTCTTACTCTTGTTATCACATTTATGTATCGTTTCTGCCTAACGTAACATAATCTACCTTAGGATGAGGACTTTTGTTCCTGTTTGTAGTATTTGACTGTACTCTCTAAAACCTTCCATTTTTTCTACAGCTACAGAAGATGATGCTATCAAAAGCTTTCTTTCTTTCTGTTTTTTATTTCTTAATGCCTCTCCTATGTTCTATTGTTTATGCCTTGCATGTTAAGGAGGCTTTCATAGTCTTTTATATGCACTTATTCGTTCCGCCTTGTTCTTCTTTGTCCTGTATGTTTATTTCATTTCACAGGGGTTGACGACTAGCCTTCTTACGTTTTAGGCGTGTGAAAACGAAAAAATAAACAATCTTTAAACATGGCTATATAAATTTAAATAGATTTTATTACTTTTTAAGTTGAAAGAAGAGAATCACAAAGATTACTTGCGAAACAGATACACGCAAATTATTTCAATTGTTATTTTTTTAATCATTTCATTTCAAGCAAGGCAGGACCACAACTGGTGCATAGCGATTTACAGTCATAAAAAGCAAGGTGCAAGGAGGGTTGAAAAAGGATAAGAAATGAGACAGAAAATGGTAATCTACGTAGTCTTTACACTTTTGGAGATTGTAGCTATCACAAAATCATGCAAACAGAAGGGTGTTTCACAGGCGGAAAGTAGGAGAAAAGAAGCTGTTAGAGTAGAAGTGTTGGTAACATAAAACTATTTCAACAGTAAAATGTTGAGACATTTATGCCATTCTAGGAGAACGTTTAATTTAATGAGTTAGTGATACAAAAAAAAAGCTTGTCAGAGTAGTAGTTATAAAAACATTTGCAGAAAATACAGAAGAAAGCCACATAATGTCGATGAGAAAATAACTGAAGTCAGGTTACCAAGTCGGGATCGATTACGTTGCAGATCCTCTTTTGGAATTTGTCGAGACCCTCAACGTGTATAACAGAAGCACTCGAGCAGTATTTAATGCACGGAAGAATGGTAGATTTTTAAATGTGCAACATGGTTTCTGACTAGAAAAAGATATCAGGCCCGACACCGTGACACATGTAATTCTTTTCTGGTAATGCAAACTAATTGTGTATGTATGATAGAAGAAGAAGAATGTATTTAAATAAGGAAGTTTCACATACATACGTTGTTTTAGTAATGCGTAAAGTTTTTTTTAGTCAGCATACCAGGAGAAAGAGATAGCTGTTTTGAAATTACTGCTAAAATCTGTATTGACAATAACTCAGTATGTTTATTATAAATGGGATTAATTTAACATCGTTAAGCTTCTGTAATATAGAATGCTACTAGCATCGTAGCCCGGCGTTGCCCGTGCAACTCAGACCATTTTATTAGTAGGACTCGGTTATATAAAAAAAAAATAATTATATACAACACAGTTGTTTAAAAATTGTCCAAACATTCGATTAAATATCTATTTTCTTTTGTTTTGCGTAAACGTGATTTGATGTTTTGTGTGACATTGTAGACAACATTGCGTTTGTTTTTGTTTCAAAATTACGGGGAAAATACTTACATTTTTTGTGGACTAAATGAATTTAACATAAAAATAAAAATAATTTATTTTGTTTGAGTGAAATTAGATGTTTTGTATGACATTGTAAACAACATTGCGTTTGTTTTTCTTTCAAAATTACTGGGGCAAATAATTACATTTTCTGGGGACTAAATAAATTTAACATAAAATAAAAATTCTTTATTTTGTTTTACTGAAATTAGAAATATAAAAACTATTACGCTCTCAGTTCAGAAATTTTCGAAGAATATTTAAAAATGTAGACATTTAATTTTAGTGGAAACTGTTACATTAAAACCTAACGAATTACACACACATTTTACTTCCTTTTTTATACATATTTTGTTTTTGTTTGGAAAAACCCTTTTTTTTAATATTGCTTTTGTTTCAATATTAGGTGGGGAAATAGTCACATTCTTTTGTTGACCAAATGAATTTTTAAAACGTCGAAAGTAAATATAAAGGCTTTTTTTGTTTATTTTAATGAAAAATATTTTAGTCGCGTTTGACACGTGGGATTTGATTTCTGTGACCTAATTCAGCAAACATCTTTGATCTTAGATGTTTTACAGAGCAGATGTAAACAATTGGCCAAAAAGCGTGAAAGGGAAAAATAAAAGGGCTGAAAAAAATACAGACATACAGGCAGATAAACAGACACACACACAAACATCTTGCCTTTTATATATATATATATATATATATATATATATATATATATATATATATATATATATTATCGCTTTTCTGCGAAAGAGAAAAGTGCTAAACTTAAACTCAAAAAGTATGTGTCGACCTGGCTTCCCTGTAGATATGTTTCCCCAGAAAGTTTGAATGGCGTAGCTTAAGAATGTATGCTGCATAGCATACCGTGAGACACAGACTCACAGATTGCCTTTTATATATATAGATTAAAAAAATATACGAAACTTTCTTTAGAATTCAGCTGGTCCACAACAAAGAACAAGCCACCTAGGTCAAAGTTTTATCTAATAACAGAAAAGTGAATAACATAGCATCATGAATATTTGTGAAAAATATTTAGCCTTTAAAACTTTTAAAGTTAGGTTTTGCTAAACTCATTTATCTACTAACGTTTAATAAACGTTTTTCCAATTTCTAAATATGTATTTTAAGGAAAAAAATATTGTTGATGATTTTCTGAAGTGAAAATTTCAAAGGGCACAACAAATTATGTCGCTGATTGGTTAATATATATGAATGTGAAAATTCTAAATAGAGTCGATGTTGTGCACAAAATGAATTAATTTTGAGATTAATAATATTGCTTAAGAGTACTGAATTGTTTTGCACTTTTTAAAGTGCTTCTACTCTCTCTTCGTTCTTCATACATGATCAGCCTCGCCTGATTTCATTATATCACCGTTTTTTATGTTTCTACCGACTTACTTTTAAGAGACAGCTTATTTTACCTTTCTATTTATTGTAGGTTAGCCGGATAGATATAAACCTGATGACAGTGGGAGAGTCTAACGGCTAAAAAGTTTTGATAACAGCATCAAAAACGAGGAAAATAGTAATAATTGTGAGATCATCAATTCAGAAATTCAGAGATTAATTAAATTGATATTGTGTTGTATTATTTAGAATATATGTACAATTCGATTAGAAAACAAGAAAAATCTGGTTGAATTTTTTCTCTTTACATGTATCATCACATGATTTCTTTAAAAGAAATATAGACTATTATATTTTGTTGGTTCCAAAAAGTCAGGAACAAAAATAATTGCTCTAGCAATAGTTTGAATACTTGCGCCAAATACCTATATTTCATTTTTACGTTTTCAAAATTATCGAAGCTGAAAGGCAATCTGATGAAATGACTTTTGAAAGAACACGCAAAGAAGGTTTGTCTCTAGACGCGGAAAACACAGTGCAACAACTAGCATTCAAAGTCTGTGTAGTGCTTCTGGAGACCTAACGATGGATGTGAGAAATGTTCGGCAGTTGAAAGTACGTTTCAACAGTCCCTACTACGATGTGAAAAATAGGTCGTTTATTTTTTCATTAAATGTAACTGAAGTGTCCTATTTTTTTCTACATAATGGGTTAAACACTATGATTTTCTAGGTCCTCGTGCCTTGAAATGTTATCCATTTTAAAAGAAGAGAGACTCTTAATTTAAGACCAGACTAGAAAGTGATGGCCTCCGTAAGGCTAACCTGCACTATACACACTACTGCTACTGTGACAGTGCAGATTCACCGACTTTAATTAGTGACATGAATCGTGACGAGAAGCATCAGCATATGCAGGTAATTTGGCTGCATTTGGTTAACATTCCGAAAGAATACAGAAATGTCTATGTAAAGTGGCGCCTAATTCTCAGCAAGAAATACAGTCTCTGTAACTGTCCTTTTCAAAATTCTGCTTTTCTCCTTTCTTTAAAGAAGTAAAGGACTAGGAGGAAAATAACAGTGATTGTATAATCAAATCTGAAAGCTCACAACGCGTTGATTGCATTTTAGCTAACGCTATTCACCTTTTGCCTTTTTCTCTCTGCGAACAGCCATCAATCCCCGATCCTTTCACGTTTCTAACACGAGCATCCGTCTCCATCTCTTACTCAAACTATGCCAGCATTTGTATTTACCGGTTACCGCCTCCTGGAACTACCGCCAGCGACCAGCCCCCTTAACCTTTTGCCTGAAAATTTCGATCTATTTTGCGAAGAATTTATAGTGGCCGATTCAGACCCTTAATTACAATAAATGTCTCAATTAGATTGTCACTGAGTGTCTTTTCCTCTTGAAATTGGCAACAATAAGACGAAGTATTAGTGGCTCGTTATATGTGTAATTGGCCCTCCCCTACACCATTACTGCTTCGCTAGTTTGCCTTTGAACTTTGTCCAACGATCTATATCTAGTGAAAATGAATCGAGCAAAGTGGTAGATGTAAGGATGGGGTCGAATAGGGGCAGAGCGTAAGGTACACTGTCGGATAGGCTAGACGAAGTTCAAGCCGATTTTGATTCGTCAAGAGAAAATGAAACCGTGACTAGGATTTCCTTAAAAAATATCAATGGACATTGTTCTTCATGTGCCATGGAACGTAGGCGATCATGGACTTCGACTTGTCCCTGTCTTTTGTCGATTATAATATTTTTCATCTTGTAATCTCCCCTAAACTTCTAAACCATGTCTCGCACTGATTTCCCCTGTCTTTCGTTCCCACTATCAGTCCTGTGAGTATAATATTCTTCAGACCCCGCTTCCTCGTTATGTGTCTAGGAATCTTAACTCTTTCTTCCTGATGCTAAGTATAAGTTTTCTTCTCGTTTGCATCCCCTCCATCACCTCGTCGTTGCTCGTGTGCTTGGTCCATGGCAACCTCAGTAACTCGAGCCTCTCCTTCATCCTTGAAGAGATCGTCCAACATTCACTTCCATACAGAACGACACATAGCAGTCCAGTACTCTTTTCATTGTTTCCAATGAAAGTTTTCTATCTCTCATTGGACATTGCTTAGTTAAATATGCAAACCATCGGAGAAGAAATCGTGACAAATAAAGAAATATCTATATTGGAATATCGAAAGGAGCTGAATGAAATATATTAGTAGACAAAAAAGATAAACATACGGGTTCAAAAGCATAAGATATGCATTATCTGTGTAAACTAGTTCATCCAAAATAGAGTTTGCACTCAGTGTTCTTCAGGGAAACATGGTTCAGGGTTGACGTGCGAAAATCTGGTGGCTGCTAGAATAGATAGTTGTTTTGTTTTAATATTCAAAATGAATTAACGGTGATCGAATGTTGTTTTGGATTGTTTATTATCTTTCTATGTTTTACAGATAAAAATATAAATCTCATGTTATTGCGCAAAATAGTTCGTAGCTTGCCGTACGTTGGAACACATGCACACACACAAACACACTTAAGGACGCACACATATATATTGGTGATATTGTTAGATTAATAAATACACCAAACATTAATTTGAATGCCGGAATTTATAAAATTCACTGTCTACCGTGCAATAACTTATATGTAGGGGAAACATCACGAAATCTAAAAGCGTATATTTACGAATATAAAAGAAACCTACGCTTGGACATACGATCCATCTCTCTTGTATTACATCGAAAAAGCACAAGTCACAATTTTTATTTCTCAGTGGCACTTTAATTGAAATAGAATATTAACCCTTTAAAGAGGATGTACTTTCAGAAATTATTAATAAAATTCCTGACAACTATAAACAGATTGTTTCACAAAATAATAATTAAGGAATCCATAATACCCATAGATCATATATAGTTCCATATATTCTTAATAATGTCATAGTTGTCTTCATTACTATCATTATATATAATTTAGAGTTGTTAATATTATCATGATTTCATTCTCAATATTATTATTATTATTATTATTATTATTATTATTATTATTCGATTTTATTTAGTAATGTATTATTTCATTGAAAGATTCGAACCGTTAATATTATTATGATAATTTGCAGATATGATTATTATTTGTATATTATTACTTTAATATTTTATTATAATAATTTTAAGGCATAATTATATTTATTCGCGAACGTTTAGTTGAGTTCTGTCTAAAATCTTCGTTAAAAAGTTCTGTGTTGGTTGTCTTTTTTCCTAAGGTCTAACAAAATTTTCACCACCCAAACATCTTGTCACCAAAATCTTTGTTATCAAAATGCTGTATTGGTGAACATCACAATCTTCGTTAACAGAATGTCGTATTGGACCAAAGCAGTAATCTTTGACACCAAAGTGTTGCATTTTGCCAATGTCAGAATCTTAGGCGTCAAAGTGTTGTATTTTGGTCACCGGCAAAATCTTTGATGCCATTATTGTAACCTAAACGTGTATTGCGTATTTAAGAGGATAAGAACATCACATTTATGAGTAGGTGTACAACAATATATATATACATATATATATATATATATATATATATATATATATACAAACACACACACACACATATATATATATATATATGTGTGTGTGTGTGTGTGTGTGTGTGTGTGTGTGTGTGTGTGTGTGTGTGTGTGTGTGTGTGTGTGTGTGTGTGTGTGTGTGGAGAAATATATATAAAATATATCTGCCGAAAAGCAAATATCAGGGGAAATAAACGAAAGGACATAAGTATAATTTGAAAATATTTCTGATCTGTAGAAGCTATTTCTATTACTCTAGATTTAAACGGGGATGGATTTATCTATTTCCCAACGGGAAATAAACATGTTTTTGTAAGATACTGGCAGAAGTAGATGTAGCTTCAGCCTGGAGTAAAAGGCCCACGCTAGAAGAAAGCAACTTTCTTGTTTTGTTGCTCTTAACGAACAGAAAAATGGCTAGCGCTTGTGTCACTGTATGAAGTCATGTCAAAAAACGACTGTCATGTGACACACGTGACTTACCTTTCCTTAAAAGGTTGATAAGCGCCTCATGTATCCCAATAGTGCTATCATTAGTTGACACACCGTCTTGGATCTGTCATTGCTGAAACAAACCACCATACATCACCACAAAATGAGCGCGGAAATATGAATAAGTGTCATTCGAGTGTCGTTCAAGAGTTCTAAGCTTTACATTGAAGAATTTGGAGAAATAAGTCAGTTTTTAATTATTTTTCAAAATGGTCATCCTTGATATCAATCCACTGACTCCAACGGTTCTTAAGCATTTCACTCATATTACGAAAGAAAGTGGCATCCATTTCGTATAAAAATTCATTCACAGTATATGAGATCACATTTTCTTTCAAACTAGCGACCACATGGTTATCATTTGCGTTGAAACAAGAAAAAGTCAGCTGGAGCTACGTATTGTGATTAAGGGAAAAGGTTAGCAATTAAATACGCGTAATTCAGCTACTGCAAGTTACGCACTATAAACGAGTAGATAAGCCTGCAACGCCTTGCGTCTAGGTGGCTTTTCTACCTTGCATTGGGTGAACTCCATTAAAAGAATTCAATTAAATCATGAACCAAAAATCTAATCTTGCTGGTTACCAAAAGACGCGATCACCAGTGATTAGCCAGGCTGTGAACGAAAAATGCCTTACTGGTAATGAAGATCAAGTCAGCTATTTAATGAGATTATAAATAGACTTTGCAACACGAAGACCAAAACATAAAAGTTTCTCACTTGTAAAATAAAATCTAATGTCCAATCAGGATCAGCTGATTTTTAATAAGTCTCATTTTAGTTTACACCAAAATAAGGTTTACTGTTTGCGTCCTATCAAATAGAGTTTCTATTGAACTGAAGTAGAAAAGCAACATGTTGCGGGAAATGAAATTTGTAAATCAATAGATACAGCAACAGTAAAGAACATATACTTGTCAAAAAAACAATGGATATTGATATGAATATTTATGGTTGTTATATGTAAGTAACATGTGATATCATGTAAATGATAATATATTGTTTCTCAAAAAATAATTTTGGCATAGGATTACCATTATTTTTGCCAACTAAGCTAATATACAATTAATGTGATTAAAATGATTGTAAGAATTATTTTTAGACTGAATGAAGACATTACCATTTGAAACTGAAATATCAGAAAATAACGGTACATTTTTTATGACTTTTGTTTTCCAGAATGATTTCAAATACATTGTTAGATCATGTCGTAAAACTTAGCATAATAACACAAAATACAGAAAAATTCTTGTGAAACGTTCTTGATTTCCTAATTTTAAATTATCGACTGAGTCAGTTTGTATCTGTATATATATATATATATATATATATATATATATATATATATATATATATTTTATAAGCGTTTCACCCCGAGCAAGGCATGTCACTGCCACTACTGTGCAGGGGGCTACGTAGAGTGGAGAAAGGCTGATTAAATATAGGAAATGACAGAGGGTGGGTGATAGGCGGGTAAGGATACCGAGAATGAGGGTTGGGTAGATGAGAGTGTTGTGAGAATAGTTGGGAGTTAGTGTGATAGGAGGTGTCTATTGACTCTACATTTAAACACCTGGAAATTGTAACTGTCGGGAAAGCAGACTTGTGGAAGAGAGTTCCACAGGCGGGAAGCGCGAGAAAAGAAGCTGTTGGAGTAGAATTTACGGTTACATCTTATTTGTTTAACTGTAAAAGGGTGGGACCTAGTTGCTAATCTAGTATCTCGTGTAAATTCGTGCTTAGGCGGCACCAGTGATCTAAGCTCATCGGAGCAGAAGCCATGAAAGTACTTGTAGAAGAGGCACAGGGAAGCCACATCACGCCGGTGTGAGAGCGGCTGCAGCCGGTCTGCCAAGTCAGTATCAACCACGTTACAGATCCTCCTTTGTATTTTGTCAAGAAGCCCAAGGAGAGCAGCAGGGGCACCCGACCAGATATGGCAGCAATATTCAATACACGGGCGGATGGTAGATTTGTATATGTGCAGAATAGATTCAGGTGGGAAAAATTTCCGGGCCCTGCACAGGGAGCCCACTTTCATAGCAGCAGATTTGGCAATGGATTCAATATAGTCATTCCATTTGAGGTCCGCCGAGAGTGTAAGGCCAAGGAGGCGTAGTATATTACTCTCTGGGAGGTTAGCCTGTCCCATGCTAATGGGAGGTAGATGCGATTGTCTATGGTGATTAGTTGATAGCAGCTTTGTTTTGGAGGCATTGAAATTTACCAACCATTTCCTACCCCAGGTCACTACGGATTTGAGGTCCCTTTCAAGTACGGCAGCGAGGTTCACTTTGTCGTCCAGACCTGGTTTCTGATCGATGCGGGAGTAGATTGTTGTGTCGTCGGCATGCATGCCAACTTGGGATCTAATGGTGTCGGGGAGATCATTAATTTAGATCAGAAAGAGCGTGGGACCTAGGATGGAACCTTGAGGGACGCCCGCGTTCGTATGGTAGTTTTGGGAGGCATGCCCATTTAATACCACTTTCAATGTGCGGTTAGAGAGGAAAGACTGGATGAGGTCAAACAGATGTCCAGTTATCCCATAGCTCCGCAGTTTGCACAAGAGGCCAGCATGCCAGACCCTGTCGAATGCTTTGGAGATATCCAAGGCAACGGTTCGGGCTTCACCATTCTTGTCAAGTGCCTGGTATATGTATTCGGTAATGGTCGTTAGCATATCAGCAGTAGACCTGGTGAAGCGAAACCCATACTGTTTGTCAGAGAGAAGCCCGTTGGCCATAAGATGCTGAATCACCTCGGCGTTGATAATGGCTTCGAAAACTTTGCCAAAGATTGGAAGGATACTAATAGGACGGTAATTGGCGGGGTCTGAGGGTTCGCCAGAATTCTTAAATATAGGTACTACGCAGGAGGACTTCCAACAGGCAGGAAAGCAGGAAGCAGATAGGCAGAGGTTATAGAGTTTAGAGAGGACAGAGGAGAGTTCTGGGGCACATTTCTTCAGTACTATGACTGGGATTCCGTCACCGCCTTTCGCTTTGTGTGGGTCAAGTTGCGCAATTATCTTGGCGATCAGCGAGGGTGTAATGTGGACGTTATTTAGTTGAGCCTTAGTTCTGGGTGGGAAGTCTGGTGTAGGTATTCCTAACGAGTCCAGTGTCGAATTGGTTGAGAATCTACGGGCAAAGCATTCAGCCTTGTCGGCTGAGGAGGTGAGAACTTCAAATTCATTGATTAGTGGGGGTATTGAAGTCTTGTTCCTGCTGAGCACGCTTTTGCAGAGACGCCAGTAATCTTTGGAGCCAAACTTAGAGGATGCTATGCGTTGCCTAATTCTGGTAGCAAACGCCCTCTTAGCTTCGTTCAGTACTTTTTTACACTTGTTCCGTGCTGAGGTGAAAAGGCGCCTGTTTTGGTTCGACGAGCAGCTTCGATAGAGCCGGAAGAAATGGTTCCGGTGGGCAATAGCGGCCGAGCAAGCGGGTGAGAACCAGGGGGACGAATTTGGTTTTAGTTGGAATTTTCTGGCAGGGATAAAAGCATCGATGCCAACCTTAACCCAAGAGGAGACTTCGGAGGCACAGTCTTTGACAGGAAGATCAAAGACGTTGTTCCAGGGGACGTCGCAGAGGAAGTCCCTGAACGAGTCCCAGTCGGCTCTTTGGTAGCAGTATGATATTCTGCTGGTCTGGTTTTCTTGGGTAGAGTTAGTGTGGATTGATATGTTTACGGAGACTACGGCATGGTCAGAGTTTCCGAGGGGGCAGAGTTGCCTGGTAGTGCAGGAGTCTGGGATGGAAGTAAAACAAAGGTCGTGTAAAGAGTCCCTTCCGTTAGGGTTTTTAGAGAAACGCGTGGGGAAGTCCACCACTTGCGTTAGAGCTTGGGCTATTGAAAAGTGCATGGTGCGGATCACAGCAAGGTCGGTGGCTGAGTTTTCAAGCCACTTGGTGTGGTGGGCGTTAAAATCACCAAACACAAATATATGGGCAGATGGGTGCGAAGAAATGGCCCTGTCGATGTTAGTAGAAATGCAATCAAGTAACGTACAGTCAGAGGAGGAGTGGGAGCGATAGAGGAAGAAGAGATAGCTAACCGAGCTTAGACGTGAGAGACGGAAGCACATGAAGGAATGATCAAGGGATTCAAGAGATGTGACCCTGGCTAGGGGGAGTTGTTCGCTGACATATACACCAAGCCCATGCATATGGACATTGGAGTCCTTTCTGACGAGAGGAAGGTAACCAGGAACGAACAGCTCTGAAGAGGGGATAGAAGGGTCAAGGTTAGTCTCACATATAGCTAAGATATCGGGTGAGTTAGTTAGAAGGAAAGACTCTACACTATTAAATTTACTGCTAATACCTCGTATATTTGTGAAGGTAACGCAGATAGGTTTGGGCGATTTACGACTAGCTGGTTTAGGCTTGCTATTTTGTTTGTTTAATTTCATGCTGGTTATAGTTGTGGATAGAGAGAGGTCTAGAGTAGGGTCAGATGGTCGTTAATTTCAGCAGGTGAAGGATGGTGAATGGCGCCTCCTGCAGCATAATGTGGCCTCGGGGTTGCCCATCGGAAATTCATGCAGGGAACCCCGTACATGCGCGAAATGGCACTACAGGAACCCCGATATTATTCAACTGTTGATCAGAGCAGCCTCTCGAGACGCTACGCAAGAGTTCGGGCTCCTAACTACCAGTCGGAAGCAGCAACCAGGAAACTGCCAACCCGGTACCCTCAGAATGAAGAGACATTGCCACCATACTCATCAACTGCAAAAAGCTTCCAGCCGAACCGACATAAATACCGAATAAGAGAGAGATGAACCGGGAACCCCTTCCTAAACAAGAACCAAGGCGATCACCTCTAATCCTGTCCAAAAGAAGGGGGTGGAGTGTGAGACCGGGCGATAGAAAGTACTATCTACTCCAATTAAAAAAAAAGAATAAATGTGTGACTGAAGTTAACTAAGTTTTAACTTAGTATAAGTTAAACCTAAATTTGATAATTAAGAACAATTTACACAAAAATTAGGCAGAAAAGATAAGAACCGAAAAAAAATAAAAAAATAAAATAAAAAATACAAATTAAAAAAAATAATAAATAATTCAAAAAATAAGATCACACTGGCTAAACTCACCAAGTTGCAGGCTGGCTGACAGAAAAAAGTTAAGAAAATTTCAAAAATTATCTTCATTTTGTTTCTTCTATACAGTTCTGGAAAGTTTAAAACGAAATCCTATTGCTGGTAACTATTTATCATGAAAATGTGTTGCTGGCACCTTCACTAAAATACTATATTTCTACACATTCATTGATTGATTCACTCTTTGCCCACAGGTGGGACTTAATAGGTGCTATCACACCCTGTCAGAGTGATCTTAGCAACATGTGGTAGCACGCTACTAAAATAGCCTACTCATTAGGTCAGAGACCATGCTGCCGAAATTAGTTTACCGTCGTATATATTAGACATGATCAAGGAAATGTGTCAATCAAAAGACTATAATCTCTTGAAGTCTCTTTTTAACTTTGCGAATTCATCTTCACAGTTTGGAAAAGATGAACCAAGAATAGTATCATATTGTCTCAAATGAGTTTAATAATAGAAAATTAAGCTCTAATTCACATTCTAGAAAACAGTGTACTGACAATGAGGTTGGACCTACTGTTGACATGTTTCGCAAATTGTGTACAAATATACAATGCCAGGCCTTCTGAGAATTTGGACATCGAATATATCTAAAAAACTATGTTCTGGAGTTAGAATAAGGATACCTACCCTGAATCTATAAAATATCAGGTCGTTAAATTGATACATTTTGAACACTTTAAAGATCGATGTTTCTGTCACAGTTTTAAAAGTTTTGCATAAGAGGTAAAGAAGCTGAACACTGTATAAAAAGTTTTCTCAATAATTTACACCAACAACATAAAATCCTAAACATTTACCAGAAGAATCAGTTCATATTTTTATATTTGTAACATTAATTTATCACGACCTATGTAGTTAAAATTGTTTAATATTTTCGTTCATCAAACTATTTAGGTTAGCGCTCTAAAATCACAAACTCAGTGATTAATCAAGTAATGATAAGATCATTTCGGAATTACAATGGTAGCAAAAAATGACAGAAGAGAGTGTTTCAACGTGATTTGGTTGCCTCCACCCTTATTAAATGCAGATCCACTTTGATGCTGTTTAACAAAAGTCCATGCGTATGTTTGTAGAATTTATAAGTAAATGAACTAAGACGGAGGATCAGAAAGAAATTAATCAGAATAAATGTACCACTTTATCTTTGTTGCCAATATTATACCCTAAAAGTGTTTTACACTTAAACAGATTTTGATCTAATTTGTCTTACCTATCCTGGCCACTTACTTCTTTTCCTGATCAACAAAATTTAGAAAGAAATATAGCCTGATAAATATAAATGTATCTCTATGTCATACTCAAATAGGTGAAAAATATATTTTATCATCAGACATACTTAACTCTAAGTGACGAATATTTGTTCATAAACGAATATAACTCTTAAATTATTTTTACTGGCACTAAAAAAGCTTAACTTGATTGTGGGTGAGTGAAGTTCAAGTCGAGCGCTGCGAGTTTGTTTCAAGTCGTTTAATATTCTAAAAATTTGAAATTTTCGAAAAATTAATAGACTAAATTTACGCTCAGTGCCCTCGATTACTACGATGCACTATTCAGTGGCTTGAATTCTGATTTTGACCTATGTAATAACTGACAGATAAATGATTTATTTTCTAATTTGATAGATTAAAATGTAAGGTATGTAAATTATATGTTTGGCACAATATAAAAAAAGACATGTAAATGGTATTTATGCACAACTATCTTAACGTAAATAATATTCATTAATATAATTTCTTATATTTCCCAAAATATATCGAAATATAAATGAATTAAATTTAGGGTTACATTAATAATCAGGAAAGCATTGGATAAAATTAATTCAGGATCCCATTTAGTAACTAATATCTAAATATTAAGTACATTTATATTTAAATAGGTTTAAATTTCAAGGGGCTATCAGTGAAAGGTTACCATAGCAAGGCGTGTATATGTCCAATTTTGTGTTGTTAGAAAAGTTTAGAAAGGTTTCTTCTTAAATCTAAAGTGCCCACAAAAAAAATGAAAAATAAAATAAAATAAAAAATAGAAAATTTCACATTTAGTATTTGGTGAAAATACTTAACTTATAGTTAAAATTTTAAGCCCATTTTTTATCATATCGATTGTATATTATTATACAATATTTATAATCGTTTGTTCTTTCATTATAACAAAGTTAGTAGTTAGCAACTATTCAACTCAAGGGGATTGTTCTTTTGAAGAAAGGACATACATATCGGGGACTGAAAAATGCTAAAAATCTTGACAGATTTTTTTTTAGTTTGAACACCACATCTAACATTACAGTGTTAAGCTATTGAATTTTATTCATTGCTTTCGTTTCAAATAACAGTATGAAAAATTTAACAATCAAATAAACTGTGCCAATTTTCCTGTTTTTTTTTTATGTAGCACCCCGTAACAACTTGGAGAAATTCATTTTTATATTGTATATTTCAAATCAGCATATATATATATATATATATATATATATATATATGTGTGTGTGTGTGTGTGTGTGTGTGTGTGTGTGTGTGTGTGTTTAATAGCTATAAATGACTAAAATTGGTACTAATAAAATTTAATGTTAATATTAGTCATTTCTTTATTATAGAACATTCGGAATGCAACAGCAACTGTCGATTGAATTTTAAAAATCTCTAACTAATTTATTTTTATATAAGAAAATAGGTTTCTCGTGTTCAGTAGCTGTTATGGTTATTTTGAGTACTTGCTGTTTTAAGCTATTATATGTAGTATTAATAAGTTTCACATATTTTCAATTACATAACACACAACGAGGCTCGAAGAAAGAAATATATAACTGTCATTCTGGATATCAATGTCGTTCACAGAATTTGGTAAGTTCTTTCAGATTAGAGTCTTCAAAGATTTTCTTTCTTCTTTTATTTTCCTGATCGGAAATATTTCACATTAAATCAGTCTGGGACAATTAATATTCATTTTTGCACTTAAAATTAGGAAAAATATAATTGTAGTTGTAAAGAATAATACCACAAGCGTTACTGACAAATAGAACATACGTTATACACATATAACCAATTATAAAACACTCAAAAAACACTGAGGTTAGAAATATGGAGTTGTTTTAGTAATATCGTTTTAAACATCTGTAAACATTCAATAGTCTCTTCTATGGCTCTAAATTTCTTCTAGTGAAAATAAACATTGTTTCAGATTTTTTGTATCCATTAAGGGTTTTATTTTTATTGAGTAAAAATCATAAAATAAGACACTCAAAAAATATGAAAATCAGTTTAGACATATTAGCATCCATGTCCATCATTCTTCATATTTATTCATGCTGATCTGCTTATAGATATATCCATAATCTTCTTTACTAGAATATATTTTGCAAGACGTTGATGCGTCTTAAAATCGTCACAGTACTTAGCATTGTTGAAGTTATGGATAAAACTTTTGTCGTTATTTAAAAACTCTACGTTGTGTTCAGTTTCACAAAATAAAGAAATATTTAAACTCGAAAAAAAAAAGATATGCAAAAAAATATTGCATTTTTATTACATAGGCATTTGCTATTTTAATCATGTTTTCAATATAGTGGGAAATAGTAAGATTCTAATTTTTCCAAAAAGAATGAATGTGAATTTATTGTTCTAAACAACTCACGAAAATAAACTGTACTTTCTACCCACTTACCTATTAGCATTTCTTCTCAAAATTTGGTATCGATCGTTAAGTGTATAACTATTTTAGGGTTTATGACTAATACACGGGTAAATTAAAGGAAGTCGAAAATTGTTTATATAGATGTAGGCAGAATAATTTTGCAACGTAGAAGACTGCAAAAAAAAAAAAATTAAATACGCGTTGTTTAAAAAGAATTTGGATTTTTTCGAGGCCTTAAACAACTTTGGGATCGTAATAGTGAGAAAGTAAAAATACTAATAAGAAACATTCAAAAAGATTTTAGAAATTTCCATAAATTTTAATAATTAATTACTCTTTCAGGTATATAGATTACCTGAAATCAAATCAAAAAGAAAATGAAAACTACTTGTATTTTAGTTCTATACTGAAAAAAAATATGTACAGACACAAAGATTATAGCAGAGGGAATGAAAGAATTTAATCTTAGCGGCAGATAACTGCTTTAATTTGTGATGCGAAAGGTCAAACATAGTGATTGGAGAAACCGCGTTTTATACAAGAGGGATAATTAACAGTAGACACTCGCACAACAGAAGCAGAAAGAAGAGATTAAAATATGAATGGAGAAAACTTCGACATTTATGCACTGAGACATTCTTTTATTTTGTCGAAGCAAAAGGTTTCAGATATATTCGGTAGAAGAGGGAGACTTTAGAAATGAATTAAATGTTGACTCTGTTCTTTATTGCTTTTGTATACGTCGTTTAAAAGCATTGTTAAAACCTCAGAAGCTAAGAAAATACCTTCCATATAAATTTACGGAGATGAACGTCGGTCAGCAGTGAAACATTTGTCTTTCTCCTCTGGCTTAACACAGACAAAAGTCGTTTTTCCAAACGATAGTCACTAACGATGAAAAATGGGTGAAAACGGAATCTAATGTTTGGCGTGACTGAAAGGGATTTCTTTATGGCAAGCACTTGGAAACTACACAAAGAGAATACTGCACAATGTTGCAGTGAGCAAAGCAACTGGTTTGTTTGAATGAAAGGTTTTGAGAGGAAAAGGAAATGTTATCTTGTCAAGTAAATCGAGCGATCATTTTGCCGCAAGACAACGACCGTCACCAGGTTGCAATTGAGGAATAGTAAAAAGATCATGTAGCGAAGACAGGAAGTTGCAGAATAGATGTGTTCTAAAGATATATTATGTTAAAATTCTCGTTTTCTTTGTTCTATGAAACACTCCTCATGTGGTCAAAGGTATCAGCGATGTCAAGGTGTCAAATAATTTCTCAAAACATTCATCGAATGAGGACTAGTATTGTTTTCATGCGAGAATATGTAGTATAACTGAAAAAGAGTGGACGATTTCGAGAAACATTCATTGAATCACAAATAGCGCCGATTTCATGACAGTTAAGGAAATCTGTCTGAAAGAATGTCAGCAACTTTGTGATCGTTCATGTAATGAATTCAAAAGACATTTTCATGAGAAATATTGCAATTTTACTGATAAAAGCCGTAATATAATTGAGACCAAAGGTAATAATTTGACAACCGAAATGAAATCAAACTTATGTAGATGCATTTCTTAAAATATTGACGCATTATTTTTTCTATGTGTTCATAGAAATAGAATGGCAGATATATATTTTGGCAAGAATCAAGTTTTCAAAGAAATAAAATTGCAGATATCTATCTATCTATCTATCTATCTATCTATCTATCTATCTATCTATCTATCTACTAATTTTATATGTATATATATATATATATATATATATATATATATATATATAGCTTGTGGTCACTCAACAAGAAATACTACAATAATTTTGTTTGTATATACACAGGGTGTATAAAAGTGCCTTTACACACTTTGAGAGTAGATTCCTTACACTAACAAAGTGACAGCAGTTCATATATATATATATATATATATATATATATATATATATCCGCAAATAATTCGTTTTTGAGTGGTTACTCTTATACAAAATTTAGTGTAAATGATTCAGTGTTGCCATGTTGATTAGGTTACATTTCTCATTCATGTACATTTGTGATAGCTTGTCTTCAACATTTAACGTGTTTAGTAGAGATTTTGTTTAGTAGAAGCGTTTTGTTTAACAATAATAGGATATACATACCGTCAGCAGGCACATGATGTTTACATATAGTCTCGCAAATAATAATAGACGCGAAGTTTCTTTAAATATAATAACTCAGAAACGAAGTATTTGCTGACATATGTTTATAGTAACATTGTCCATGTTTTGTTGCTAAAAACCATCCATATGTTTGCAAAAAATATTTTGATACACACTGCATAATGCTGTACATATACTCTCTACATAAAATATTAAACCATGATAAAGTTTTCTTAGTTTTACAACAGATGGCGTTCACAGAGCTGAGTGGGTGTAGTTTCAGATTGTAACGCATCTATAAGGAATAATTATCAGCATGCTTGATATTCAGTATATGTCATTACCTCAAAGTGTAAACAACTTTGTTTTTCATCAGTTTAAACATGTCGAATAGCGTGCCAAAGAAAATGTATTTGCAGATAATTTTACTGCGCTACATTATTCAAACGAAATATGCAGCTGAAACTCACAATTTTTTGTTGAGACTTACTGTGACCATGCTCTGTTGGAAACAACGTGCAGAGATTGCTTTAGACGTTTCATAAATAATGATTTGATATTGAAGATAAAGAACACTCTGGTGCACCGAAAATGTATAAAGACGAAGAATTGAAGGCATTATTTCTTGAAGATTCATGTCAGGTGCAAGATGAACTTGTAGAATTATTGAGAGAAGATAACGCAACAGTTTAAAAACGTTTCAAAGCATTAAGAATGATACAAATGCAAGAACATTGGATGCCGTTAGGTTTTAAGCTGACAGACAGAAAATAGCAGAAAAGAAAATGCTTACATAGTAAGAGAACCGGCGATAAAAGGTGAATAAACTACGATAATCCTGAGCAAAGAGGATAGCTGGGTAAGCCCGGCCATTTAACAACGTCGGTGTCAAAGCCGAATATTCAAGGTTCGAAACTTCTGCTCTGCATTTGGTGGTATCAACTGAGTGTAGTTAATTATACACTGCTCAAACCGACCGGAACAATTATGAGAGACCGTTATCGACTACAGTTGATATGTTTGAGACGAGCAATAAAGAAAAACGACCCCTATACGAACAGAAATACGACTAGGTGGTTTTACATCAAGACAACTCGAACACTTGTTACAAACGGGTGAAAACCTACACGGATACGCTTAAATAGGAAGTCATACTCTACCAACTGTGTTTACTGGACATTGCCCCTTGCGGTTATCACTTGTTTCGATTGATGGCAGATGCTCAAGCTGAGTAGCACTTTTATTCTTATGAAGATGTCAAAAATGGGTCGGATCGTGGTTAGCCTCAAAATACGTATAGTTTTCCTGACGTGAATTCAAATGTTACCAAAAAGATGGAAAACACGTAATGGGTAGCGTTAGAGAATATTGTCAGTGATATGTTAGTGACCAATCTATGTAAATAAAACATTATTTTTCAGTAAAATTGTTGAGAACATATTCAAGCTCCTACTATTTTGCATCTGTTTTTATTGTGTGTGTTTATCTGTTAAACAAAAATCAAAATAACTACATATTAAAAAATTATAAAACTGGCGTAGCTTATTCTACGTTATTTTCTATTTTCGTCTTTTCAATTGTGATCGAAACTCAACTTAGCAAATATCAACACTGGCATAAATAGTTTATAAATATAAAATGCACTTACATTTTGCAAATCAGTTGACTAACATACGGGATACACGCTTAGGTGATTTAGGCCTTGAAGGAGACATTACTGAGAGTGCAGAAGTTTGCTATTAATTTCTGCTTTATGCATGATGCGAACCAAGCTTATAGAAGCCAATCTGTGCTGCTCTTTAACCCATAGCTGGAGAAAAAAGCATTTTATACCTTGCCCAAGGCTATTTACGCGTAATCAAATGCGACGAATTAAACTGCCATTCGAACTCGGCTCGCCAATTTTTCGTTCCGAGTCTATAGCCCCTAAACTACAACACACATTCATTTTTTAAAAATACCTTACTGAAAAAGCGAAAATGAAACCTGATTTTGCTTTAAGGGATTTGGAAATAGCATTTCTTTTACTTAGATTTATGATTAGGAATTTGAGAGTTGATATCGTCCCCATCGACTCTTAAATTCAGTACTTAATTTCTTTGACACGAGGGCAAAAATTTCCGTTTTTACTGAAACATTTAAAATGATAGATGGATGTTTAGACAATATAGATTTTCGTGTAGTACAGAAGGTTGAACCGGGGCAAATAATGTCGGGGACTCACTCGATTCAGACATAATTCACTTTGCACAATCATTTGATCTTTTTTATAACTTTTTGACTCCTATTCTTGGAAGTGGCTTAGTTTTGTCTTGTCTTCCTTTTTGTAAGAAAATGATCTGTATTTCCGAAGTTCACTATCTAATGAATTTTTTTTTTCATTTTCCCGCCCATTTGAATTTAAAAGATTTAGAATCTGTGCCAAACGTTATAAACTAGTGTGGATGATCCGTTATATTTTGTCTGCTTCAGTTATGAGATTTCATCGAAATCAATTAATCATAAACCTCATATCAATGAAAGATCGCAGGAAATTGAAAATGACGCCATCTTATACATTTAGAAGCTTACACGCTCTAAATCCTCATCAATCTTATCTCATTGTTTCCTTTTTAATTTTTTATGTCTTTACTTCTATGATCATCTACAGGCGACAACTTATGATTGATCAATCGTTGTATATAGGGTGAACAATGTATAGAAGTTCATTAAATTGTATAATTTAACACAGAATTATTATTCTTCCTTTGATTGTAAACATTTAAAATTTCTCACTGTCCTGTTCATTATTTTTGTTCTTCGAAAGTCAGTATATATTGATGATTTAAAATAAATATTTAAGAATTAGTTGATTATAAACATTTATTACCTTCACTCTAGGCCAAAGTCACTACTAAGCGATAGCCAATTTAGGAACGAACCATGTATTTAGTGAATGATTATAATTCAAATTGACAACCCCCATTCAAAACAAAATGTTTTTTGCATAATTTAGCTTTATTTATTTACCAAATTTATTTCATTTGTCTGTATATTTTGGATAATAATTATCAATATGTTTCCATATAATTTTTGCATATTAAAATATTTGCATATTGAAATTTGTTGCTCGCAAAAGTATTTAAAGCTTCAATACTTCAAATAAAGAAAATTGTCATTCACTATAATCAACATATCGTAAGTGTATTTTGATGTATTTGTCAGCATCTGTTGGGTAAAGCCGATTTTGTGTAAAAGTTAACTTGCATATTGAAATCGTACATAAGCTAATTAACGTACCAAAAAGATTAGTATTTTAATACACTTATTTTCATACTCACTAACCAAGAATTACTTCTGAAAAAGACAATAAATAGCTGATCATTCTATGCAAACCAATGCAAGTATTTAATAAGCCGTATTTAATCCCAAATGTGTCAGAAAATACAGAGAACATTTAATGCAATTGCTGATAAAATTTAAATTAATCTAAACCTTGTTTGTATAATCATCTGTAAATTATCACATTAATTTACAATAACGTTTTTGCAAAGTTACATTTCACATAATCTGCTGTAATAAGTTAGAGTCAATAAGGCTCATTACTATGGAAGTCTTTTATTAAGTTAGCACTTTGTGTTGAATTTATATATTTAGGGCATTTCAAAAATTTGTGCAGAAATCATTAAATATTTCTATCGCTTCCGAATGTACTCCATTATTCCACAATCCCTAATATTTACAAGTGTCGGATTAGAACAAAGATAATGTATTATAGCCAAAGCTAGGCTGGAACTGATCCGTACCCACGTTCAAAAATAATTTTTAACATTCATTCCAATCTACAGCCTTTTACCCAACATACAAAAGTAGTAAGATTATTCCGGTACAATCGGAATATATATATATATATATATATATATATATATATATGCTATTAAATATAAGAGACAATGAATGTCTATTATGTTTAATCATGAGTCGTTCTAAACATAATAGACATTCATTTACTCTTATATTTAATAGCATATGTCTAGAAAAGTACTTGCTGCCTCGATATACTATATATATATATATATATATATATATATATATATATATATATATATATATATATATATTTAATTGAAGATGTTGAATGTTGATTATATAAATAATGACAGAGAACCTCGTAAAAAACTTAAGAAAATGTAGGGAAGAGACGGATTAATAGCTTTCCCAAGGGTAATTACGTGTAAATGAATGAATGGAATTCAAGTGGAATTTGATATGCCCCCACCCACTTATTTTACATCATCAAATGAGTTACAAAAACTTGCGAGCGATCAATGATTTTAATCCAACAGCCACTTCTTCTCAAATACATTTTTGCAAGATTGTCGCTACTTAATATGGCAAATGCTCACTTGGAGTAAGTTCTTGGTGCTAACTCTATAGATATTTACAGCTAAATTACGCCATACCATCTACACGCAGTTAGATTATTCTCATTCACTTCCTATTACTTTGGTTATACAGACATTTTTCACACGACTTTGTGGAACAAACCCATTTTGTTCGAGTTGAAAGTGAAAAGAGCACGCTGAGAATCAACTGTAATTTGAACTAGGATCAGCAGCAAAGATTTCTTCGGCTGAAGCCTTTAAATAAAAATAAAAATAAAAACGGTGTTATTTTGCCCGTCATGCTGTCGACGGAATCGTGTATCCAATAATGCAGGTGAATATTAAACAAAATTTAATTATAAAATCTTAAGTATGTTTCTGATGTCTAATCCAATAAATCATTTAACCCGAATTTTAATATATGTCATTTTAATTTCGCATCTAAAATTTTGCATTGCTATCGATTTATATATTGCAAAAAAGAATAAATTTTATAAAAAACACATAACGGTAGTGCTAAGTACACCCACACCATGAAAGCAATCGGATGTCTAACCGTACTGATGAGCTGTGATAGAGCGAAACAAGACTGTTTGCGGATGTCGATTGCGCACTATAGAGAAATGGTAGACTTAAAATGCAGTAACTACTCACGCATTTACAGATCGTCTATTCAGTAATGAATTTTAATACTCTCGGTAACTGGCGTGTATTCACGTTGTGTATATTGACACGCTAAAATAAAGATACGATCGCCGACTGATGTCAATTCGGTCGGGTTTCAATCGACGTCGAACCATAATGAAGAGCTGTGATACAGCGAAACAGGACTGTCTGCGGATGATTATATATATAATGTGGGATGCAATATTTGGCGTTTCCTCTGTTCAAATTCAGTAACTTAGTTATCGAACTAATCAGTTTGAAATATAATCGCGCTGTTTACAACGTTTGCAACGTTTCCTATGGATTTTGTTAAATTGTATTTTGTGTGTTAATGATGCAAGAAAAAGTAGATAGCGCCTAATCAATATTATTAATGTTTTCATTATATTTATATATTTATATCTTAAATACTCGATGTGTATATTGGTATATCTACTCCGCTTGAATTATTTACAGTATCTAATTTGTGGTGTGAAACGTTATTGTTAAAACAAGTAATGCATATCCTAGCGTAAATAAATTTATATGTGACCCTAACAATTTGTAAATCTCATCGTACCGCATGGAGGTTACTTTCAGTACGACTCCTGTATCTGTATCATTTTCATTGTGTGCAGTCTATTTCGCCCTCTGATCACTTACCGCAGGGAACTTTAGCCGAAGGATTATGGCACAAACTGTCGATCGTTTATTTTCTCCTCAGATTTTTGTAAGAAAAAAGCAACATTTGGGAAAGATGGAATAACAAATTAGCACAGCCAACTTTTATCAGTGGATTGGATTCCACATGTTTTAGTGCATCAGCTTACGATTAATATATGGCCTGGAATGTTAGGTGGCTCTCTGATATTATTCTATGTTCTTCCAATACATCTTTCAAGAACAGTATACAGGACTTATTTCAAAAACACATCCAGGCTTGCTAGAGGATGTATCCCTGCTAATACAAAGATGTATGGTATTCATGAATAATAAGTCTTTAGCGTAATTTTAACATATTGTTCGAGGTGCACTGGCTGACAACTATCATGAATGATAAGTAGGGAAAGACTGGTTCCATAGCCTGCACGTTTTTTCGAGGGCCATCCTTTGGTCTTTATCTGTAGGACAACTTAAAATCAGTTTATGCAGCAGACGTTATTAATGCGGAGACCCTCCATCCACGAATTATGGCGGCCTGCAAAAAATCTGGACATCATTTGCAGGAGCAAGCAAAGTGTATTTTGAACATTTGTAATGTTTTGCTGTTTTCAGATAGAAATCTAGCTTGGCAATATATGCCTCTATGGCCATCTAACTTTTTTTGGTGTCAGGATCACCAAAATTTGTTGAAATATCTTGGATTATATTTTGGAGAGTACATTTAACAGCATCTGCCATAAACAGAAGATTTATATTCTTTCTTATTTTGGAGTGCGGGACTCGCCCTCAAAGTGTGTGTGTATATGCTTGTGCGTATGTGCGTGTGTGTATATGTGTGTGTTTATATACAGTGAGAGAGAGGGAATATATGCAGATATAGATATAAAATCAACTGTTAATTTTGGGTGATCATGTTTTTTTGGATTCATAACTAGGCATATTTTCTGTAGGTGTATGTCATTTTTTTCTAAGATAGACTGGGTGCCAATTTTGGCTCTGAGACAAAGTCGACTCCACTGTTCATCTTCAAGCTCAGGGGTAAGTGATGTATTCATAAATCTTTTTCAATGGCATTTACGAGCAAATGAACATAAGATGGAATTCGAAGATTGCTCTTCGGATTTGTGTTCCAAGTTTATTAGCATTACGCCACATTGTAAATCCAAACCGCTATATGTTTACAATGCTGCAAAATATTTGTAATTCATTTTTTTACATCGATATTTAGAAGCTTTTTTGACACAAGGTCAACTATGTGTAAGCCAGAAAGATAGAAATATTTTATCTATCGGTCTTTCAAGATATATTGCAAAATAAAAGAAAAATTAGATTATGTATGTTTTGAAAGAAAAAATATTGAAAGTTTATTTTTTTACTGTCTTCTCTTTTATTTTCCGTAATATCATTCGTTTTCGGTAATATATGTTGTTTTCGGATGTGTCTTTCGTTTTCTCAAATGTCATTCGTTTTTGGAAGTGTCTTTTATTTAATATGTTAAGTTTATACGCATACGTTCAACAGCTATGTATACAAACTATATAAAAATATGTATTAAATAAATTGTATCCGTTCTGTGAGAATCATGCATAAAGCAAAATTTCAATCACCTATTCTTAAGGCAAACACTTGCTTTTCACCAAGCTCAACAGCCACACAGGTTAAACTATTATTGAATAAATTGTGTTATATTAACATAAGATTAAGTTTTAAGAAGTGAATTTAGGAGAATATGGCGGATAGATAACGGTTGACGCAAGAGGTGACGAGATTAATCTTGTAGAGTTCGGTACGACATCCAATCGATATTTTGTTCTAGAAAGTAGCGGTTATTGAGAATAAACTTGGTGAATGAAACGCCTTTCTTTCCAATGAGTTTGGAAATAGCTGGTATTAGCTGTAAGGGTTTGCTTTGGTGGCACTATACAATTCAGAATGTGTAATCACTTGCCATAGATGTAGTGATAGTTAGCGCACTTTGTGTCTCCGGGATAGTGGTTCTGAAGTAGAAAATGAATCATCCACCATAAGACTGCGTAAACGATTCTGAAATCAGTCATGACGGGAAGATGAAGATCGAGTAGTAGCATAACATTAAACATTAATTCCCTCCTCAACTTCTCCGTTGCTCAAAAGTGTTTAACTTCGAAGATTGAAAACATTGATTTTTAAAATGAATGTACCGTCTAATATTTTAAATTGAGCATCTTTGTCTTTTAAGCAGAAATTGTTATTGTCTGCTTCACGAATATGTTAAACCCGGATTTTAAGGTTACTACACAACATAACGAAGCACAGTATTTTATGGCCTCTAAAACATATTTCAAGAATCGTTCATTAAATTTTCCGCATGAAATATGATACTATGACAAAATACATTAACTTATCTTACATTTTAATTTTTTCAATTTTATGATGTTGAAGACTGTCGGCTCGGGCATCGAGTATTGATTTTCACTAAAGTTAAGGATAACAGAAATAAGAAAAAGAACAAATGTGAAATGGGAAATTAGTAGATTAAGGTGTGTTTCGTTTAAGTAAAAAAAGAAAAAAAACAGGACTTTAAATTGGTACAACTAACAATATCTGAAAAGTAGAGAATGCATAAACATGAATTTTATTATTTTAAATTTTATTGGCAATAGTTGTCGACTTAAAAATAGTTTTCGACTAATAATCCGGGTGTAAAAGATATATATCACTTAAAAATTAACATGCTGATTCAACCGCTGATATAAAGCTATACGTAGAATTAAATCCTGATACATTTTTATTGATTTAATCAAAGCAGTCAATTATACTTAGAATCAGTAGAAATTTCTGGGACATATAATCAGAAAAAGTTCAAACGATATATTGAAGAAAAAAAGGATAGGGAAAATACCGACTGACATATCGCACTTGTTTGTAAAAATGTTTGTGAGAAAATAAGTGGTGGGGATAAAAAGAATGCAAATAATTGTAAGATAATTGAAGAATAGGAAACTGAGGAAAGCCTTACTGGCCTGAAACAATACGGTGTATAAATGAAGAATCCGTTGTTAATGTTAAAATTACTATTTTGCCAAGATTCATAGCTGTTGTTGCACATGTTGAAATTTATAATGTATGAATTTCTGTCCAAAATTGTACTTTGAATGTTCTTCGATTACATCAAAAACAATTTGATATATTTAAATAAAAATATTACATATCTGTCGTTTTCATGAATTAGAGAATGATTTGTTTTTCACGATTAATGCTAATAACTAAAAGTTGCTTTGTCAGTTCTGTCTTACATTCAACAAACAATTATAACAGACGACCTCGACCTGTTCATCCTTTTTAATTTGTTATCATCGTTTTTATTTAACACAGTCATATTTTCTACAACATCACTCATATTATTTTTTTCTTTTATTAGTCTCCTCTCATTGTAACCCTCTGAGCAACAGTGGCTGTATTGCTTTCATTGTATATAAAATTTTATACACGGTCGTTTAAATTAAGCTCTTGTAGTGGGCTACTTGTGTTTACAGTTCAAAATTAAATTTGATTCTGGTCCAGCATAGAGTACAACAATGATAATTGTATATATAAAACTTTGACTTCAGTTCACTACATTTAACTTTATAATCTCACTTTAACTCGGATTTGGGCTTTTTGTTCGATTTGGGTCAAAACTTCGATTTGGAAGGAAATTCTAATTCAGACCGAAAATTGAGTTCTTCAAATGAGAAAATCCGTGCAACTTCAAAATCAAACATCAAGAAACTTCTCAATTTAAATTGGATTCTATAGAATTTTGAAGGGGTAAAACTGATTTCTACAGGTCACAAAGATTTGGAGATATTTTAAATTAACATTAAAACACAGTCTGTTAAAGTCACAAGATCTTGCGTTATTTAAACTCAATTTAGTTTTTTTTTTCATTTAAAATTACTGTGTTCTTCAGTTATTTGAAAATTTGAATTTTATGCGACCTTTTTACCCGGACACAAATCGCAATGCTGGAAGGTCGAAGAACAAATTTCCAATCCCGAGATTATCCAGATTCCAAAAATGTGTAATATGTAGGGAAAGTGTGGCCTGATTTAGAGGGATTTCAGACGGACAAACAGATTTTCTATTTATGTCTGATATAACTCTCAGTGTCAGTACTCGATACGTAACGTATATCACCATTACGCATGACGTAAGGGAATGCTGACTCAGCTAATTTGCATGAGATACTCTAAGTTGGAGTAGTCGCATCCACTTGTTTTTCTTTTCGGTATGTCTAACTACACTTGATTCATATATTTTCTCCTTTTGCTCCTCTCTTTTTTCTTTTTATTAGTGACTTTGATCTTTCTTCATCCTCTTCTTCGTCAGGTTTTCTTTTCCACATATATCCATTTCTTATTCATCCTCATCCTCATCACTGTAGCGTTATTTCTTTTCTTACTCTTGAGTTTCTCTTTCTGAACTGCCTCTTAATTGTAGTTACCTTCGTCCTTCTGACTTTGGTATTGCATCTCCACATCCCGACACAATACTTTTTCTAAATTGATCCGCAGGAGCCAAACAAATACTGTTCCTTCTTCTCTATCAAAGCTGTATTATTGATTTTCTGCCAAAGGAAGTTATCTTCTACGGGATTTGCACTTATGCCTTTCTTGTACTATATTCTCGCACTTGTAGCGAAGTACAGAGTAGTGAGCGCTGTAACCTACCTACCTATGAGTTGATGTACAATGCATAGGTTAGACCATCAAGTCCCATGTCCATGTGATTTCCTACTGCCTACCCTCTTCAATGCGAATTGAACTTCGCCCTCTGTGGTCTCACCTTTCGCAGCTAGCTGCTTCAGCCGGCACAAGTAAAATCAGCCAAATAGCTGTGAACCTTTATTTACAGGCTCCTTGTAAAGGCTGTTTTCGAAATACTGCCAAAACGCCTGGCATATATCGACGGTCAACCTCAGAGTACGCCCTTTAAACTGTTTTTGTTTACAAGATTTCCAAGCAACAACAAAATCATGCATATAAGACGCTAGAAGCGAAAGTAGCATTACAGCTGGTAACGTCACACGTTTTGATCTCGCGAATATATCGATCCCCAACTCGACAATTCTGCGTCCATTCTCACGGTATCGTGAGATGGATTTTCAACCTATGCCTAACTACCTGACCACGATAACGCTTAGTAGCCAACCACTCAAGAGCCTGCCTAGCTTATGCTATCTCTAATGGATACCTCTGCTTTCACCTGGGATAGATTATCATTGTTTTCACATTGTTAACTAGGACGAGTCGACGAATATAGTCAGCGCTGAAACCAAATGCTATGCTTAAGCCTCTCCCAAAACCTATTCTAAATAACCGACTCCACGAGTTACTCCTGCACTAATTTTGTCAGCTTTTGCCGGAAGTTCAGCTTGAACTTCCCGGATGCAGCCACTACAAGCGTACAATCTAAAGCCATCCACCAAAAACGAGTTTGTGTTTTGAATAACCTAACCAGTGGAAAGTAAGGCAATCTAGCAAATCTAGGTCGACTTTTATCACTAACATATTATTCAGGTAGGCAGCCACCTATGTAGATGGCTAATTAAGCAATAACTTTAAGATTTTTTCCACAGGGTGAACGTCCCAGTATCTATCAGCGACACCGAATTCGCTGATCAGATGAACCAGGAAACGATCGGTCGACCTCTTGAATTCTCTATGTCCTCTGTCTAACTTAGGGTCCAGGATGACACTCCAGTCCCTCACTAAGACTAGGCGCAAAGAATCTACAAGCAACGGCTCCAACTGACGGTAAAATGAGACACGCTCTTCCTGGTCGATCCTAAACGAACTATTCTTCACGGTAATATCGGCCACTATTAACCGTCTCACCCCCTTGCCAACATGGACATGGTTCGCCCACGTACCCGAGTTACGTTTTACCAATAAGAAAACATTTCTAGTAAGCTGATCCTCGTATGCTAGACAGAGCACTAGCAGCGACTTCGCAAACAAATTGTATCTCCTGGATCCTTAACGTGTGGGCACGGACTAGCTGTGTCCACGTAACCAAACCCGCCCCATCGGAGCAGGCACCATCACCGCTATACTTTCTAAAGGGTGGCCTAAAGCAAAGTCAAAGAGGGTTTGACAAAGTCATTCAGTTGGATTAGATTTTGGTGGAAATTCTGAAGGAATAATGTATCAGAAATCAATTAAAAACTGCTAAAGACGACTCCGTGCAATCCAGAACACCTGCTGGCAGGCAATAGGAATGAAAACTCAACAAAATGCGGACGAACGGCATCTACATCGCTTACATGCATATACGAAGGACATATTTGTCCCTATCAGATCAGTGGTAGCAAGTTGTAAAAACGAGCGGTATCTCTATTTTTATTGATTCTGATATCATCTTTAACCACTGGAAAAAACATTCCAAATACTTCTCAACAACCACGCCGCCACGCTGGAAGATCTTCTGTAAAACATATCGAAATTCCTGCCCAACATTAGATGTTACTACCCACTCCAAACTTCAGAAAATTGGAAGTATCATCCCATTTCATGAGACACGAAAAACCACCAGAGGCTTTCTCATTTGGTGGCCTCAAACTGAAGACCTCATAATTGCTATTGATACAAAAAAACTGGTAAGATATAAACAGCCCACGAAAATGATAAATATCTGACGATCTTCCAAAAATGTGACCTTTCACTCTACGTAAATTATCGTGACATCTCCCTCCTAAGCATTGCTGACAAAACCTTCGCAAGAATTTTCCTGAATCGAATGATCCCGGAGTTGAAATCTTTCTAGAAAATCATAAAGTTTTCCGAACTTCGACGTTCACTGTGGACATTGTCTATATTGTGCAAAAATTTCAGGAGAAAATTCGTGAAAAGCAAGACCACCATTTTCTGAAATCTCCAGAAGACATTTGCAAAAATCAATAATACCAGCAATGTGGGCCTCTCTTGCATGCTATGAATGTCCAAACTCCTTCGTGTTTCTCATTCGTATGTTCCACGGTGGAATTGAGGGCCGAGTATAAAATCGTTGTGTCCTTTCAGATCCGTTTCCGATCAACAGGTGTTTATGCAAGGTGATGCGGTGGTTCTTACACACTTTTCTATGAACCTCGGTGCCATGATCAAATAGATACCTGCAAGCAATATAGGCTTTGAGATTTGATACAGGCTCGATGGGGAACTCTTCACATTTGCCCAACTTTTTTCTCACAAAGTGCACAATAACCTGCGGACGAGACTGCCACCAATCTCCAAATATCAGCAAACCTGCACAACAAGGCTTAAAAACTCTTCGAGATGCATGCCAATTTAAAAATGTATGAAGCTACTCATCCAGACTAACTACATACAAACAAAACCGGTTGACATTGTCAACATCGATAGGTAAAATTCGTCGACAAAATTACTTATCTTGGCAACACAATGTAACAAATGTCAACTGCAGAAATGTTGCAGAGAAGAGAATCAAAGTAGCTTATGCTGCGCGGTTCTCGCGTCCCGGTCTTCAGCAATCAAATTCTAGTATTCTGACCCGTGATGGTCTTCACAGTTTTGTTCGCACACTTGTGGAGAAATCACCGTTTGTCCGAGACTTGTTGAGATTAGGGAAGCCTCTTGTTCAAAATGCATCCCACTTGACTACATTGTACCGTTTTATTTGGAGATTCTTCGAAAAGCAGAATATTAAGCTGAAAGTCAAAATAACTCAGTTAAAAGTTTCAGTTAAAAACTTGACTGATTCAATCCAAAATAGACCCTGATATCGGGGAAACCGTTGCTGCGAATCAGTCTTTTTATCAAGGATTATCCGAGTGCAAAGATCAGATCATCGATATAAAAAGAAACAGTGACGTTTTGTAAGGAAGGTCCCATTCGAACAATGGCTTTCAATACCCACACTCTATTATATCCCAGGCTCATGACTCGTATTTTATTGGTCTTTGACAAGTATCACTGCCACCACCACAAACCGGGAGAGAAAATGATGAACCAAATGTTTGAATACGAGTGGGTGCTGACAGTGTATATATATATATATATATATATATATATATATATGTATGTATATATATATATATATATATGTGTGTGTGTGTGTGTGTGTGTGTGTGTGTGTGAAAGAGAGAGATAGAGAGTTTGTTTTCTTTACCAAAATAATTGACAAATAGAAATATTCAAAGTGTTTATCAAATTGATCGAATTCGTTTTGTTGATGTTTCTTGGCTGCTGTACGTGCGTGTTTACGTTTTTGATATGAAATAATATCCTGATATAAAGAGTCTGTTTTTAGTAGGCTGTTTCTGAAGGAAGCTCTAGAATGCATAACGTGAAATCTTGTGTGAATAATGGAGACATAAAAAGTGGTTCACTTGCCGACTAAAACTTGAAATGTTTAAAGACCCGTCTTCGATAAAACAGAACAGATTTTCAAAGGAAAACAATTTTTCAACTCTCGAAATTTAACGCTTCCTGGTGAATGATTTTATGACTGACATTTTTACAGGGATATGTTTAGAATACCCATCCAGATAACGGGACCGATTTGATCTTTATCTAGATTTTTTGCATTACATCCATTTATAATAATAATAATAATTATTATTATTATTATAATTATAATAAATTAATAATAATAATAAACTTAAATATAAATGTGCATGCGATGTGAAAACATTTGTATATACATATAGCATTATTTTGTTATTTTGTATTAATTGTATATGTTTTCATCTCATGCTGCAATTGTAAATAAATAAGGCCAAAAAATATAAAAGTAATAAATATTAGAAATATTTTACTTCATTTTGATTGACTGTAGTGAAAAAAACTTAATGGGTATGAGCCGGAACTTTGACCAATTTGTGTTCCTTTGTCTTATAATCCTGTAAAGATTAGAGAAGATATTGAGACTGTGTTTATAAATTGTTAGATATTGTATGTATCCAGATTTTTGACCAACAATCGATATTTTTATACTTTTCTTAAAAATAATTAACACAAAATATCTTTATATTCACAAGTGTATCAGGAATGTGGTAATCTCAAACAGTTCGGAAATGTAACTTACTTTATTTCAGAAGTTATATTATTTACGTCACTCTCGTCTCTATGCTTTTGAATAAATTCACTTTCTGATGTTTTTGATTTGTTTCACTTAATGTCTCATTTTTTAGGCTTATTACTTATATACGGTCAAAGGTTGAGAGTTGCTCTAAAATAGGACGCAGATCTTATTTTTAATTTAAAATGCAGAAAATTTAAATATCCTAATAAATAACAAAGACTATTTCATATTGAGACCCTTACATTAGAAGAGAAAAAATCGTATAACTTTCGTGGTATCGTTGTAGTCATCAGCATGCTGAAATGATTTTTAATTTGAATTGATTGCTTTGTGTTATACAAAATGTTTTTTAGAAAATACATCAGACCATTCCAACGTTCTGTTAAGTCATTATACAAATAATATCTCTTAACTTGTTTTTCTGGATAAAGATAGTGAGTGGACGTTGTCCTAAACAAAAGCATTTTCCCGGGAGAAATAAAGAAGTACAAATCGTTTGGACAAAAATAATTTCATTTTCAATATGTCCCAAATCTTACTTTAACAGACAACAAAAAAATCTCCTAGATTTTTGTTTTACTACCACTTGAAAAAAAGTATTCTTCGGCCTCCTTCATCAAAAGAGTACTGGGAAGTGAATTACGTGAAAAGGTCATTGAAACTAAAACAAATACTCACTCCCAAATTTACGAGATTAGTTTTATTTAAAAGCGTTATTCACAGGCTGATATTTTTTTCGGCATCTTTATTCCGTTGCTAAACGTAAATTTTGTCAGGCAGGTGTTATCCACGTAAAATGAAAACCCTAATATATATCCTTACTTAATACCGGTTATTTCGTTCAATATCCGGTGTTTCTGTCAGTGGACTTATTTTTCATAAGTTTGCCTGCAATATTAACGTAAAAGCATTTAATGTAAAAGTCTTCGCCTTCCCGCTTTCTTCTCGTCCCTGCTTCTCACCGCAGAAAATCCATTAAAAAGGTTTACAGAGGCCAAACTTTCTGATGGGTTCCTCATCTTCAGTTCTTTTTTCCCCTTTTTATTTATTTCCTCTCTTTCTTTACCTTTTTACATTTTCTTTTAAGATTTTCCCGCCAGAGCAGTTTGATTTAAAGTTGAAATTACTTCAGCCCGCCAACAATTAAATTCGTGCGCGCAATTTGACGGAGTTGACATTTAGCCAGTTTTTTTCCTTCTTTTTCCTTCATCTCTTTCCTTGACCTTTGAACCACAAATATTCGAGATACGGTCGCCAAGCCCGACCACAGCTCAAATGAGAAGAAATTGTTCTTGCATTTACAATAATGCGTGACATTACAACTGTACTTGAATCTCTTAAAACCTGATACATTTTTTAAGACAAAATAACAGACAATTTGTTATGCCAACTAGTTAACTGTACTATTCTTCTAAAATCTGCCTATGTAATAGAGTTAACGTGTATTTAGACTGTATATTGATGTAAATAAATAATAAAACCTAAATGCATCGATTGACACAAACATAAAACTGATTATTATATAAACTAATTATTTGGAATATATTTAAAAATTATAGTTATAAATAAACCTTAGTCAGAATGGATATACACCTTCGTAGCTAGAATTGTATTTAGCATTTTTGATTTAATTTTGAAATATTGCTCCTATTTTCATTGATATATATGTTATTAGAGAAACAATATTTCAAAGTAGTACCCTCTGCTCATCAACAAGTATCAATTGATTGGCTGATATAGGATATCTCTTGATTCTTATGATAAACTGGCATGAATATACTTATTGTATATTCATGCTGAACGGGTTGTTCATTAACATACTTGATGCTTCTACATTTTTGTCTATCAGTTCAACGAAATATTTTTTATCTTAATAGTTGCTTCGTTTCTTGGTGGCACTTTTTGTACGGTGATTCAGTATTCTGTGTCACGATTTTCGTCATCAGTTATTAGCAAGTGAGTTTGAGAGTATTCAATGTTTGAATGTTATTTTGACATTTCTATCTCGTAACGCACATAATAGTTTGTTCTGTTGTTATTAGTAACAAGATCTTACACTTAATTTTCTTCTCGCTTAATTTTAATTATTAATCAGGAGAAGATGCTATTATTAAATAAAAAAATATTTAAAACAAAAATGAACATTTATTAAAAGCAAAGATTAAACTGATTAGCAATAGAGTACAGTAGCATAAATATAACCAACAACGATATCCACTACACCACAACCCCAAAGTAAATTTGCAGCGTATTTGGAACCTTCATTGTCAGATGGCTTTGATATTTGGCTATGTTTGATGTTAATTTTTTCTTATAGACACAGCGCTTCGACCGTGTACCCTCTGGTAATCATCAAAATATTAACAAATATTAACTTTAGAAATAAAATACGAAAGTCTGATGTTTTTACATCAAGGGAAAAATTAGTATTGTTTCGTAGTTGGTATGCTAGGCAGTCTCTTAATTTCTAAGTGTTGTTAGCTACATAATTAACAGCAGCTGAATTTTGCTATTAAAGACATTTATAGGTAAACAAGATTATCGACCTCCTTCTAATTGCATTTGTTTTCGCACCCTTTTCCTGATGGCAAAATATCTGTTTCTACCTTTAACATCGTTCCAGTCATGGTTTTCATCAGTCTTCGACGACTGAGAATTTTGTATGGTCTGTTTTTGGTTACGAGGTTTCAGGCATACACTTCCATCAGTTTCGTGCATATATTTCTACTATCGGATGTTAGTAGATACGGTATTTCATGTATCTTTTGCTCCAGCTGATGTGATGAATGTCCATTGGAGTCTGCCATTGTTCACTTTCAAAACAAGTAACAATATTGATTTAGTAAATTATATCACCTATTCTTTTTCCTCTAGTACTTCGACATCATTTTTATTGAATAACGATAAAGAGAGCGAAACATTCTTATCCCTTAACTTTCTATCTATTTCTCCATTGATGTTCTTTTACTGATTCAATGTATCGGTAAAAAATCTACATGACTTTAATTTAAACTATGTATTTACACTATATATCCAGTCCAAACAGAAGCCTGAAAAAGTAATTCTCTTTTGAATAGACAGTGATTTAAAGATGTTTAATAATAATTTGTAAACCACAAAATTGTCAACCAAATAGCAATGGATATTGTTCGAAGGTTGGATATCTTCTGTTAATTCACACTGATTAATGTGTATTTACCACAAGAAATTATAAATTTTGAAACAAAGTGTGTTTGTTTATTATATTTTTGTCATTCTTTTGAATTATAAAGTTTAAATTTAAGTTTGTTTAACTTCCTTCGGAACAACTCTACTCACCAGAATAAAAAATTACAAAAAATTAGGGTGCCATTCACATTTCGTAAATGAATATTATATTTGATGTACTTACCAGAAATTTTACAATGAAAAACCTAGAAAATTTGTTTTTAAATTGTTTATTGGGATGAATGTGAGCGTAGCTTTCATACTTAGAAAAAAGTCTGCACAATTAACCCACATTCGGGTAGATCGAAAATCTCAATCGAACTGAAATCAATAAAATAATCATCACTTTAAGAGAATTTGTTTTAATTTTGGTAATATAATTACATTTTATTTAGGGATAAGTTAATATTATGCGGTAAATTAACAGAAAATACACAAGGCATTTATTAAAGATTTTAATATGAAAAATGTTTTGAATGCGTTATATTTTAAACTTGTGTCATCTACTTAATTATGGCACTTGATGTATAGTATTGAATTGTTGCTGATTTCAGTTGGTGTTGAAAATTAGATAATTTGGTACTTCACTTGGTTGATGTTAAATCAGTATTACTGGTAATAATTAGACGCTCTTGTTATTTCTGTTGAAATTTTAGTAAATAAATGCTTATCTGATGCTGTATGAAAGAGAGAGATTAATTAATCCTTTTAAGGTAAATAATGGGAAATTCACATATGAAATCATAGCTGGCAATCAAAATAACTTCGTCAAATTTACTGAGAAGTGTCTCCCGAAGATGCACATATTTCAGAAAGACATGGTTGATGTCAAAAATTACAACAGTTAAATATACAGCGGATCTTAAAAGTTTATAATTTATAACTAATACGGTTTAGTAATTCATTCTTAATTTTTAGATACAGAGTCTCTTAAAGATATGATCGATCATGGCTATTCCTAATTTCATGGTTTTGTTTCTCATTGTAACTATTAAGTCTTAAGCATCCGTTTTCCTGATTGATCTGTCACGCATACACAGAAACCTGCTACCTCCATGACTTTCTTACCTAAAATGTGCCTTGTAATTATCAAATTCTTTAAGTTATTATCTTAATTAAATAACCAAGTAATGTTCTATGTTTCCTTTTGAACGAAGATATAAGTGCTCTTTTAATAATTGTTTTACCAGAAAAATTCCTCATCGCTCAAAAGTTATGTCTATATTACCTTCAGCTTTGTTGTTTGAATCACATCTTTGCCGTTTCAAATCTCTTCAGCATCTGGGTGAATATTGCCCTGTATTCACAGTAATATATGAGATTAGAGAGTATATAGTACTTATCAGTTTTCAAAGAAATCTTGTTAGGAAAATTTTGTTAGGGAAAATCCGTCCTCCGAATCTATTATTCAGGCCAGAAAATATAAAATAATAAACTGTTTAATTATTAACGAAAAGAGTACCTATTTAAATAGAAGTATCTTTTAACAGTAATGTTTTAAAAATAAATGAAATATATGTCAGAATTAATACATTTGATAACGGTTTTCGTAAAGGCATTGTCTCTGTTTACATCAGGATAGGAAAACAAAGCAGATAAAAAATCAGCAATATGTGTGTTTAATATATATATTTTTGTGATTTGTCTAACTGAAAGTCTTTCTTGGTCAAGTGTTCACACACACACACACACACACACACACACACACACACACATATATATATATATATATATATATATATATATATGATTTCAGAATAACAATGATTTTCTTTTTACCTATACTTAGGGAAGAAAGTGTATTGGCGCGTATTCCCTCAGACATTCTAAGATCTAAGAGCCAATATAAATTACATCATCCACATATACATCACACTCTTGTAAAACATCTTCTAATTATTTAATAATAGATGATATAACCAAGAATCACTTAGAAGAAAAATGACGCCATAACTCAAACTGAAGCATGCAGAAACAAGTCGGCACTTGATGGAAGTTGGTATGACCCCCAACAGCAGCATACAGACACAACCATGTAAAATCACGAAATAAATACAATTAAATTTTATCAAATTCTGTAAAACAACAAAAAACATTTGAATATTTACTAATTTTTCTAAAAATCTAATAAACTCTAAATATATTGAATCGATGCTAATTACTCTAAATACATTTGAATCGATGAAAAAGTTATTGTATACAAGTTAAAATAGTTCATAAGTCTTGTTTCATTTTAACAATTACTCCAGTTATTTAATGTAATTTTGCACCAATAAAATTTAATGTTACTTACTATCCACAATTTCAGATATCTGACAGTATCATTGAGTATCCGGTGTCCATAGATATTGGGCCATTTATCTTCAGATTATTGTAAGTTTCTTTGAAACTAATTCATTAAGGCACAAATATGACCTAACTTTACTATAGAAAATATAGATTACGTTAAAGAGTACATTTCAACCACAGACGTTTCTTTTTTTAATTTTACTCTACAGATGTAGACAAAAGTGTATTAATCCGATGGATAGTTTAGTTTAGCCCAGATAGCGATATAAAGTGTACACTGCAATTGTTAAAAATCTAAAATTGTAAAAATACAAAATATTAAAAATATAAGATGCTTTTTGTAGTAAAAAGGAAAATCTAATGGTTTTGACAAATATTTTGTTAGAAAAGTAGAATAAACTTTGCAGATAAGCATCAATGTTTCATTGCATAAAAGAAACAGTTCCACACATGAACAGTAAGAAAAAAGTAAACGCTAAAATAATTTTATTAATATCCTAACTCCAATAAATGGAAATAGGCAACAAAATATTAAGAGCAGTATTAACAGTCAATAAATAATTATGAATAATAATGATCCAAATAGTAATTTGATTCTCTTTACTGTGCAATTAGTAATTATAAACAAAACCACTAAATGTCGAATTCCAACAAAGATCATCTAATTTGTTTTTTGAAAACCATTTAACATGTAGCCACATTTGAAAAAATGTGCAATATACAATATTCGCAATCGTTTTAAATTTCCCCCATACAATTCGCTTTGTTCCTTTCTAGTACGAATTCTTTTTTTTTATATTCTTCCTACATTAAAATTCCCATTTTTTCTTCATTCAGGCCTTCTTCATTTTTTTACCAACGTTCTTTTTATTTCTCATATGCATTTTACTTTTTTCATATAATGTTTTTCGCATTGTTTTTACTTATTTCACTCTTTAGCTTTTTATATTGACTTCTTTCATTCTTTCCTCTATTTCTTTCTTTTCACTTACTTCTCTGATTTTGATTTTGCTAAGATATTATATTAATTTTGTTATTATTATTTTATACATACCGTTCATAGTTCTACATTTTTAATATTATAATTTCTTTTGCTATTTTATATATTCTGTTTCTAACTTTACACTTTACATTCTTGATAAATTTTATTGCCATTCATTTTTAAAGTTTTTTTGTCCTTGTCAATTTTATCATATAATTTTCTATTTTCTTCGTTATTTCTTCCCATCAAACTTTCGGTTTTAATACGCACAAAAATATTATCCAAATCTTTTTTGTTTCTCACTGCCATAAAATACAACGTTTTTCATCCATTCTTTTACACTCACCTTTTCACTTATTCGTAAGCAAACGAACAAACATAATTTGAAGACATCTATTTTATTAGTTTTCATGTAAATTAATAGGAGACAACAACTGCGACTAAAACTGATAAAATATTTGCAATGTAGCATAAACAATACCGACAAATGTGTGCATTGAATTGTGCATGTGTGTCGATGGAGTGAACCGTTTCTCGAATTATCAGTAAAATACAAAGACTTCGCCAAAAGGACAACCTTCAATTTGAATTTATCGGTTAACTTTATTTTCGGGTTTTATCAATAACAAATGAAGCGAATACGCAATTTTTTTTATTTGTCCTTCGTTTCATTTCCTTCCCGCTTTTTTATTTTCCTGTTTTAAACTTTGCATTAAGCCATTAATGGTAAAAAAATGAAAGGACAAAAAGAATGAAGAGAAAATCACAACGAAACTTGTTTGATTTTTCCATTCATCTAATAAGCAGAATTAAACGAAGTAGAAGTCGCCTCAGTAACAAAGCTATTTTCTTTGCCACCTGCGAAAATAAAGTTGAATAACCACGGCAAAAAGCCTGGGATAAAATGCTGAAGAAAATGAAGATGTCTATGATGATGCTTTTAGCTTTACTATATATTAATAAGTATGATTAATCTTTTAAGAAATATTGCTCATATCAGTTGTATCTAATTTGATTTGCGATTACCAAACGGTTAAAAGTATGACACATGTAACCGGCAAGCCGATTACAAATTCTGACAGCAGCAATTTCTTTCCACTTGTAAAAAAAATATAAAGGATAACATCAACTTGCCATCATTTCTAGACAATTGATGCAATAGATTGTTGAACAAAATAGGTTTTCTTGCCTTGTTTGGCAACCAGGCTACCAGAAGCAAAATATCTTTAAAGCTGCGCTGTATGCAAGGAAAAACTACATCAGTATCTTTCCTAAGAACATCCAAGATGGTACAATTTATAAATAATAAAAAATGCCATGTTCTAAAATCTATTATATAATCACGTTAATACAAACATTGCTCCTAGTTTTAGGAAAATGTCTTTAAAATTACCACAATATATAATTATATAAAATATTAATAAATACTTTGTGACTATAAATAAGCTGCAAAATGTTGATAAACCGTAAAACGCAAATCAACTAAAATTCTCTGAAGGTGACACAAATCAACAAATGCCCCCAGAACGTTAATAGCTACAATGCAGAATAGATTTATAATAGCAAGTAGCAGTAGTTATAATACTGTGAGAGTAATAGTATTTCCTTTAAAAATACTATAATTGAAATCAAATTAACATTTATTAATAATGTCAGTTTTATTTTGTATACCTGAGACGTTGAGTTAACATTGTTTACATGCAAACAAATGTCCTGATATTCATACATAAAACTCTGATCGTTGTTATAAGCGACCTTCTTCAGCATTTGTCTCTTTGGTCAAACTTTAGAGAATTTTGACTGATTCGTTCATTTTTTTACATCTTATCAACGATTTCCAGTTTATTTAAAACCAAATGTATTATTATATTGAAATAATTTTTGGAGTTACAAAAAATACATTCTAATACATATATTCTTACTAAGTAGAACATTTCTTGGTGGTGAAGTGGTGGATTCATGCCTATTCGACTGGTTTTTGCGCTTAAGAAAGTATAAAGTACCAAACTGGATATAGAACTCAGCTCGCCGATTTACAATTCTGAATCGTTATCATTATTCCGATCGCATATCCAAGCTTACATCAGATAGAATAATCATGTGCTCATCCGTATAGGAACTGATCAGTTTCAAAGTTTCTTAACTGGATATGCTGTCCCTATACTGCTTTCCGTCTCTTAAAATCATTTGACATGGACAGATAAATTCCGTAGATTAAATAAATGATACACTACAAGGTTTTCTAAAGACCAGCCCGATTGACATAAAATTTAAAAAAATGATTCCGGAAGGCATCACTTTCGCAAGGTTGGGATAGAAACAACAAAGATGGTCATATGAAACTGAATCTAAATAATATTTATACTAGATAAAATATAGTTAAGTTCCCTATCCTAGTATGTTATGAAGATCGTGAGACAACTACCATCCGCCCGTGTATTGAATATTGCTGCCATATCTGGTCGGGTGCCCCTGCTGCTCTCCTTGGGCTTCTTGACAAGATACAAAGGAGGATCTGTAACGTGGTTGATACTGACTTGGCAGACCGGCTGCAGCCGCTCTCTCACCGGCGTGATGTGGCTTCCCTGTGCCTCTTCTACAAGTACTTTCATGGCTTCTGCTCCGATGAGCTTAGATCACTGGTGCCGCCTAAGCACGAATTTACACGAGATACTAGATTAGCAACTAGGTCCCACCCTTTTACAGTTAAACAAATAAGATGTAACCGTAAATTCTACTCCCACAGCTTCTTTTCTCGCGCTTCCCTCCTGTGGAACTCCCTTCCACAAGTCTGCTTTCCCGACAGTTAAAATCTCCAGGTGTTTAAATGTAGGGTCAATAGACACCTCCTATCACACTAACTCCCAACTACTCTCACAACACTCTCATCTACCCAACCCTCATTCTCGGTATCCTTACCCGCCTATCACCCACCCTCTGTCATTTCCTATATTTAATCAGCCTTTCTCCACTCTACGTAGCCCCCTGCACAGTAGTGGCAGTGACATGCCTTGCTCGGGGTGAAACGCTTATTAAAAAAAAACAAAAAAAAACTAGCGTTTTCAGTTCTCCACGAAATTCATTAGTAATTTTGTTGCTTTAAATAATTATCTCCTCTGGATGTTTCCTTTGTTCATCAGATGTCTATATTTTAATAATATTTTTTCGGTTCTTAATGAAATACAGTTCCAAAAGTTCTGTCTATGATAACTATAACTGATAACTTTATGATGCATAAAGTTTTAATATGGTACAATGTGGATTCCGAATAATCACCTAAAAGCTAGGTTTTGTCTGATCTCTCAAAATTAATTTAACAGATCGCATCGGAGCAGCAGGGCATTCACTTCCTGAAGGTTTTATCACATATATTATTTTAATAATAATAATGATGATGATGATGATGATGATGATGATGATGATGATGATAAAGAAGCAGAAATTAACTCTTGACTACATGAAGTCACCTTGAATTGTTACTTCTTTTTTCAGAATTTAACTTGTTGGCTATTGACAACCATAGCACCAGTGGAATTTAAATTCTAGTTAAACCAACTCTAAAAGTACTGATGTCATGCACTAAAAAGAGAAATACTTTCAGCATGCAAGTGTAATAGAAATTACTAAAAACAAGAAGTCATGAGACGTACTAATATTGAAATTCAGAGGTTGGCTCAAATCATTTGACCTATGATACAATTATTTCTAATGTTATGGCTAAATAATATTGTAAGAAGTGCTTCTCGTTATTACCTAATCCGTCCTAGTTTCGCTTTGTTTCCCTCATTGTATTCAACAGGTTTTTACACGAATAGTTACTGTTGATTTACGATGGAAACTTAGAGACAGTAGTTTTTCTTAGTACTTGAACTAATCCAAAACTCTAGTAGTTTAAGTATTTTCTTCTCTACATAAAGTCTATTCTCAGGATATCTAATTCCTGCATTAGGAAGCATCTCTAGAACAATAGGATAACGTTTGGTACATATACAACTCAAGAAAACAACTGCCTCTACTTTACTACTCTCTTTTAAAGAATCAGATGAAAGAAAAAATGATTATTACTACTATATTTCGACTGAACCTATCCAATCCTCTCTTTCCAGCCGCGACAAAATATTTGACGCCGCCTCGTAGGCGATTAAATATTTTCAAATCTGCAGCCACTTCCCTAAAGACGCAAAGTCACAAGGCTACTGCTATTTACAATGAAAAATATTCTGACGAACAACATTCCTTCTTCCCATCAGTTCAGACTTTTACAGCTAAGAACCGACATGACATAAACCCAGGGGTGAACCATCTTTAATTTCGTATTCCATTCATAACAGGGAAGTTAATCAAGCAGCTGATACCTGTTAGATCTGATTCACGAGAATTTGTTTCTCCAAACAACACAATCGTAACTTCTGCAATTCAAGTGTCAACCCTCTCGGATCTTACGTACCTATATAATCTACACTGAATTATCGATTCTCCGCCATCAATGCATTTTATAACACTCTACATTTAGTTGCTCTTCGATTTTGTGTCTATTAGACATCTAATAAAAATGTATTATAATATTCTGAGCGATGCTTTTAGATTTAAACTTCAACTTATAGTATACGGAGCATGGTTATTATATTAAGTTTAATTTAGGCATAAATTCTTTTAATGGCTTAATCTCAAAACTTTCAAACTTTTAAAAATGTTATCACTTTTGTCATTTTTAAATAAAAAGTACATTAAATTGTATGTTATATGATATTTTAAATGATCTGTTGCAAAAATTTTGATAACAGGTTCTAAATATAGATAAAGAGAAAAAATGATTAGTTCATTAATATTTTTGTTTATCTACAAATTTAAATGATTGTCTTAACTAAACATCTCTTTCAAGCTTTCTGCTTCTGTCGTTTGTAAATCTTATAACTGTGATCTCAACATCGCCGTCGGTCAACCATGTTTTCTGATAATTCTGATATTTTCTTAAGGTCTCACCGTTTGAAACCGTTTTACTTTATTGTATCTTTTCAGCAGATATGCAAAAATATAAAGCAAGGATGTGTCTGGTCACCAGATTTATTTAATATATGCAGCGTAGCGATTCTGAGAGAAATTAAGATCCTTCCTGGATTCTTCATTAGAGGTCACATTCTTAACAATGTATGATACGCAGATGACAAAGTGCTGATAAGAGACACAAAAAATACAAAAACTCTTACAGCATGTAGCATAAGAGAAATCAAGAAGAAAAGACTAACAATAACTACCAAATAGCTGGCTGCACAATCTTTAACAAATGGAGAAGTCCAAAATATCAGATACAGTTTGGAAATATTAAATCAAACATGTGCAGACATTTACGTTCTTTGGAAGTGTTCTAACAGAGGATAGAATATGAGGCATTGAGATCCGAAGGTATATTGTCCAGGCCAAGGAAGCATTTCAAATTCTAAGCAGTTTCAGAATCAGTAAAATTTCATTGGAAAAAAGAAAAGAGTACTGAATTGTTATGTGATATATGTGCTGTTACATCGTAGAGATTGTTGGACAATTTTGTCAAAGATGGAGGACTAAAAATAATGTGGTTCTACAGAAGGATGTAAAGGATACCATGGACCGAACATTTGAGCAATGGCATGGTTTGGAGAAAATAGAAACGAACAAGAAACTTATGCTTCAGATAATGAAGACAGCTAATGTTTCGGGGATAGATAATGAAGAAAGAGGGCTTGTAGAATCTAATACTCATATCACGGATAGAGACAAAGAGAGACAGCGGAAAGATCATTGATCTGTGAGAAATAACAAGAGAAAAATAAGAGTATCAAGGATAGAAAGATGTGGAGGACCATGGTGGCCAAATTTCTGATGAGACATGGCACATAAAAGAAAACTATATATCTTAGTTTTTGGTACTCATCTTGCATCAAATTTATTCTATTTTACCGCTCTCCACTTGGTTAAAGCCTTTCTCTGACTTGTCATCTTTATCGATACTTTCATATCCTTTTTACAAGTCAGTCTTGTTTTCTTTCTGCTCACATTTGTGTATTTACTTCTCTCATTTTCAATCACAAAAACACTCGTCTCATAGATTCTGAACGTCCTGTGTTGGTTAAAAATTCTGGCTTCCCCTGTTGTATTCTCTCTATATGTCTATGTATCCCTACTTTTCTCTAGATATATTTCTCTCTGACGTTATGCTTCTTTGTTTTCCTTCCTTTTTCTCATTGGCAAGTTTCTCCTATTTCATTAATATTTACTTAGGTCCTTTCGTTTAGTAATTTCTTTTATATCCGCTCTTCTCTTTTAGTTTTAAACTGGCCCCGCTTTTTTTAGAAATCTTTTTTCTAGATAAATATATGTATAGAAAATGACGTTTATATATATATATATATATATATATATATATATATATATATATTGTAATAGTTGTTATAAATTCATAGTATCACTACACAAAATGTTTCGCGTTTCGAAGCTAACCTTGTTTTTGGGTTGCTTCTCATCAGGTGATGAAGTTGGAATGAAAGTTATCTGGTGAAAAAACGGTTTATTTGTGGTGAATGTTTTTTTAGGTGAAAGTGTGGTTGGGAGCTTATTTGGATTCTGTTTGCCATATTTTAGTCTTAGGGTTAGGTGTTGGGAGAGGTGGTTTATTTCAGGACAGGTTTCCTATTTATCTTGTTTAGATGTAGTAGTAGTGGCATCGTTGTAAATGATATGAGTGGCGTGTGATTTTTGGATTGTCTAGTCGATTTTTTATGGTTCTTAGGGTGCTGCTATTTGGTTTAGAGGAGGATATTTGTTATTTAGTTTTGGGGCTGCTCACTTTTTCGTTTAGTTTAGGTTATTTTGTATTGGCATATATGTTTTTTTTATTTTTTTGGCAGTGTCGATAGACTCTTTTATTTTTCTACCATTTACAGGTAGCTGGACTTATTGTTGGTGTGGTATGGGGTTTGTTGTCTTTTATTTCTACATTTTTTGTTCTATTTATTAATAGGGTTGATTATGTGCATTTATTGCCTTTTTTGGTGGGGGTCGTGTGGGTGGGTTGGTTTTTTGTTTATTTAAATTCTAACGACAAATATTTGCGATGTTTGCATAATACTGCTAAATCGTCTTTACGGTTTAATAGTTCGCTACTGTTGGGCTACTTTAGAATGTGTAGCTTTTCACTTAAACATAAAGGGTAGATGTCGTCAAGAGAGTTGCAAGATCTAGTTTTTTTCTAGGATTTTCCATTTTACTTTGGATTTCTGTTTTGAATCATTTAGCTTCCAATATGTAGAAAGGGATGTTTGGTTTCGGTATAAGTTGTTTTTGAATGAAGTTAAGTGCATGTACCAGCGCTGCTTTAAAGTGTTCTTAGTTGATCCGATATACACTTTATTTATAGTTGGATTTTCAATTGATGTTATGCTGCATTGATAGATTATTGAGTTTATTTTACATTTATTTTGTAGTGGGCAGTTGCTGGGGTTTCTACAATTGCACATGTTTTTATTGTTGTCTTTTATTGTATTTTGATAGTCGATTTTATTCTGATCTGTGTTTTGATTTAGGATATATTTGTTATGGTTTGTTATGATAATTTCTAGGTTGTTTGTGCAACTGTAGCTTAGTTTAAGTGCATTTTCTTGAAGATTTTACTAAGAGGGTTGATGGTGGGGAAATGTTTTTTGATTAATTTCAGGAACTTTTGTCCTAGCTTGGTGTTTATCATTTGGTTGAAAGGAGGTGTGTACCAAATGATTTTTCTATTTCTATTTCTATTTTTCTTGTTATGGTTATAGTTTGTTATGTATTGGATGTCTTGATTTTTGTAGCCGCCTTTTTAGGGACTTGTTGTAGAGACTTTGTGTTTGTTAAATATTTCTTCACTGGACGAGTTTTGACTAATTCTATATTATATGGAGGAATATATTTGTTTGATTATACTAGGGGGTGGTTTGACTTTGGGTAGATGTATAGTGGGTATTCGTTGGGTTTTATGTATGGTTGGTAATTATTGTTAACTAAATCTAGTGTTACATCGAGGAAGTTTACTACTTTTAAATTTGTGTTAACTATTACTTTTAGGTTTAAGCCTTTAGATTCTCTGTGGGTAAGTTTTCTTATTTTGTCTGTTTTAAAGTATGTGGAGTTTTGTACTATCATGAGGCCGTATTGCTCTATGTATTGTTTGCTTATGCCTTGGTGTGCAGTGAGATTATATAGTGTAAATAAGCCGATGAGATCGGAAGACTCTGCAGAGTCCAGCGCACCCATTGTAATGTCAAATTGGTTTACAGAGTTATTTTATCCGTTGTTCTTGGTTATGGATAAGAATAGATGTCTTGGCTGCAATTATGATATTATATTCGTCCTTGGTTAGGTCCGAGTAGTGTGTGGCAAATTTCAGTGCTAAGGTGAAGAGGTCCTTAGATATTGATGGGTAGTAATCCACTATGTCAAATTGGATCAAAGAACAGTTGTTTTTTTCTTTGATGTTGTTAAACCAATTTATGATATCAGTTGTGTTTGACCACTAGAGTAATCCATGTTTGTGTTTTATTTGTTCATTTATCCGTTCGAGGATCTTTTTTGCTAATTTTACCAATTTCTGGTCTTCTCGGGTTTATTATTCTCGTAGGCAAATGGTTTATGTTTTTTTTAATGTAATGTATGCTTCTTTTGTGCTGAGTTTACTAACTTTTTAACTAATTTTAGTTTTTCTGTGATATTTTTGCTGGTTGTATCTATCATGTCGACTACATCTAATTTGTTGTTGTTTGCCTTTTTATAATTTTTGTTATTTTTTTTTATTAAGTTTGTGTATTCAGCAGCTGATATTGTGTCGAAATTTGCGGTTTTGTCAGACTAACTAAGAGTTTGTCAGATGATTTTATTTTTGTAATGACTCGGTCCAGGTGTATTGGAATTTGTTTTTTCTTTTGTTGAAGGAGATGTTTTTGATTTCTTGGAATAAGTCATTTTCAAATTCACATAATTTTTCAATTGTAGGTGCATTCATTTTGCTTTTGAATTCATAAAGTTCTGGGTCCTTGGGTGTCTTGACGTTCTGAAGGAAGAAGTAGGCTTTCCACCTCATCCTTCTAATGAAGGCCTCTGAAACGCGAAAACCTTTGTGTAGTGATACTATGAATTTATAAACCATTGTAACAACTATTACCATATAACGCTCTACGTTTGTATCGAGCACTCTTACACAGGATGAAACGCGTAGGCGATTTAAATACAGTTTTCCTTTTGTCTTTATTTTATTTAACTATCTTGTTCTTAATCTCAGATCATAACTGAGTATATATATATATATATATATATATATATATATAACAGGTATGAAAGATATTGATAGAGGGAGAAAGAGAGAGACATTCAAAAAATTAACAATGAAGTTATCACATAAACAGATTTTAGAGTTCCAAGTCAAATAGTCTTACAGATCATTAGTTATCTAGCATATAATACTGACAAGATCTATAACGCGAAGCTCTGAATTGAAACAGTTACATAAATCTACTGTACTTTTAAGTATCTTTTGTATATTTTAAATACTAAAAATAACTATTGCTTATTCTTTTTGGAGTACGTTATTTGTATTAATAATATTCCCAATACATGGACGTAAATACACACACATGCAAAGTCAATAACGTTTCAGTTCCTCTCGAAGCTTCTTGAATATGTTTAACAGCATTTCTTTAGCCTCTTTACTGTAAGGTTATATATTCGGTAATTTTATCCGGAAATGTGATGAATGTCAAATGCCTTGAACTGTCTCGTAGTTTCAGATAGTCTCTCTCTTCTAAAATCCCACGTAGATTATTCTATAGCTGCTTAATTAGCAGTACCGACTTGTTAACTCCATTACACCGAGATTACATCTAATTTATGGCTTGTAATTTCTCAATCATTTCTTGATATTGCCTATATGTAACTTTGATATTTCTGCAGGAAAAGAAAATCATAACTAATAACAAGTCACACACCTCCTGAAATTGGCGTGTAATGTGCTGGAAAATGGCTTATAATATTATCTTCATCAATATTAAGAATTTTGAAGCACACTTGTACACGTATTTACGTTTGAAAGTTTACAAATAAAATACGAAATATATGAATTCATTGATTCAAATATATTTTAATATTTCTTTTTGTCGGTAACACGTTCTCGTGTTTTCGTATACGTTTTAATAAAATTTGTCTAACCAACGGCGCTAAAATATTCTCAAAATAGTTGTTTTATGAGGTTGTACATATTAATGCTAGTCTCGAGAAGAGCAACACATTGCGCTTTCTGGCCTTTGATTGTCAAAAGAACAGAAGTTGAACGAATATATTAGATCTATAACTGCATCTTTTGCTAGCATGTTTGGGTTATTGCGTCGTGCTTTTCTCGTCAGAATTCATCTTGCAAACTTACAAATCCACCTTTCGTATACATTTTAATAATGTTGCTATATCGTGTGGATGCCCGTGCAGTTTTTGTCTACCTTGTCGACAATATCCAAAGAAGGATCTTCAGCATGATCGGTATTGAATTGGTATCTCAGCATCAGTTTCTTTTTCATGGAAGTGTTGCAAATTCCCTTTGTTTTTTCGTCAGATATTTTCATGGCAATTGCTCTGACGAGCTTTTTATTTTGGTGCTCCGACCAGGTGTGTTTAAATGTGTAACTTATTCTGTTGTACTCTCATCTATCTGCTTCAATCCTGCTTCACTGTAACCACATGCACATTAGTTAAGGGAAAAGTTATTAAAAAACAAGAAAAATAGGAAGAATAAGAATTAGAATATGCAGATATCACTTTTGAAGATTTCAAGTTTTCCAGTCCTTTGATTTGTTTATGTTTTGCGAGTTGTCCTCTGTCTTCTCTTTTTGTATTTGTTGTATCAGTTATGCATTTTACACCGTGTAATCTGCCCAACAAAATTGTGTGTATGAACAGCAAAGCACGGACAAGAAGCTATGGTAATTACTCAAAAGTGACAGTATCTTGCTTGGAATTTTGATCGCCAAACGCATCACTCAAAAAATCCCGGGCCTAACTAATAAAACAGAAACTTTTAGGCAACATTCGACTTTATTTATCAACATAGTCTCCTTCTGGTGTGATGCACTGATTCCAACGCTTCTCTAAAAATTCGATGCTTTTTTTGCAGAACAATTTGTCTTTGACCTCAAAATACGTCTCAGTTTCCGATATCACTTCTGCATTGGAGCAAAATCTCTTTCTTTTTGAGGTCTGCAAACAACAAGTTGTCACTGGGGCCAGATCTGCAGAATAGATGGATGCAGCGGCAATTAGAAGTGCAAATCAGGTAGTTTTGCCATCGTTGCGACCGAATTGTTACTCGCTTTCTTTGTGAAAGATTACATTTATCTTTGTAATTTGTGGACGTTTTTGGTGATTTTTCCTTCAAACGCACCAATAATGCTACATAATATTTGCTAATGATTGTTCTTCCTTTTTCACGGTAATCGATGACCAAAATACCTTGCGCTTCCGAAAATACGAAAGCAAAGACCTTAAGGGCTGATGTTTGACTCTTTTGGCGTAGGGAAGTGGTGTGTCTATGTTTCATTCATACATTTACGCAAAAACTCCTTCTTGCGTTGAAAATGTTGCAAACAACACTCGGAACCGTACACATATTGTTGTTTTTGACCTACTGTGAGGAAATGCGGCACCAATTTGAAGACAGCTTTCTCAGTGACAAATGATCATGCACAATTGTGAATACACTGTCTTCTGATGTATTCATCTCTTCTGCGATTGCATGAAAATTCATTTTAGAATCGGCTAAATTGAGTTTGTGGATCTAATTTGCTGAGAACTCCCGATTTTGAGCGACCTGAGCGTTCAGCAACATTTGTGTCTGTATGGCCGCTTTTAAAGTCAGCATACCATCTCTTAACCGTTGTTTCCGACATATCAGTGTCTAAGTAGCATTCATCAACCCACCGAATGGCAGAGAAATTTAGAACGCGCAATTTTAGCCACGTATGCAAATTAAAATCAAAATATGGAAAAGACCCAGACATAACCTGGAGTATAGTAATAAAAGCCAAGCCGTACAACGGTGGCAAAATATGCAGACTGTGCCAAAAAGAAAAATTAGCGATTATGCTATTCCCAAACAGAAGCGAACTACTGTATGAAAAAACGTAAATTATGAATAAGTGCAACCATACTAAAAAATACCTCTTAGGTTCATACAACCATGACTGAAAACGCCATAATTCCTAGTATTTTAAAACTTGCGCGTTTAAAAATTTCCTGCCACGTAAGCGCTCAAATAAAAAATATTGTTAAATGAGCGTTCTTAAAAAAAACGGTATACGGTAAAATCAGCTATTGCAATTTGCCTGAAGACACCACTCATTATAGAAACCTAGGTCGCGTAATAACTCGTTTACAAATTATATATATATATATATATATATATATATATATATATAAACTTATTTTTAAATGGATCTTTGTCTGTGTGTGTGTGTCTGTGTGTGTGTCCGTTACCTATAGACTCCGAAACGGCTGAACTGAGTTTCTTGAAAATTTACACATTTGTCCTATAAGCGTCTGCGAGTGTTATTCCCTAGCGTTTGTGTCGAGGTACCCCCAATAAATATCGGAAATCGAAAATCGAAAGAATCGGGTTATAGAAGGAGTGGTCCAATTTTAATAAGATTTGATACACTCATAGACAAAGACATAAGAAACGATATTCAGAAGTTTCAAAGTTGCAGTTCTTACAATAGTGCAGAAAATCGATAATATATATATATATGAAAGGCAAGTGTGTGTGTCTGTTTATCTGTCTGTATGTCAATTATACAAATCCACAATTTTAATTCGATTCTTACCAAATTTCACACAAATATCCTTTAGGCTGAGTCTGAGCTCCAGGACCATGGATTAGTTTTAAAGTTTTCATTACACCCGAGCAACGTCGGGCTATACTGCTAAGATATATATATATATATATATATATATATATATATATATATATATATATATATTAAATTCTAATAATCTAGTGAGAAAGAGAATTATTTACTCATACAAGTATTACCTGATAACCCATAAGTGAGGGTGGGTAATATGTGGATTTATACATTTCCCTACTTTAGTGAGTATAATGATCCTGACTTGAAATTTCTAATTCCAATCCGTTATGTATTACATAATCCTCTCATCCAAAGCACATACTATATCATCCTTAGAGAGCACCGTACATAAAATTAATATAAGTAGTAAAGATAGCTACGTAAAATATTTTTAATCCACGTTGCTGATTATTCAGTCAGTTTATATTCGCTTCAATCATCTCAGATGAAAATAAATACAAACAGTAATGATTATAAATACCTTAACTAAGGTAATTTTTAACGAAATATTTTTAAACCAGCAAATACGTGTCCAAAATAAAAAAAAAATTATGTTTTGTAAGACATGCTGGAATTTAAGCCATTTTTCTTCATGCAATTTCAAGCAATATATTCGTAATATTCGATAAGTATTTCAAATATTCCCATCTATATTTTAAAGTAAACATTCTCATTCAAAAGATTCATCTTCAATTTACAGTTTTAAATAGACTATTACAATAAATATAACCTAATACAATGCTTATTTCAGAACTATGAAACAGCTGATATAATATCTGTATCTTATTCAGACACCAGCGTTGTGTGAGAGAGATATACTTAGTTGATAATACTCTTCCTGTTGGATTCTGAAGAAAAGAAAAGAAAAAAAAAGACAGATTCTTGACCGAATTGTGCCAACTGCCATCGCGGTTAGGCAAGATGGTGGTCAATATGTCGAGCGATCTTTTTCTTCTTCGTAAGTACGTGTTTCGCACTCGTTTCAAGTATTGTCTGGAGACACTTCTTCTGTCGTAGAAGATGGGGCATTAAATCATAAATAGAAGCACGTTGCTCGCTTCAAACAGCTGACAATATCGATGCTGGACTTAAGACTTCAGTGGTCGGTGGGAGTAGTTGGACAAGTGGCAATCATGAGGCCGGACATTCACTAACTTCGGCTGGAAATACTGTCACAAGAGGGTGAAAAAGCAAGACATTGATTTTATATTATCTTTTGTATGTTAACTTTGTGTATTTTCTTTGCAATTTGAATTTTACAGTTTGCTTAGTTTTTTCGGCTTGTTTGTAACTATATATTCTTCCGTTTTTCTTTACATATGCAGATTTATAAAGCATGAACGGAAAACGGAAATTGAATTGAGAAAAATTGGCTGGTGAAATCTGCACACGATCGATGAAAGTGCGATTGATCCTTCATAAATAGATAATAACAAGTACACCCATATGAGAGAGATGAACAGATTGTAATAGATAAAAGGATATATATATATATATATATATATATATATATATATATGTGTGTGTGTGTGTGTGTGTGTGTGTGTGTGTGTGTGTGTGTGTGTGTTGTCAAGTAGGACAACACTTGCTCAATATATAAAGCCACGAACGTTAAAGTTCAGAGGTTTGAAAACCACAAGGCACAAACAAAATTTGCACATACGGTTTCGTTACATACCTAGTAATATTAAAAAATCTTTCATCCAATGGCGTCTCAATGTATAGCCAGTAAATAATTATATTTACTGTCATGAAAACAGGATCTCAACCGACAAATTTCCATGAGCCACATGTTAAAGGTCAACGTACCGCATGTGCCTTGCGTGACGCTGCTTGGGCACCGTTGGTATAGATAAATATGAACAGACAGATATATATATATATATGTGTGTGTGTGTGTGTGTGTGTGTGTGTGTGTGTGTGTGTGTGTGTGTGAACAGATCAATAGATAGAAACAAAGATAATACTTAGGGCATGTCTTGACTTTCTTACAGAGGTATTTCACCATTGTGAAACATGCATAAAGATTGAGCTGTCTACATTCTAATATTGATAGAATTTGCACTCGGATGCCGAGAGCTATATTTAACATCTGTTGAACACAACATCCAAATAAACCCCAGGTCTATGGCCCATATATGTCATCTCTCATATAAATTTTACATAATAAGACAGGATCACGGCTCTAAGATTAACGTTCTATCAACTCCCCGACATGCGGGTATTGTACGAATTACTATAATTTTTTTTTCATCTTGAGGAAAGTGTTAAATCCACTAGAAAATAACGAGTTCAGTCAGTTAAGTGCCATTCGTGATACGCTCTTGGGCAATTATGTCTCGAAAGAGACATTACTGATTGGGCTGATGAGTTTTCTGCAGAACGTTGCCATTATTTCCTGCAGTAAACTGTTTGCCAACCAAAACTATAAAACCCAAACTCTCTTGCTATTTAACCCATAGATGGAAGAAAATAAAACCCCTTCCGAAGGGTCTTTGCACGTAAGTGAAAGCAACGTATTCAACTGGAATTCCAGTATGGTTCTCCAATTTCTTGTTCCTAGTCGATTTCCATTGCACCACAGATCACATCCTAGAACGATAAGGTTACTGAGTGTTAATAAATATGACAATAAGTTATATTAAGGCTAGAGAAAAATAAACGTACAATAAACGTTGACTTTGAACAATCACGCAAAACTCACCCAAATTATGCTAAATTTTGATGAGGAAGCTGCTGACTTTTTTTCCAAATTTAAGCTGATACATAACGAAAAAAAATCAGTTGAGTAGAAGTGAAATTTCCCGTTCCCATAGAATTCATTCTGATGTTAGTCTAAACAACAACTCTCATAATACCAGCAAGCAACATAACTCAAAATGTTTATTCTTAGTCAATGGCAGTAGCACATTACTACAGACAGAATTGTCCTCAGGCAACCAAGTTCATATTTGGCGAACTTTTCTGCTGCATAACCGAATTCACCTATCAGCTCATTTTGAATGAACACCCTAAATAACACCATAATGCCCTACCGGACAACACCTGGACGTTGGAAAGGCCGTACGTTGGCCGTAAGAAGTGTTTTAGATCAATCCGTTATTCACGATTGAAGAAGCAGGCGTCTCTGGTTATTCGGTGTAGGGGTTCATTTGCGCATGATTGCAAACTTCTTAGGCATGAGGAATTATTACGGGTGTCTTCCTTCCAGATTTCGCTTTCCAGTTTCTGACACATTCGCTCTAGAAATGCGATCGTATGTTAACAAATCTCAACGCTAGGTATAAGCAGACAGCCTTCAGAATTGTAGACGTACTAGATCTTCCAAGGCACCTTTGGTGCGTGGACTCTCCACAAGATGGAAAACAACAGGCTTATTAACGACATTAGTGTAGTAGACGGAATAGAAAAATATGAAGAAGCGACAAAGAGGAATCCCTTAAATATACGAGTTACATACTTTCGCACCCACGACTCCGACCTCGGCCTCCTAGCAGTTCATTTCCAAGAAGAGATTAGAACCAAACCAGCGGCCAAGTATTTTGAACGGACCATTCCATCTTGAGAAAAAGCCTTCAAAGAGAAACTCCTTTCCACTCACTCAACCGCATGACAAGAAATTTACCAGACAATGCTCTGGCCGGGAACCCTTGTGAATAGAACCTGAAAGTAGTCATGAAAGACCTCACATATATTAGCGTTTGTGTTGGGCACCTCGGCGTAGTCTAATGGTTAGTCAGCTTGTCTTGCTAGAAACAGTTACAACTTAGTAGAGAGTTCCTTCCTCACTGGGTGTCCCATACGTTCGGCCTTGTGCCATATCTAAGCTTTGCTCAGAAAATCACCATATATTAACGTCTGTGTTCACAGTCTGATTACCGTTGAGAAGTATTCCCATCTTCATCTGCATTCACATCAGCGGCTTAATGTGCATAAGGTAGAGAAAAGGCGAAAGCCGACAACCATGACGAATGAATCGAGATAGTGCGATTGAAACCCATTCACTTCAACTACCTCACTGAGAAGCGCATACAGAAGTCGGATACAATTGTAAAAGTGCGGCCCTAGACAGGTGGTCTAAATGTCAGCCACTACAAATTGTTGATCAAGGTTATCAAATGCCTTGAACTGATATAAATTGATCATTGGGAGTTTAGTGTCGACTTGTTCGATAAATAATCGTGCCAAAGGAATTCTGTTCCGAATAGTCCTGACTTTAACAGTCTGTTCAGATCCAACCAAACTAGATAGGACTGCCTGCAATCGACAGTTTCAGATCTTAGCTAAAATCTTTAACAATCTTTAACACAGACCGAAATATTACTTATTCCATCCCCACCGTCCATGTCCTTACTTTGTTATTGATCATAACCCTGATGAAGCGTTGAGGTAAAGAAACCTGCTTTATCCATTTGCTGAATATCAACTCCAGCAAAGAAACATGGACGGACGTCTTAGAATAGATTCTAAGACAAGAAAGCTTCTTTCTAAGCATAACTTGTATCATCTGTAAGCTTTAGTATTATTATTACTTTTATTATTATTATAAACAATATTAGATGGCGAAATATAACGGGTAAAATGGACAAATTCAACCAAGAATAATGTCAAGCAATCGCTAAGATAATCACAAAAACAAAATTTTCCAGGAAATAACAAAATTACCTATCAAGGATATTGAAGTTGAAATGTAAAAAAAATGTCATATACGGGTTAATCAATAATTCTTGTTGTACCCGGCAACAACGGATTCATTGAAAAAGATTCCCATAGTTTCACTGAAGGGATTAAAAGTAGTTCAATTCTTAACGAAATGCAAACAGCTGCACTCACAATTACAGCTCATATGTTAAGAACTTTATTCATGTATGTCAAAAGTGTGAACAATAAAAACATCATATAGCCATTTATAACACTAATGATAATGATATTAATGATAATAAGTGTAACGATGCTGTACCAAACATAACTTAATTGAATGGAGATTATTCGTATTTTCATAGTAATGAATTAAAATGGTCTGCAGTAAATATTACACATTATGATACAGCAGATTTGCTTGTCATTTTCTTGAGTTTAACCCAGTGGCTATGCCCCTCCCAGTGTTTGACACACAGTGCATATCTATTCATAAGCGGTGAAAGTTAGGGAAAAATATTCTTGTGCATTGATAGATTTTATTTTTTGTTATGCAGAAACTGACCAAGAAACATCAATTACAATTTTATACGATTTCAACATAGAAACGAAATGTTATTGTAGCCACCAAACTAGACATTGTTATGATTTACAATGAAACAAGAAGCCGGTCATTGATATGGTTATGAGTAGTCATAATATCACGGTAAAAAAAAAACAAAAAAAAACTGATAAGCTCAAAAAATCACAGAGTAGAGAACTGGAGTTGCGAAAATGTTCTGCAAACCGGAATAATTTTTTTCTCCAAGTTATTTTTGTGCCGTTGCCATGTATAGCAGCAAATTTAATTTTCTATATTCTAGAAATTAGAATAAATTTTTGTACTCTATCGCTTCAGAAATATACGTTGTTGGATACAGGATACATTCTGTGAAATGTAATTTCTGTTTGAGGTCGTACAACATGATGAAGAGTACTCTATAATGCAATATCACCAGATTAACATGAAAACAATGCGGACAATAATAATAATAATAATAATCCTAATGATGGTCCTGAAAATTCTCCATCTAGATCTACAACCGTATATTTAAAGAAAGAAAAAATAAAATGGTCTCGTGAGGAGTACAAAGTCGTTATGACTGCATTTTATGAAGCGTTACTCAAACCTCAAAAAAACATGACTCGCCAAAGATATGACATTTGGCGTGAAAAATTTGGTCAAGCAAATAGAAAGTATATTGACGAAAATAAATTAGCCAATGTGCGAAGTTACATTATTCGTAATAACCGATTGACAGAGGCTGAAATTAATGAGATTAAAAGAATTGTAACCAGAAAAGACGAATCAAAAAAATATGAAAAGGAACCGGAATCAGAAATAAAATTTAATAACATCAAACACGACACAGTTCATAATGTAGAAACCGTGATACACACAAATTACTGTGAAGATAATGCTGTACGTTTAAAAGTGCTGGAAAGGTGTGACCTGAGTCAGTTACAAGAGGAAAATAAAACGAGTTCAGAACACATTGAACATAATTATTTTACGGAAAATAAGAACAGTATACAAGAAGCCAAGGAAGACATCAAGAACCATATAAGTCAAATACAAAATATTGCAATGGTGGAAAGAGAACAGCTCCCAAAATTACAAACAACAAAGCATAACCTCCGAAATATTCATAAGCGGTGACAGTTAGGGAAAATACATGAATAAAGTTCTTAATATATGAGCTGTAACTGTGAGTGTCGTTGTTTGCATTTCGTCAAGAAATGAACTAATTTTAATTCCTTCAGTGAAACTATGGGAATCTTTTTTCAATGTAGCACTCAAATTAATTTTGGATGAAGGAGACACTCATAAAAATCTCAATGAAGCAATATATGCATCAGCAATAGCAGCAACAAAAAATTGAACATCAAATTAAAAACAAGGCAGTCTCGTAGACATGAAGATCGACATTGGAAAAGAAAAACAGAAAAAGAAATCGAACAACTTAGAAGTGAACTATCAGTACTGGATGAACTAGGAAAGGCAGAAGAGTCGAAAGAAAATACATTAGAAATTAAAATGAGCCCTATCAACTAAGGAAAAAATAAAGCAAACAATACAACTGAAGTCTCAAAGAATAAGACGCTATGAGAAAAGATCAAGATTCTACAGACAAAACAAGATTTTTCAAACCGATACAAATAAATTTTACAGGGAAATAGGTAAAAAAAGAATTGAAGTGACAGTCCCCCCCCCCCAGAATGGAAGAAGTTACACAGTTCTCGGAAAAGATATGGGTTTGCTCTAAAGAACATAACAAAGAAGTAGATTGGATTGCACAAGAGATAGAACGAATGAAAAATAAACCAGAACAGACATGGGCTGGAATTACAGAAGAGGATGTTAAATTTGCACTAAAAAAGAACACAATTGGAAATTCCCAGGTATAGATAAAATTCCTAAATTTTGGCTATATTATTTAAATACAGCACATAAAAAACTAGCCAAAGAACTTCAAGAAATGGTTGACGATCCCACTAAAATTCCTGCATGGATGACCAAAGGAATTACATTTCTTCTACCCAAGACTGGTGACACAATCAACCCGAAAAACTACAGACCAATTACATGTCTTGCGACAACATATAAACTATTAACATCTATTTTAACAAAACAGACATATTTATTCTTAGAAAGAAATGACATGATACAGCTTGAACAAAAAGGGTGCAAACGTGGCTGTTATGGATGTAAAGACCAATTGCTTATTAACAAAATGACCCTGGAAAACTACTACAGTACAAAAAAAATCTTAGTACTGCCTGGATTGATTATCGTAAGTTATTCGATAGTATGCCACATTCCTGGATTTTCAAGACTTTAAATATATACAAGATATCACCCGTCATCATGAATTTCATTAAACAGTGCATGTCTATATGTAAAACAACCCTTTACCTCAATCATATCAATGGAACCTATAGGTCTGATGAAATAAACATCAAAATAGGTACATTTCAAGGTGATTCTTTGTCTCCCTTACTATTCTGCATCTCATTAATAGCACTAACCAGTCAACTTAATAAGACAGAATGTGGTTATAAAATAGGCCAAAAGAAAATAAGCCATCTATTTTACATGGATGACTTAAAGTTGATGCTAAGAATGATAATGAGCTGGACGGATTCTAAACGACATCAGGCGAATGGATACTAAAACAAGAAAGCTTCTTTCTAAGCATAAGATGCATCATCCAAAGGCTGATGTAGTCCGTCTATACATACCCCGTAAAGAAGGTGGAAGAGGTCTTATTCAGCTGGAATTGTCATACAAGACAATAACTTACTAACATACATAGAAACAACAAAGGATTGGATGATACAATTAGTAAGGCAACATGAAGAAAGAAAGAAAAAATATTCAATAATAAAAGAAGGCAGTAAATACAAACAAGATTTACAGTTTCAAAATTTACAAGATTCTGTAGAAAAGCAAAACAGAAGCCAAGGACCAACTGCTGAGGCAAAAAATATGAAAATGTAAACCAAAAATAAAGCTCTTGAACAGATGAAACAACGCTGGCAAGACAAACCTCTGCATAGCCAATATCCAGAACGTGCAAATAAATCCAGTGTTGATAAAGTTAATACTCATCAATGGTTACAAGCATCTGGATTAAAGTCTAAAACTGAAGCCTTTATTCTTGCAGCACAAGACCAAAGTTTTTTCACGAGAAACTTTCAGGCAAATATTATGCATAATAATATGGATCCAAAATGCAGGTTTTGTGATAAACAACAAGAAACAATACACCACCTACTCTGTGCTTGCCCCAAATACATATAAAAATCGCCACGATAGAGTTGGGCAATATTTACATTGGACAATGTGCAAACACTATGGAAAATCTGTAAACAAACACTGGTATGAACATAACCCAGCACCGGTTACAGACATAGAAGATGTCACCATTCTATGGGATTATACCATCTACACAGACAGAAAAATTGAAGCAAACAGGCCACACATTGTTAAAAACCAGAAAGAGAAAGCTTGTCTATTAATTGATATGGCTTGTCCAGCGGATTGTAACATAGCAACCAAGGAATTAGAAAAACTGTCAAAATATAAAGACCTGGAAATTGAAATAGAAAAAATGTGGAAATTGAAAACAAGAGTTGTGCCAGTGATAGTAGGTGCACTTGGAATGATAAAAAATGGGACAAAACAACACATTGAAAGAATCCTTGGAAACCCCAGCTTAAGAGATGTACAAAAAATTGTCTTATTAAGTACAGCCCACACACTAAGGAAAACTTTATCTATGTAACGCTAGGGATGATAGGGAAGATAGAAAAAACATGAAATGGGGTCATAACAACACGCCACTACCTGCCTTAAGTCTCCCGCAGACTTGTTTGGTAGTGAGACCATAGCAGAAATCAAAATATGATGAAAAATGACATCATAATAATAATCCAAGAAAAAAAGAAAATTAAATAGATTGTTTAATAGTTTTTAATAACATTTCGACAGTATACGTCCCCATCAAGTTATACTTAAAAAGGTACTTTAAAAATATTAAAAAGCAAGTATATGAACAAACGTCACTAATCTTGAAATATAAGTAGCACTTGAAATTGATGTGATAATATCAGTGAAATGGAAATGACTTGAAACAAATGATTGTAAAGCGCCAATTTCTTAATGAAGAGCGGAAACATTGTAAAGTTGGCCCTCAGTTGGTTAGTTATTTCGAACAAATGATTTTTGTTACTAATAATAATAATCATAATCATAATAACGAGTATATAAAATTTGTAATAAATTCTTAGAAATTAAAAAGAAATGATTATACTGCTTTATTATTACTCGGTGCTACATATTTCTAATCTTTTTTATTTGCGTTTTCATTAAAAATAAATTTAAAATTCTCTTCGGTATATAATAAAAATTATTGAATACGAAACGGATAGAAGCACTTGTCTTCCTTCGAAAGCAGGGAGCGAAAAGTTAAATGGAAGTGAGATAAAAATATTTGAAAGAACCAAGAAAATTAAGATAACGAAAATACTAATGGAAAAATAAAAACAATTACAATTCTGAGAAGAGGTAAAAAATGACTTCACAGTTATATAATAGTGGAATGTAGCAATTAACATTTGTGCAAATATATAATAGCAAAAGCATTAGATATATATATATATGAAACCTACAAGAATGACGCAATATTAAGCATTACGACTACTATAACAACTGCAGTTAATATGTATCAGGATTGCTGATTTTCTGCTATTGCATGGTTTAATATTAAAAATAATACTAAAATCCCTAAAGTGATCTTTGGTAAAATTGACCGCTTTTCCACAGTGTTTAAATTGGATCGTTCCATTTTGGTACGAATGATAACCACTTGTGCATTTTCTTTGATTTTGTGGCGATGGATCTTTGATGTTGATTTTTCATGCAGAAGCTAAAATCCAATTTAAGCAGCGAAAGAGTCTCCTTTCAAAGGAAAGCAGAGCGCGTTTGCAATGAACAGAGAGTTTCATGTTGGAAGTAAATCATTTTACGTCACTGTGTATTTGACTTTTCCGCGTAATGATTTCGAGAATGTCAGCTTGACAACACGGGACGCCCTTACGGTTGGATAATTGGAATATTCCACCACTTATTTTGATCTAATTGATTGAGAGAAATTGTGGTAAAACGTAAGGGTTTAAAACTGAGTACACAAACGATTAAGAAAGTATATATATATATATATATATATATATATATATAAGTATATATGCATTGATATGTATTTTTTGTTGGGTCTTATGTAATAAGTATTTACTTCGAATATGCAGGTTAATTTGCTTTACAAAAATGTGTAATTGTAATTATACAGCATTGATGAGTATATATATATATATATATATATATACACACTTGTAATTTTTTTTGGTCGACAGTGTGCTGGTTCAACCAGTCATTTTTTATAAGTACGTATATATATATATATATATATATATATATATATATATGTGTGTGTGTGTGTGTGTGTGTGTGTGTGTGTGATGGTTGATTAAATATATATATATATATATACACACATATATATACATATGTCGGTGTATATATATATATATATATATATATATTGTATTCGTGTATATATATGAATATATATGTATATATGATTTGTCTATCATATTGTTTCCATAACCCTTTCTCCCTCTCCCCTCACTTATATAAATATATATATATATCTTTGTGTGTGTATGTGTGTGTGAAATGAGTATATATATATATATGCATGCAACTTGTTATGTATATTATATTTGTTATATATTATATATTCGAGGTACTTATTTGAAACCCCTCAATATCCGTGATAGAGCTAATATATTCACTAAGATAGGCGTGAGTATGTGACCCTGGGTTTCAGGCTTTTGCGATCGTCAGACAAATGAGTTGTCTGACTATCTTAAAAGCATGAAACACAGGGTCAAAAACTTACACTTATCATACTATATATACACATTGATGTGAGGTTTTCCCTTTTTTCGTCCAGAGTATACTCATAATACTGCTATTGAAGCGAGACTGGAGAATACCGAGTTTTTCACAATGAATAAAGCGGACAATACGAGAGTCTAGAGAGAGATTAGCAATCAATGCATAGTAGTTCATAGTAGCTCCGTGCTCCACTCATCGAAAAGATTATTGCGCACTACGCGTCAGTTTCCGACGCGGAAATACTACGGCTTAATTTCCACAGACTTTTTCATATACTTTTTACTAACCCGCATTCCTGGACTACTAATTCAAGTCTGTATCCTTACGTTAATACACTTATTTTTTATATCAATTACTGGTCGTTGTTCCTTTATTTGTGCGGGCCCCATTCCCGCAACAACTTGGGGACGAGAATTCGAGAGTCACGTCGACCACAACCGTTTGGCGTCCAGACTCGAAACTTGAAACTGCTCACAAGAAATTCACAACAAAAAACTCATATTGCCACACGAGTCGACACAACAATTCGAAAGAACTCTTGCAGAAATTAAAAGCAAGATCTGGTCGCATATTAAATTGGTAACGAATATTCGCAAGGACACAAGTAGAAAAAAAGAAAGACTTTATCCCATAGATAAACCACGTCGAACAACAATTAAGCGACGACTCAGGGACTATAAAAGAACGACTTGTCACAACAATTAACGACAAACATAAAAGAACATACGAAGAAAAAATATTACATAAGAAATAGAAAGAAAACATCGTCACTCCCAACAAAATTTATGTGAAAGTCAATATTTTTTATCTTGGAGCAAGTCACCACAATTGGTGACTAAATAAGAAAAAAATGATTACACAAAAATCAAAACAGGAAAATCTTTTACAAGATTTAATACAAAAAGCAGCGGTAAAAAAGGGAAGCCCCTCACTGAAACAAACCAAAATTGAAGCCTTTCATAAATCCATACTTGAGATTATAAGAAGTGAGGAGAGACAGATAAAATTAGAGAAAAATTTAACTGAAGCACAGAAAAAGTGACAGATAGTTAAAAAATAGAGACGAAAACAATTGCAGGAATTAATATTAAGAGTGTAAGTTAACTCACAAGAAAAGAATATTGAAAAAAAAAGGCGACATTTTCCCAAAACGCAATTTGGAACACTATAGTAACATTTAATTACTCCCTAGAAAACGATAAAATTTTCTGAGACTATTTCAGACGTCATGAAGACATTTTCAACATCGATTATCAAAATTGGGTGGAAGCGAAAAAATTACGTTTATTACTCAGGAAATTGGGAACAGAGGATTTTGGGCCATATTTTGCCGAAAAAATAAAAGATTTGACGCTTGACGAGGCGGTTACATGCCTTTAAGTGCTCTTCAATCCAAAGACTTCCTTCTTTCACAAAAGGTAGACATTCCTCCACCTCGTAAAACATTCCTCCACCTCGTAAAAAGCGAAAAAGAAGACTACTCGACATTCGCTGCAATTTTTAACAAACATTGCGATGATTTTAAATGAGGACAATTGACTTCGGACAATTTTAAGTGTCTTATTTTCGTGCAGGGATTAGTCTCAGCCAAGAACAGCAAAATGCGCAAAACAATGCTCACGAAGCTTCAAAATGAGCCTGGATTAACGCTACAAAGATTGTCAGAAGACTGTCAAAATTGCTTGATAGTAAAAAATACTCTAAGAATATTGGAGAATAGGGAGTAGCACAAATACATAAGTTGAATAAAAATTTACGATTTTTGCCATACCTGAAAGAAAAAGAAAAATTTAATTTATATAAGGTCATTAATGACAGAGATCAAATCAAAAATAAGCCCCAGAATAGAATCAGAATAGAAACTTAAATGGATGAATTCATATGAAATACAAACTAGAAAAATAGAAGAAAAAGAAATAAATCTAGTTGACTGCTTTTCTATTTGTGATCACGAATTAATTTATAATGAAAGAGTGGTCATACCCAAATCTTTGCAAAGACGAATTTTGGAAGACTTTCATCGAGGACACCCAGGGATAAACCGTGTGAAAGCGTTAATGAGAAGTTTCGTTGACTGCCTTAATATGGACAACAACATTACTCAAATAGTAGAAAAATGTAGAGGCTGTGCTGCTGCAGCAAAGGCACCAACAATTATACAAAAACCATGGCCTAAGGCGGAGAGACCTTAGTCTAGAGTCCACGTTGACTATGCAGGACCCATACATGGATATTAATACTTTATAACGGTAGATAGGTTTACCAAGTGGCTAGAAGTATTCAGATACAAAAACCCTACGACGGAAAACACCATTAATTGTCTACACGTGTTATTCTCAAGATTTGGCAAATGATGATGGTCCTCAATCCAATTTGAGCGACCTTTAAGAAATCTGTACGACTTATCAAGTCAAACCGAGTTTTTCACAGAAGTTAACCGAGTAATACGAGAGTCTAGAGATAGATTAGCAGTCAGTATATAGTAGTTCATAGCAGCTCTCTGCTCCACTCATCGAAAAGATTATAAGGCAGGTCCCGTCAATTCAAGTCAGTATCTTTACGTTAAATACACTTATTTTTTATATAAATTGCCAGTCGTTGTTTTTTTTTGTTTTTTTTGTTTTTTGTGCGAGCCCCATTTCCGGGATCCACAACATATATATATATATATATATATATATATATATATATATATATATATATATATAATTAAAAACAATATAATCAAATCACTCAGAGTTCATTTAGAAATGCAAACACTAGAACCAATTCTGATTATGCAACCTTAAACACTGTTCACACAAATCTTACAACAAAACATTCAACATAATTCTCACAAAATTCTTGCAAATTACTAAATTTAGAACCTTCGGAAATATACAAACAGAAATAAATAACATATACTAATTACGAATAAATAAACGGTAAAAAAAATTAACCAAACTCCAACTCAAAATAAATGTATTCCATAATATATTCCCCCACTCAAAAAATGAAAAATACTATTGAATAAATAAATAATTAGCTTTTCTCCACGTTTCAAAATGATCTAAATATCTTTTCAAATATAGCGTAGAAAATGCAACATTTTTTCTACAACAAATAATTAACTTTTAGAAATAAAATAACTATGGTTAATTTTTTTGTGTTGATATTTAAAAAGTCAGAGATTCGAATTCCGTTTTATTTCGTTAGATTAAAGGCCTTAATCAGTGAAAGAGTTATTTAAAATATGACTTTTGACTAGACTAATTTTCAAGCATTTGAATTTTCCCTAATGAATACTAAAGGATTTCCGTTTCTTATTTTCACTTTTGAAGTGCTACTCAGCTAAGTGGTTGAAGCTATCAAGGAAAATGGTACATTTATTTACTTTATCTTCATTGATTATAAGATTTGGGTCTGCAGTGTAGCACTTCTAATATTCTTCTTCATTTAAGTGCCTTGTAATTTTAGGACGTAGGTGATCATGAATTTCCATGTCTCTCTTTATCTGATGGCTCGTTGTACGATTTCTCCTGTACCCCATAGCCTCCACCTGCTCAGGCTAATCAAGTACGTTACTCGCTGTTTTCATTTGTCTCTCCTTCCATCTATCCGGCCTGTTAGTATCAGGTTCTTCAAGCCCTTCTTTCTAATCTAATTGCATGTCCCAAAAACTTTAGTTGTCACTTCCTGATGCTCAGTATCAATATCCTTTTCGTTTCCATTCATTCCAAAACTTCATCATACTCGCTCCATGATAACCGCAGCATCCTTCTGTAGAACCACATTTCAGTTGATTCAAGTTTTTACCTTCATCTTTGATAATATTGTCCAGCAGTCACTGCCATATTGAAAAAGTGACATAACATAACGACCCAGTACATTCTCCTTATTTTATAGCGAAATATTTCGGTCTGTCTCTTAATACTCTGCTCAGCTTCTGGAACGCGTCCTTTGCAGTTCTAATTCGAATTCGGGTATCTGTGTTGCACGTTTCGTTTTCTGTTAGAATACTTCGTAGGTATTTAAATATTTGTACCTGCTTGATTTTAGCACCCCCACTTGTATTTGTCATTTTGGGCTGCTCTTTTTCCTGATGACCATGCATTCGGTTTTCTTGCAGTTTTTTTTAGTCTTTTCTTTTCACTCTCTTCAGCTACCTTCTGTAGGAGGCTTCGTAGTTTCCTTCCCGTGTCTGATATCAGCACTGTATTATCTGCGTACCTTATATTGCTCAAATTGTAGCATCCTATGACAAATCTTGACATAATATATAGGGTTCTCAGAATCAGTCTTAAAACTAGCATACATTTCCTGTCCTATATCATCCCATTAATTCAACTTTTTTTTCTTTTTTTTTTTAATCATTTCACCCCGAGCAAGGCGGAAATGCCACTGACCTGCAGGTGGCTACATAAATGTAAAAAGATTAATTAGAAAAGAGTGAGGAGTAAAAACTCGTTAGAAAGGAACAATAGAAAGCTGAGAAAACAGGTGCGATGACAGATACATAGGTGGAGAGAAAGGGAAGGTTATACAGGGGTGGGGAGAGAGCTAGAGTCCAGTGGTTAGTAGATGAGTATTGACTTTGCATTTAAATTTCTGGAGGTTGTAGCCGTCAGGAAAGCAAGAATACGGGAGCGAGTTCCACAGGCGGGAAGTGCGAGAGAAGAAGCTGCAGGAGTAGAATTGTCGTCTGCATTTGGCTAACCTGACTGTGAATGGTTGGGACCCAGTTGCCAGTCTGGTTGCACGAGTAAACACCTGTTGAGGAGGCATCAGTGATTAAGTTCGTCTGAGTAGGAGCCATGAAACTATTTATAGAACAGACAAAGGGAGGCCACATTTCGACGCTGGGGAAGTGGCTGCAGTCGAGCCGCCAGATCAGTACCTATCACATTACAGACTCTCCTTTGGAGCCTGTCAAGAACACTGAGGAGAACGGCAGGGGCACCTGACCATGAATGGCAGCAGTACTCCATGCACGGACGGATGGTTGACTTCTATATATGCAGGATGGATTCAGGTGGAAAAAACATCCTGGATCGACATCGTGACCCAACCTTCTTAGCAGTAGACTTTGCTATGGATTCAATATAGTGGTTACTACAATGAATATTTATCATAACCCTAAAAGTAAGCTTAATTTTGGAGCTCATTTTATTAATTGCCTCCTGGTATATACAGTGTCAATTAAACATCAGTCTGTACTCACTTTCTACAAATCTTTGATATGTATTTAAACATTAACTAATTTATGAATTAAATTTCATGCTTGATTTATTTCGATTGTTTTGGTCCGATCTGGCCCTGGTAATGTTTGAGTAATCGGAATGATTAAAACGCTTTCAAGAATGGTACAACTACATGATCCTTTCCTTTAACTAGCAATCATTTTAATCTCTTAAGAAAAATACAATAATATATAGTATGCATTTTATGCAAAAAGTGGGTAAAATCTTTCAGATATAACTGTTATTAAATTTGTAAGTTAATTCAGGACGATTCTAAATATACAAAAAGCTGAGATGACTATCTTACATCTCAGAAAATGTTTGTTTTAATTTATATCTCTTTTATATCTCAAATATTTGTTTTAATTTATACATATTTTAATATGTATCTTTTGACTTAGCGAAGTAGTCCGTCATGCCATGTCATTCCACAACTTCTTGCGTTCTGTTGTTCTAAATATAACTGATTATTATGATAAATTTAAGTGTTTTTGCCCCATGTCATACCATGAATTTTGTACGAGGTTGTAAGGTTTTGTTTTTTTTACTTTCCGTCATTCAGTTAAATGTTATACGTGATACTCACTTGAGCGATCTTCTCTCGAAAGTGACATGACTGAGTGGGCAGAATATTTTCCCGCAATACGTTGCCATTATTTTCTGCGGTTGACTGGTTGACAGCCAATACTATAAAACCCAATATGCCCTGTTATTTAACCCCGGCTAGAGAGAAGAGGCGGATTAATACATTTCCAAATGGTATTTTTGCGTAAATGAATGCAGGGAATTCAATTGGAATTTAAACTCGGCGTACAGTACACGTATGTCGTATATTCCGTGATCCGCATGTGTGAAAAAGATGTTCCGAGCCGATATTCACTGCACAACGACGCATATCTACTTCAGTATGCCTTTAAATTATCAAAGCTTATTTTTATTTATAACGTCGAAATATTTCCTCATGCTGACTGTTGTTTACTATCATTTATTTGTAGTTCTTTGGTATTTATGCACCTCACAACATCTTCCTTTTGTCATATTCATATCTCAGTGGCGTCAAGACTTCATCTCTGGGGAAATTTGACGTAAGCCCTGTGAATTAATTTAGATATAGGGGGCACAAAAATTCCAGCGTAATAACATTGTTCAGTTACTGGTAACTCAGTGATGTCTTCAAGTCATCCTGGATAAGAAGATGAAAGAAATCCGGCAGCAAGACTTTTGATAAGGAGGTTTGGTGAGAGTAGAAAAAACATCTTGATTTATGTTGCTCCCAGACACACTCGGTAGATGGGTAGCATCTGTTAGGCTCCCACTCATAGGCAAATAGTGAGCCCCCAACAATGTCAACAGTATATACATTATATTTTCATAGTAAAATGACCCATAAGAGATTTTTACAGGAAATGAAAATAAGTGAACCACTAAAAATATATAAAAGTACAGTCTGAAGTAAAATCACTTACAAAACATTATAACCTACAATCTATATATCTAAAACATAACTTTTCCCAGAAAGTATAAAATTCTGTACAAAATATCTTAGTTGAAAACATAACATTGCGAACAAAATGTTTAGATTTTGGCATTAAATAATACCTATTTCTAGTAAAATGAACAAAATATTTTTAAAGGAATATGCACAACAATGGATTTTATTTGCTGTTGAATAAATAATATCTTACAAATTTCTAAAGAAATCAATCTGCATTCCGAAATATAATTTCAGAAATACTACAAATAAATTAAATAAATCCTGCGTCTATTAACTATATTCACACAAACATGTATTTGCACAAACGCTGAGTATCAACTACCATGAAATTATAATAAGATATATAATATATTTATGTAAAATTAGAATAAGATATATCGCATATTTATGACTTCAAAGCTCACAAGACATTAACTGACCCATAAGGTGTTAATATATTATTAAACAAACTCTCTTCGAGTAACCTTAATGTCATCTCAGCATCAGTATAGATTAAACGGTAGCTTTGCTCAGTGTGTTAAAGACAGTGCAGGCATCTGAAACTGCGATCAGATAACTACAATAGCAAGCGAGGATTTGGAAAGTAACAGCCATTTTTTCTGTGTATATCGGCATGTATATGTGTTCATATAAAAGCTTCTGCTTCATATAATTTGCGACAAAAATCTATATAAAAATCTATTTTATAAAGCATGTTAATTTGCGAAAATTGTCTCATGGTCATCTTTGAAAATTTTCATTATGCTTTCGGCTTCATTTCGCCCTGAGATTAAATAGAAAAATATTTATCATCGAATAGACTCACCCATACTTTTCCCTGTCGCCATTTTGTTCCTCTTGTTTTCTATTTTATATATATTTTTTAAATATTTCTTTATCGGGCCCTGTTCATTTTTTATTTATTTTTTTATAAAGTCTAATTTATTTATTTTTTTGTTCTTTTATTTTTTTGTTTTTGTTTTAACGCTATGTATTTTTATTACAGTTTTAGTCATACGTGTTCCTTTCCATTCAGTCCTTTTTTTTTTTGTTAGTTTATCGAGTGATGTCCTTTTTCTCTTTGAAAGCATGTATGGAGGAAAATACTGTTTTTCTCTTAATGAATTTGCTAATTAATTTACTTTGCTATTTTTTTATTAATTTATGTGTTTTAAGAAAGTTGCTGATCAGAAGAAGTTTTGTTTTTTTAAATTTTGCTTTATTTTTGCCATATTTTCTTATTGATTATTGAGTTCCACTCCGTTCTATCAATGGGGAAATGAAAAGGAATGTTATCAAGTGCTTGTTGGCCATCGCCTGCCAAATGTTCTTAGGTGTAGAAAAATAAAGAAAGAAAGATAGGAAAAGGCTTATTCTAAATTCTCTCCGTCTCGTGTTTCCAATTTATTAAATTAAGACATGTCATTAAAATTTGGGAATGCATGCGAATTAACATCCTCAATTTGTCATATCCGACACGTTACAAGTGTTCAAAACTGTGGCTGGCTTTTGCTCTGAAAGAAAAACCTTTTAAATCTAAAGATTAACTTTCCTTTTAAATGTAAAATTTCCACCCAAATGGAATATAAATACAGATCAGAACGAGAATTAGTGCATGGGGAAAACTCTTACAAGTTATGTTGAATTTACACACGTTAAGATTTGCATAATTAATTTTGTTGATAATATCTTACTTCTCTTCAAACAGACAATCATTAAGCTTCTTATAGGATAATGATGTTACTGCGAATCCGATAGAATGAAAGGTGTGAAAGCGCTTGACTAAAACTGAACAGAATCAGATTTAATAAAACTCTCTAGAATCTTTTCTAGAATCTTTGTCAATATTTATCACTTTTGCCTACTACATAATTATTTTAGTTTAAAAACGTCCTCCCAAACAAAGCAATACTGGCACTAAGACCCAAGAGGTTACTGGCAATGAAATACAATTAAAAAAAGCTTTAATAAGAGAAAGGACAATAAAAAAACAGATATTTCAGGAAAACTGAGCGTGGCGATCGATGTTACATATAACGTTTTGAAGAACATAGTTTGCAAGATAAGAAAGGAACGAGAACTAAGTTTTACAGGTTAGAGGTAAAAGAAAAGAAAACATTAGAATATAAGTAAGTTACACCTTGCTATTTAAACAGTAATTTTATAAAACTCTTATCTAATAAGTCAGTTAAATGACATAAGTGTTTTTCGAGACATAGCTGACAGGGCAAATGATTTTCCACAGTAGACTGGCTTTCAAGGCTATAAAACCAAATTTTTCTTGCTATTTTACCCATATCTGGAGGTATAAACGGCATTTAAATACATTTCCAATGGTATTTTCGCGTAAGTGAATGCAGTGAATTCTGCTGGAGTTTGAACTCGGCTCTCTGATTTCTCGTTCCTAGCTGATATCTACAGGACAACAAAACATATCCGCTGTCAACTAAGTAGTACATCTAAATTCATACGAACAAAATTTTCAAGGAAAAGCACACAAGTGAAAAATTCTATTAAAAATCAATCTGATGCATTAGATTAGTATGTCAGTCAGTCAGTTAAGTACCGGAAGAGACATGACTGACTGGGCAGAAGATTATCCCGCAGTAGGTTGCCATTGCTTTCTGCGGTGAACTGGTTGCCAACCAAGGCTACAGAACCCAATCTGTTCTATTAATTAACCCATAACTGGAGGGAAAAACGGATTAATATCTTTCCCAAGGGTATTTGTGCGTAAGTGAAAGCTATGAATTAAAATGAAATTCGAACTCGGCTCCCCGATTTGTCGTTCCGAGTCAATATCCACTGCACTACAATGCACATCCTATAAATTGTATGTAACAGCTTCAAAACACGTATCAGTGAGAAATACACGTACATCATTTGTTAAAACCACATTGAGGCGAAATCTGAAAAAACAGAAATATATAATTAAAAACAGTACCCGATAACTCCTCCTGGGTTAAAGCTGGCATCGTTGCTTTCATCCCTGCTAGGTAATTTCAGCTTAAATCGCATTCGTCTCCCTGGTTCTCGCCCGCTTGCTCGACCGCCATTTCCCACCGGAACCACTTCTTCCGGCTTTATCGTAGCCACGCGTTGGAACAAAACAGGCGCCTTTTCGCCTCAGCTCGTAATAAGTGTCTACCATCCGCCCGTGTTTTGAATACTGTTACCACATCTGGTCGGGTGCCCCTACTATTTTCCTCGGGCTTCTTGACAAAATACAGCGAAGAATCTGTAACGTGATTGATACCGACTTAGCTGACCACCTGAAGTCACTCTCTCACTGGTGTGACATGGCTTCCCTGTGCCTCTTCTATAAATACGTTCATGGCTTATGCTCTGATGAACTTAAATTTCTGGTGCCCCCTAGATGTGAGTTTGCACGAGATACTAGATTGGGAACTAGGTCCCACCCTTTTACAGTGAACCGATGAAATGTAACCGCAATTTCTACTCCAACAGCTTCTTTTCTCGCACTTCCCGCCTGTGGAATTCCCTTCCGCATGCTTGCTTCCCCGACGGCTATAACGTCCAGGAGTTTAAATGTAAGGTCAATAGACACCTCCTAACACACTAACCCTCCCATTCTCTCCAACTCTCCCCCTTTGTATATCGTAACTCGTCTATCGCCCTGTGTAACCCCCTGCGCTATAGTCGCAGTGGAATGCCTTGCTTGGGGTGATATGATTTTAAAAAAAACATTGCGATCACCCTGTACTTTGTTCGATGTGTCAGATTAACTATTTAGACTGGAATCAATAGTTTGTCATTATCCTAAATACCTAGTTTGAAACTGATGAAATTCTTCATTGATGAAGATGAGAAAGAACGAACGTCTAATTATAGATCTGGGAGAGCCTTCTATTACTTTAATGATCAAGAAGCCTGTCCGTTCAACACTATTTACATTACATTGTGAACAGTTGGATTGTCATACCTTCGGCTAGAACATCATAACTCTTGTGAAGGAGGTCACATGTCAAGCACTTTCAAACACCAACGAGTTATGTAAAGCCACAATTAGAGCCACGCTGTAATTATTTATAGCTTGGTAGAGAAATTCAGCAGTAACCACTGTTTGTGCATCGCAGTTCCAAAATCATAGTTCTATGGTAGATAATAATTTGGCCGGATCAATCCTGTTAAAGATTCTCACAGTAATATTCAATTTCTATTTTATGTATTTTGTTGTTCTAGAGATTTCACATGGAGCTCTCTTTATTGTTAAGGTTACAATGTCTAACCGGTTACAGAAAAAAGTCTAGCAAAAATCATTTAATATTTAATTTTTAAGAGCTTTTGATGTGCTATCCTTTATTTTAATGAAGTTAAATCCCACAATACATACATGCTTAAGCTATCATGTCGCTTTCGATTAATATGTAAGATATGGGAGATTTTTCCACCGTAACGTTTTGTTACATTCTACGGTAGACTGGTCGCTAATCAACGCTCAAACCTTTCTGTTATAGAACACATAACTAGAGCTACAAGATATAATCATATATTTCCTAAGTGTATATATGTACGTGTGTATGTGCATGTGCGTGTGTGTGTGTGTACAATAAATATAAATAATTGATTTTCTTATAGATTAAAAAAATAAATTAACTAGGAATATGATCATGATGGATTAAATGTAATCTGGAACAAAAAAAAATTATTTAAATATTTTCTCCTACTAGGATAATAGTTACACAAAAGATGAAATAATATCACTTATATCTGAATAAACTATTGTTTATTCTGTAAATATAACATGTGATCCTTGACATTTTATAACCTTTATCCAATTTCAACCACAATTTTATTTAAAATGTTTCTCTCCTATCTTTGATTGAAATATATTTTTCATTCTCAGTACCGTAAGCCACACATTTCGGAATATTAAATTTTTATGATTACTGATATATATTAGAGGAACCTGATGTTTTTGCGACAATCGGCTTCTTTATGGAAATAATCAAATACAGTTTAGTGGAAAACAGTGGGGAAGGGCAGTAATTCTTTAGGTTAGTATTGCTTATACTAAAATGATTACTCGTATTCGAGTAGATAGATGTGCTAAGATAAAGACATTAACTGTACAATCTTAAGCTAAAATCAAATTCATGGAAATCAATGACCCTTCGCAATCTCCAAAGCCATCTCTTGCCACCATACTAGAACATACTAGAAAACAGTCCTCAGTCATTCAAGATAATCATAAAAGATACCCATAACTAAAATATATTTATTTGAGAATAAAAAATATATTTCAATCGAAGATAGAAGAGAACTATTTTAAATAAAATTGTAGTGAAATTGGATAAAGGCTATAGAATGTCAAGGAACACATGTCAAATTTACAGAATAAATGATAATTTGAGGAATAAATGATAATCTATTATCGCTATTTTTATTTTTTTAATTTCACTCATTCTCGTTGTTTGTTTGTTTTTATTTTTTCGACTGCACAATATAATTGGACACTGTGAGAAAAAGTGCACAATACGCAATTCACTGTAGCAGAAATGTGGAAACTACATGCTGTCCTTCCTAGCATTCGCGCGAGAAGCCCAAATACGATCGTTTCAAAGTGTTTGGTTGACAACCAGCAAAGAGCGTAGAGGATCCTGAAGGAACGGAATGAGTCTAATGATGATTCAGAAAAATGGGAGTTCATAAAACACTCTGAACGTTTTGATGAGAAAAGAACTCCAAAGATTCTTTCTGAGGGCCTCTTAAACAACACGGAGATCTACAATGAGGATTTAGTGCTTCAGTGGGTCAAAAGAGTAGCTGCTGGAAGAACCTATATCTGTAAACAGGAGAACTCAGTGATGACTGTCAGAAAATTTCTGAGACCACATCCCCCATTTTCTCAGGCAACCTAACTCCTAAAACTGCAACACATTTGATTACTATGCGTGGTCGCTGTTGAATGAGCGACAAACAAATTCTCTGTAATAGAAAAAATGGACTAAAAGCAAGGATTGTGGCAGCCTTCACCAACTTAAAGATTGTCTTTGAAGAGTTGCAGGAGATTCTGAAATCGTTTGAAAGCCACGGCAGAATGCAGAGGCAATTTTATTGAATACATTTATTCTTTCGTACTCCAAAATATTTTTGCGTAATTTTAGTAAATGCATCTGTTATGATTAGATGTCTGTGTTATTTTCATTTTTGCGTAATTTCGACAAAATAACTATCCAGCCCACTCATTATTTATTACGGATGGGTGCAATCTTAGCAAAATAACATGCACAGATAATAAAGTGCGGATGAAATACACAGAAATAAAATCAATGCAGGTATTTCTACACACTAGTAAAGGAAAGTTGGAAGAAAGGACTATGGTTCAATTGTAAGAAAACAGAATGTATTAACAAGGGAGACAACCCAATATGCAAGTTAAATATTCGAAACGTCGAAATTAACTAAGTGAAGATATTTAACTGGAAAATGTTATAACAGGTGATGTAAATTTAAGACGGAAGTTCGATAACGCTTTGGAATGGCGGAAGTTACCTTCCAGAAAATAAACACAATATTAAGATTTTAGAAAATGTTCATAAAATCAAAATTAAGAATATTCTACTGTTATGCAATACCAATCGACTCGTCCGGAGTACACCCACCCGACTTCCCTATTAGAACTGAGGCCAAACTGCACGACGTATATATTACCCCGACAGTAGTATCCAGAGTAATCTCAAAACTCGACCCCCATAAGGCGTGTGGAGACGATGGAATCCCGGTGATAGTCCTTAAGAGGTGTGCTCCTGAACTTTCCCCTGTCCTCTCTAAACTATTTAACTACAACCTTTCTGCTTCTGGTCTTCCTGCATGCTGGAAGTTCTCTTCAGTCGTTCCTGTATTTAAGAATTGTGGTGAAACCTCGGACCCATCCAACTATCGCCCTATCAGTCTTCTACCAATATTCGGGAAAGTATTCGTGGCTATAATCAATGCTGAAATAGTTCATCATCTCACTACCCACAAACTGTTCTTCGACAGGTAATATGGATTCCGCTTTGCCAGGTCCACGGCCGACCAGCTAACAACCGTAACGGAGTACATGCTACAGGCCCTTGATGAGTCTGACGAGGCTCGCAGGGTTGCTCTGGACATCTCCAAGGTTTTCGACAGGGTCTGGCACTCTGGCCTCCTATGCAAACTACGCGGTTGTGGTATTACCGGTCGCCTGATTGACCTAATCCAATCTTTCTTAACCGCAAAATGAAGGTCGTTCTGAATGGGCGTGCTTCTTCGTCCTACAGCACGAATGCTGGTGTCCGACAGGGCTCTATCCTAGGCCCGACGCTCTTCCTTATTTTCATCAACGACCTCCCAGATGAGATCAAGTCCCAAGTAGGCATCTACGCAGATGACATTACAGTATACTCCCGCACCAGTAAGAAACCTGTCGTAGCGGACAGACATAATCTCGCTGCTGACCTTGAGCGGGATCTACACTCTGTGGTGAACTGGGGCAAGAAGTGGCTTGTCAACTTCAATTCATCTAAGACCAAACTGTTGTCTGTCAACCATTACAGGCAACCTCTCTTGCCTCCCATAAGCATGGACTAAGCGATTCTCCCGGAGAGTAATACACTACGCCTCCTCGGACTTACCCTGTCCTCAGACCTCAAATGGAACCACTATATTGAATCCATAGCAAAATCTACTGCTAAGAAGGTTGGGTCACCTGAATCCATCCTGCATATATATAAGTCAACCATCCGTCCGTGCATGGAGTACTGCTGCCATTCATGGTCAGGTGCCCCTGCCGTTCTCCTCAGTGTTCTTGACAGGCTCGAAAGGAGAGTCTGTAATGTGATAGGTACTGATCTGGCGGCTCGACTGCAGCCATTTTCCCATCGTCGAAATATGGCCTCCCTTTGTCTGTTCTCTAAATACTTTCATGGCTTCTGCTCAGACGAACATAAGTCACTGATGCCTCCTCAACAGGTGTTTACTCGTGCAACCAGACTGGCAACTGGGTCCCACCCATTCACAGTCAAGTTAGCCAAATGCAGACGACAATTCTACTCTTGCAGCTTCTTCTCTCGCACTTCCCGCCTGTGGAACTCGCTCCCGTATTCTTGCTTTCCTGACGGCTACAACCTCCAGAAATTTAAATGCAAAGTCAATACTCATCTACTAACCACTGGACTCTAGCCCTCTCCCCACCCCCGTATAACCTTCCCTTTCTCTCTACCTATGTATCTATCATCGCATCTGCTTTCTCACTTTTCTATTGTTCCTTTCTAACTAGTTTTTACTTCTCAGTCTTTTCTAATTGATCTTTTTACATTTATGTAGGCCCCTGCACATCAGTGGCGTTTCCGCCTTGCTCGGGCTGAAATGATTTTTAAAAAAAATTCTCCGATATATCAGTAAATACTGGGCAATATTTTATAATTTCTCTCGGACATCCTGAGGATGACTTGAAGGATTCAGATTGAAAAACTCTGTTGGCTAAACAAATCGATATATGCATGATAACATTGTTAACGGCCAAAACGTTATGATAACAACAGCAACAAGATTTAGGACAACGGTCCGCATGTAAATAATAACTCCTCATTCCACAAAATCGGATGGAAATCATGAATGATTTCAGTATTTACAGATTTATAGGCGATTGTTATAACACAACAGTCGATTATACCTAATTGTATTTTTATCGGAATCAGCTAAGAATAATTGTAATTGTAGATTTTGAGAAATGGGTAAACAAAATGAGAATGATAAGGACAATTTTGATTAGGCGGAAAGCTACTTGAAGTATCAGATTCTCATCTATTGAATGCAAAATGAAAAATATGCATCGTATAATCTAAGAAAATTGCGTTAATGAAAGTTACAAAATCCAAAACGCGTGATAGTGAATGAGTACGTTTTATTTAGCTAGATAGATAACTAGATGAATTGTCACAAATAAATAGTTGTAGATAAATATAGAAATTTTGTAAATAGTTTTATATTATGTACCTCCACAGATTCACGATACCAAAATTGCAAAATAGTTACAAAAATAATAAAATCTTTATGGAAGCTTTTATCATTGTTTTAATTACAAATTAATCGATAAAATTAAATATTTCAAATATGCGAAATATTTTCTTTATTATTAAATTTATTTAAATGGACTAGAAAAAGTTTTTATTATTTGCTGAAATAGCTTGTTAGGGCATGTTTTAGTCGTAATTTGTTTTAATGAAGTTAATTTTATTAAAAACTTTCTTCCAAAAATAAAATATAGTTTTCTAGAAATTTACTTAGATGATATTACATTGCATAATGTATAACTAATGTGATTTGAAAAGAAAAATAGTATTTACTTTAAGTTTAAAATATACCAGAAATAAATATTTTGACCCGACAATAGATGTGTTGACATGCTTGCAACATGATGACATATCTGCTTTTTTACTAAATTTTAGAAATATTATCTTTCAATATATAATAGTTATCACTTATTTTCTGATAATATCCTGAGTAGTTTCTTGTATTTAAAAAATCGGCGTGTTTATACACATAAAAAACAATTCAAAATTATTTTTTGAAATATTAGTGTTTGATGATCTACTTTATACTTTTCCATTTAGGATGTGTAAATATAGCTTTTACTTAATAATAACATAATATAAAAGTGTAAAATTAATACAGACTTAAAAAAAAATAAAAGTTAAAAAATGACTAGAATGATTCATTTTTTACATTGAAAAATCTTCTGGTAGAAAATCATTATACATCGAAAACATTTCCTAAGACAATAGTAAAATATTTGTGAAAGCATTTAATACCTATTCTAATTACATCAGTATGGTAATTTTTATTTTACAATTCACAGCTGATTTTCAGTAAATGGTTTATCTATTTTACATAAACAGACAACTGATGATTTATATATATATATATATATATATATATAATTGCAACCTAGGTAAGACGGGATCGCCACTAGTATGTATCTAATATATTTGACATATATAATAGTAAATAGATTGAGGTAGAAGTAGCAAGATAAATGTATTGACATATATTAGAATTGATAATATGTGGGTGTTTGTCCATGCGTATATCTGTTTGTCGGTATAAAATTACAAAAATGCATTTAATAACCATTATGATTAATGATGCAATCAATTCGAATGCATGCAACTAAACTCTACGCAGATTAAAACGATTTTCACGAGCTCAATTTAAAAATCTTCATACCCAACTATACATTTGTTAAAGTTATCTAGACTGATTTTTCGTACACATTATTACATTCAGTTATATATTTGTTCCGTATCTCAATTCAATAATCTTTGCTACTGTTAAGCGATATCATCTACCCGCTCCGCAATCTACACTCATAAGTATACTACTTACAATTTTGTTATATCTTTACGTATCGTTCCCATATGCAGGAGTTATTTAATTAAGTACTTGCATGCACATATATTGGCTCCTTAAAGAACATGAGCTCTTGTCCGGGCCCTTCCTTTCATTTTGATTCTGTTTTCAAATCGGATGTAGTTTCATTTCCTTTCTCGTCTAGAAAACAACAAAATCAGCAATATAAAGAATGCCTTCTTTAACAGTTTCTCTTTATCTTCTCTTCGTTATCTGTTTATCCTTTTCTTCGTATTTATATTCCTGTCTTTCTCTGCATAAAGTTCCACTTTAAATGTGTTTTCTTTCAAAATTACGCCTGAATTATTTCGTCTTTTACCAAAGATTTATCTCAGACTAAATCAGTAATTTTTCTTTATCTCGTATACCAGTTCCTCTTTCTTTTCTTTGCATTTGACCTTCGATTACCTCCTCATTTTCTAACACATTCTATCATCTATACAGACAAGCAGACGCTACACAACTATTTCACTTATATCTTCCTGCTTTCTTAGCCGATCAAACTATCGTTTTCTTTTTACCTGTTGATACTTCAGCTATAACGCGACATGGATAGAAATTAAGTTATGAAGTTACTGGTAGGCTAATATTTCAAATGTCTAAGTTCTAACCTTTGTAAATCACCATTTGGAATTTGGTACTTAGTGGATTCAAAGCTCAAATTATTAATGGGAGGTAACCAACTACGTTATGCTGATTTTTGTCATCCTCTTTTATTTACAGTTTTAGTTAGCACTACCTTTTCAGACAGAATATTTCTCTTAAGGTCCAGTATGTGGCTTTGTAGGAAGCAGTAAAAAGAAAAGGATTCAAGCCATTTCCGTCGTTATCTCTTTATTTTTCCACAACAGGATGTCATTTTCACGAGCAATTCGGCAAAAATAAACAAGATATACTTGGGGTTAGTTGATTTAATAATTTCTTCTTCTTCTATGTGCCCGGTCCCTTCAGGACGTAGGCGATCATGGATCTCCACGTCTCCCTATCCCTTGTGGCTCTTAGTATGTTTGCTCCTGTTGCTCCTGGCAACCCCCGTTCCGTCATCCACTTGATCAGTCCCTGTAAATATGTTATCCGCTGCCTTCCTCTGTCTCTCCTTCCTTCTATCTGTCCAGTCAGTATCAGGTTCTCCAGGCTCTCCTTCCTCATTGCATGTCCCAGGAACTTCAGTTGTCTCTTCCTGATGCTCAGCATCAATTTCCTTTTTGTTGCCATTCTTTCTAACACTTCGTCGTTGCTTGTATGCTCAGTCCACGATATCCGTAGCATCCTTCTGTAGAACTACATTTCTGCCGCTTCCAGTTTTGTCCTCATTTTCGATGATATTGTCCAGCATTCACAGCCGTATTGAAGAACTGACATCACGTAGCAGTCTAGCACTCTTTTCTTCGTTTCTATTGAGATTTTCCTGTGTGTTAGTATTTTGCTCATCTTCTGGAACGCGTCCTTTGCCATGCCAATTCGCCTTCGGATCTCCGTGTCGCACTTTCCATCTCCTGTTAGAACACTTCCTAGGTACTTAAATTCTTGGACTTGTTTGATTCTGTTATCCCCCACCTGTATTTGGCATTTTGGGTACCACAATAAGCGGGTATAGTATATGCCGGATTCGATGAATAGATTGTCGTCAAAATTAGGCAGTAATAACATTGAGATCTCATTTTAATAGATATATTTCTCAAAATTACACAAATTATCTTGAAATACTAAGGAGTAAATTTATTCTATAAAATTACTAATAGCTTCAATCATGGCCTTCCAGAGGGATTCGGAATCTTCTGCATCTCTTCTGGGCGGTCTCTGTTTAAGTTGACGAATCCTGCAATAATATTTGCCTTTAGTTCATCTTTGGTGTAACAAAGAGTTTTGTCTGTCTCTCAGTCGAATGCGCCTCACAAAAATAATCAAGGGCGTTGCAGATATATATAGTGAGGTGTATATCGATCTGGTTAACCTGTTGGTAATTCTTACCTGAACTACTTTATTGAATCTAAATAGGAACATAGCCTAGAGTATTTAAGCGTTAGTTTAAGAATTTGTTTATGGTTTTTAGTTTAAGCACTGAATAAGGAAGGTATTTATCCACAGTGTAAACGTAAAAGCAATAGATGAACATTACTAAATAAACCAAAAATATAAAAAGCATATGATATCCCTAGACATGAGCATTGGAACGAGAACAGTCAACGCTCGTAGATTAAATGAAGAGCTAAGTAGGTTACTTAGATTAGCCAAATTGATATAAACCTGATAAAGGCTGTTAGAACACAACGACCGAAACAATGATCATGAAGAAAATATTTTGAATTTAAATAGGGTAAATAATAAGTTATTATCCCAGAAATTCAGATATAAATTAGTTTAATCTCCCAACCATTTAATTTATCCAGATGCAATTTGCGAGATCTTGTTTCATCAAGTGAGAATATTAGTCTGTTTACCCCATTCTTTGAGCTGGTTCATTGCTCTTAGTGGAATATCATGCAACCGCCTCGTCACAACTTTTACGAAGTGGTTAGCCTCGTCGGTTTATAACCTTAAGGTTTCTATCTTTTATACGAATTAACAAAATTATTGATCCTAGTATATCCTGCTATTCCACCTAATCCTTCTGATGTAACTGGTAGAATTATATATTTTAAAGAGTGTTTACGCTACCGGTTTTTGAGCAGGATAAGGAGTCTATATATTTGCTACCTATTTAGGAAGAGTATGTCTTTCAAACGCTTTCACTCCCAGTAACTCTCTGTGTCTTAATATTTTGCTTTGCTTTGGGTGAATTCATTAAAAAATAAAATTAAATAAGATTTAGCAGGAATTTGAACTCGATACTTCCTTTCCATTGTCCTTTACCATTATATGTAATCAATAGTTATGTGAGCTATTTATATGCAGATAGGAAAAGCAATAAATAAATTGGAAAATAAAAATATTGTAAAGCGAGAATTTAACAAAAGACGCGAATCGAAATTTTACTTGAATAGATTTACGGTCGGAGAAAGAAAGAAAACTTCGACTGAAATAAAGATTAAAATAATTTAATTAATCTTCTCTTCTTTCAACTTTTTTTAGCGTAAGTCTTGAAAATATTCAAAAAATATTTTTGGGATGAATAAAAGGATTTATGGAATTTTAAAATCAAACAAGGGAGAAAATATTTCAAATATTTTGCTAAACATTTTGACGGACATATATTATTGATTTTAGTATTAAATAAACTAGTAAAGTGATGTTATGGTCTTTCAACTAACTGATAAATACGCAATATCAATCTCTAACAATAACAGTTTAGAAAGATTGATATAAAACCATTCTAGTCACTGGATATTTCAGCCGTAAGTTAAAGAGCATGCGTGTTAATGGATGCTGAATTTGGTTTAATGAAGCAGCAATGAAAACGAATTTCGTTCAAAGTTACTTTTTATACCAAATTGCTGCCTGAAATAATAGTGGCAGTATTTTAACTCATGAAATTAGTGTACAGATCTAAATAAATGTTTCGCTGGGAATTTTTATCTAATTCTAATAAACATGGAACAATTTAATCAAAAGGCTTAGAATAATTTTACTAATAATAAGCACCCACTAATAAATAATGCGGTGATAACTGAAGGAAATTATTTAATTGTTTAAAAGGATATATTTAGATAGCAACTAGTTTCATATGCTGGTAATATATTCACGCATTCAACACGTGCGGGTACAGAAAATGTTTTCAATTTGAGGGGTAAAATATTTAACACAAGTTCAGCTCAGTGCCTTTTTGGTTGTGTCAGCTTTCCCACAAACGTTCTGATGAGAGGCAAAGATTCATCACTTCTGCAATCTACTGCGCGTGAAATAGGTTAGACTGGGATGGCTAGATTTGACTCTCATTTAGTCCTGAAGGACAATCTTGAATCAAAAACATCACTATATTTCCCAAGATTCCTGACAATTTCCCCCAAAAAAGTAAGTGACATTGTGAAAAAACATGATCGCTTTCATTTTGAAAGAACATAGTACAAAACATTCAACTTGTAATTTCTATTTCTCTTCATCAAAAATTATGCGTAAAATTTATTTTATCTGCTGAGATAATTTACTCATTTCTCTCCAAGCAAGGCAAGCTATTTTTTCTGAACTTTTTACAGATTATTAACTGTTCAAGTGTTATATAAATTTGCAACATATATTTTAGTGCGTAAGAATGATTATTTTCTTTCAAATAAATCTTTTATAAGAATCTTTCGAGAATAACCAAAACTATTTCCTATGTAGCTTTTGAGGGGACATAGATTTATACCGCTTCTACCTGTATTTGACTATAAAGCTTAATGGAATTCGAACTCGGTCCTTCATGTCTCATTCAGCTACGAGCAAAAGATCTGATTGCTACCGACAGTAGTTGTTCTTCAAAGACAAGCAAATCCTTCAAACTTCATCAAATTTTACTTAAAGATTCGCTGCAAGAAATATACTTTATGAATCCATTTTAATTTTCATTTTCATGAGAGCCTCCACATCGTACCGAGTGTGGAATTTTAACATATGGCATGCTAATCAGCTAACTCCATCTCACATTTTATTTTGTATTACACTGGATTTATAGACAAATAACGTTCGTCTTGAAAGACAAAGAGGAACACGTATATATCAAAATATAATCTTATGTTTTTATTCTTCGTCGGTGATGGTTGTGTGGATTAGTGATTAACCGGGGAGAGATCGCGCACATACGAGATAGCCGTCGGGTGTCGTTAGCCAGTCTCTGCTTTTTCAGCTAGGAGTGATCCGCCTTCAACTAAAAACCTTAAAATTATATAACTTCACAATTTCTAGAATTTTCTTTCTTCTGGCTATCTTTTAATTGAAGCCATGTACGGCAAGATAAATCTGTCAATCATCTTCTCCGGCTATTGCTTATCAAGCTGGTTGTCGCTTGTTTTTCTGCCTTTGTTGTTCCGCAGACACCATCCACGGCAGAATATATTTGTCAATCATATCGTTGTTATTCCAGGAAATATATCTCTCCTTTTCAAGGCGTTGCTCAAATTCTTTCCTTTTTATTTATGAATATTGTCATCCCATTTCTGCATACCTCTTCAATTCTCGCCTTACATAGTATTTTGAAAATATGCTTTGGTAGGGCCTGCTGATGATGATAAGTGCCCATACAATTTAGAACTGATTTTCTTCAGTGTCATTGGATTTTCTTTCTTTATTCTTTCTTTAGTGATATTTTCATTGTAGGAGATGTCATGGAATTTTTGAAAGCATCTCTAATTTGTAATATGATATTAAGAAAAAGATTCAAGTCAACGAGTTGAGATGTTTGCTAAGCGCTGATTAAAAATCAATGTGATTAAAAATTTCTCTTTGCATATGAGGAAATAGAGCCTGATGATTTGATACTCGCAGGAGGTATTGAAACCAGAAAAGCAGCGAACAATTCATCTAAATTTTGTAAAAGGTTGGTACTACAAAGATTAAGAGGGATAACAAAAATACAAAGATTTCTAATAGATACAAAGGACAAGAAATTGTATAGAACTATGATGTCCTGCTTTTTAAAGGGATGTCACATAGAGTACAAATGTTTTCTTCCATACTAACCATAGTGTGCTCTTTTAAATTAATGATTTGCTTCATTTATGACTATTATGGCAGCAATTTTTAGAAGGGCCAGTTTCACATTTTTGGAGACAACTGCAAGATGGCTAGGCAAATATTCGTAAAATAGATGACCTTCTAAAAAGAATTAATATATCAATATAATAATATGAAGTGGAAGAAATGATGATAGTATCAAAAGTTTGGGAAAAGACCTAGGGACAAGCATAAACAGATATCACCTTTTCCCAAATTCACATTACGTCATTTGATTTTACGAAAATCTTATATTAAGCAGTTGCTCTAGCTACACAAATTACATAAATCAAAAAAAGTTTTACTTCGATTCATATAGGGATACGTTTAGGGTACCAATGCGCACATTTATAGTTGTATATCATCCAAAATCTTTATTGAAAGTCGTGTTTCGTTTGCTCTGATTGATGTCGAACAATTACACTATATGAAAATGCTTAAACATTTTTTTCTAACAGCTCTTTTTTGGTGCACGTAACACAAAAAGATTCTTTAGTCAATATGATATAAAGTATTAAAGACAAAATCTTTTCTAATCACTGCAGTATTGTAAATTTTCAGGAAAGTGTATAATGTATTCCGATATCTAGTGGCATTAAAATATTTCTTGGTGTAAATTCGAGGTAAATGCTTAATAATTTTACGCCATTAGTTATGATGATATATTTTATGGTTACATTAAATCTTGCCAGAAAAAAATACTGGTAAATGTTCGTTTTAGGTACCGACGGCTTTTTCCTCTTCAAATATATCCAAAATAGCATTATTTATGTGCAAATGTATATGCTGAACTCAAATCAACAATTAATTATTGAAGAAATTTACCTTTTTTGCTTTGAAAGTCCACAAAAACAACGAACTATATCTCGCACTTTTCTCTCTCGTAAATCTCACGAAGTCCTGTAATTAACTGCAGAAAGTTTTGTCGAATTTTGGCTGATTTTCTTCCTTTACTGAAACTTCCGGCGATGTACTTCCTAATCTGGGAGTAACAAGTGTAGAAATAAAATAGCGCATTACTTTACTTTCCGGAAGTACATTGCCCGAAGTATCAGTAAATGAAGAAAAACAGACAAAAAATTTGCCAAAATTCGTTTAAATGGGCAGTCCGTCATTCTGCAGTTAATTACATGACTTAGTGAGATTTACGGGAGAGAAAACGTTTAAGATATAGTTCATGTTTTTATGGACATTTAGATACAAAAAGGTAAGTTTCTTCAATAACTAACAATTGAATTGAGTTCAGCATATACATTTGCACAGAGATAATGCTATTTTGGATAAATTTGAAAGGGAAAAATGACGGGACTTACAACTAAAATTTACCAAAATACTAAATAAAAGATCGGAATTTATGTTCAGATGTAATCATACCTATAAATACATACTAAGACCATACAAACATGGATAAACATGCTGTAGTTTTCTTGAATAATTCCTGGAATGTTTTGAACATTTTTGGTTGTTCGAAAATTCTAATCGCGAGTTGGTAAAATACCTATTCGTGCGTTTGAAAACGAAAAATATCATTTATTATAATACGCATTAAGATAATGTAAGGTTAAGAGCTAGGTTGCGGAAATAACTAATTTCTAAAAGAATATATATATATATATATATATATATATATATATATATATATATATATATATATTCTTCACTACTCAATGACATAATTATTGCAGAAAATGAAAGAATAAGGTACTGTTATAAGACAACAAGAGCTTTCATAACTGGTAGCATAGAGAATGAACTGGGTCAACTTTGCCTCGATATTGTTTCATATAATTATTTTAATATTATTATTAATTATTACATTATATTAATTAGAATATGTGCAAACTACAAACTATAACACAATTGTACATTTTGTTTTGATATTCAAAGAACAATGTGTCATCAGGTAGTTAACAATGATGGCAATAAACGTTTTGTTTATTAAAAGTCACTGTTAAGAACAAAAATTTTAATTTTGTTTGGATATTTTTTTTTCTTACGAGGTAAAAAGTTATTAGGGAAAACTGAAATATGACTTCACTTTCTAAAATAATTTTGTCAGTTAATAAAGGAGAATAAAACAGCTTAAGTTAAATACAAAATTCACAAACAAGGTAGAATATCTAGATTGGTGAACGTAACACGTTATCTCTGTCTCAATGAGAAAATGGAAGTTTTAAAGTACATGAAAAAGTGACATATTACTAAATCAAAGCCATATTAAAGAATTAACCTTACAATCCCTAGCAGTATTGTAAGGTTAATTCTTTAATATGGCTTTGATTTAGTAATATGTCACTTTTTCATGTACTTTAAAACTTCCATGTACTGTTAAATCTAAGGTATGAAACTATAGCAATTGTAAACATTTTATAATATAAACCTTACTACCTGGATATCTACCTGTATAATATTTCTTCTTATGTTATTTTATTATTATTTTTTCTATTATAAAATGTGATTTGTTGCATTAAAATTTTTTATTGCACTCATTAATAACTTAATAGTTTTGCCATGTAATAGCTTATATTTATACTTACGTTTTTAATTTATTTTTGAATTTTTAAAATTATTTTATTATTATTATCATTATTGTTATTTTTATTATTTGTTATATATTTTATAATTTATATTTATTATGATTATTTCTGTAATATATATTTTATGTCTATTTTATTTTATTTATTTATGTTTATATTATACGATTTTTTAATTCAATTTTTAATATAATTTTATTCTGTTTTAATCTTAATTTTAGTTTATTTATCTTACATTTCTAATTTATTATATTATGTCTAATGAATGTAAATCTTCGTGTGTGCTTTTAAATATCCTTTATTTTACGTTTTATGAATAATTATTGTTTGTGCATGTGATTTTATTATTAACAAATGACAAAAGATCTAAATTGTAACATTGTAACCGATGCTTATATCTGTCTGCAATTCACTTCCGAGCAAAATTTAAAATTTCTCTCTCTTAGCCGTCTTGGCTTTCTCTTTCTTCTCTCTCTCTATTTTCTCATTTTTCTTCCTCTTTAATTTACTCTTCACTTTCTATATCTTCCTCGTCTTTCTTTTTCCTCTCCCTTTTCATTTTACTTATAAATGTACAATTTATTTTAAAACAAAATCAAAGACTTCAGCGCAAACACTGTAACTTATGTGAATATCTGCCTGCAACTGATTTCTGGCAAAAATTAAAAGTTTTTCTCTCTTAGCTGTTTCTATTGACTCTTCCCTCTCTACATATTTTCTTTTATTTTCCTCTTCACTTTCTATTTCTTCGGTATCTTTCTTTTCTTCTTTCTCTTCCTTTTCCTGATTTTTCATCTTATTTTCTGATCTTTTGTTTCCTTTCTATTTCTCTTTTTAATTTCTTTTCACCTTTTACAAAAAATGAAACTCCCGAAAGTAAGGGGAGGTTTGTTCTTAAAATAGTTTTTAAATAAACGTTTTTTACCGTAATTGTTAACTACCTGATGAGACATTTTTCTTTCAATGTCGATACAAAATGTACAATGTTGTAGCAGTTTGTAGTTTTCACATGTTCTAATTAACAATGAATATTTATGGGTTTGTTTTTATTTTGAGCCCTGTTTTAAAATAATATTTTGAATATTGTAATTATTTTCTTTCTTCTCATACATTTGCGTATATATATATATATATATATATATATATATATATATATTTAACGGACTTTATTATAATAGAGAGGTTTCTTCAGACAGAAAAAGCATATGTTTATAAAATTCATTAATATTTCAGTCAAGTGTACACCTCGATTTGTTGTTGTGGAAGATTGATTCTTCAGAATTTTCTCTTGATCATCAAGTGGAGAAGGCAGAAATTGAACAAGACAAACATCACGCTATAAGAATTTCAATTGTCTGCAAAATATTTAAAATAAGCAATTTGTTTAAGATTTTCAGTTTCTTCTTTCAATATAACTAGGGTGTGCTCTAATGAGAAATACACTACAAACTCCTTGTGGTGAGGTTAAACAATGTGTGTTATGAAGAGGCTTCAAATAACCTACATATCGGGACATTTCTTAATTAGCTTTGTGGGTGAAAATGGACACTGATGTGCCAGTGAGTGAAACGAGTTTGATAAACTAAAAAATAAACGAAAATCATTAACAAACGCGAAATATTCTTCAAATAAATGAGGGGAAGCGTCGAAGCGAGTGATTTTGGCACTAAGATAACAGTGGCTGGCTAAATTGCCGACAATTAACAACATGAGATTATTGCGTAATGGAATTAACGGCGAATATTTTTGTATCGAACAAAATTCGTTTAACCAAACCCACCTTTGTTCAATAGCTTTGAAGTGGCAAATGGTTAACACGAATTATTGCATTAGGCAACGAAATGAGAACAAAGGGAAAGAAAATTATAAGTCGATGTATTGATTAGTTTTGATAAAGCTTAATTGTAAAAGACATAAAAACTGAAAAAGGGAAAAATTTGTCTCGACAGCCCGAATGAGAATATCTGAACCGGGCAACATTTTCCTCAGGCTTGAGGCTAATTCACAGTTTTCTTGAATTAGGAAGAGTGGAGAAATAACCGGATTGAAAAAAAAATGAATACTACTTTTTCTTGTTTTAGCACCATCTTAATAGCTATGGTGTTATACAAAGATAAGAAATGTTTTAAACAATTTTTTTATATAATTATAGGAAAACTAAGCTTTATGCGTATTTTTGTTTTTTTTTAATTTTAAGTGCATTTAGCTATTTACCTTTGTATAATCACTGAATAAACAGATCCATTAATGAAGTAGTCCTAGGTTTAGGAGGAAGAATATTATACTATTGCAGTGAGTTGTCTAGCTGGGTATCGAATATACCCCACGCATACACATTACAAATTGTTCAACTTACGCATAAACTGAGTATTCTCGGCGTGTATATATTTCCATGCAGTCTCTGCACACATGTTAGAAAGTCATTTATGTGGTATCTAAAGATGCAAAGTAATTATTTATCTTGTCTTAATTGATATAATTTATTAAAATAATAATTTTTATTATTAATATTATTAATCCCTTCTATTTTACAAGTTGTTAATACTTCGTAAGTAAAATTACACAGATTTGTTTTCAAAGTAATACAATATCAATTGAACCTCTTCAATACTATTAATTATTTTTCTATAACTAATGGTGCAATAATCTGAAACGATGACAGTCAGGTAGAGAAAGGTTAAAAATGTGAGGAGGATGAAACCGAAATTTAATTAATGTTCCAATTTATTCTGACAATATGTTATTGCATTGTCTTAAAAATGCAGCATATATATAGGATTAAAAATTGTGAGCTCTTTCTGTAACTCTGTGCATTGTTTTCAATGACTTCGAATATTATTTATCTTCTGTTTCGTTTTGGTTTATTATTTCAGGACATATTTTATATTCCTTGAAAAAAACACAGGTTAACATTTTTGGGTTTAGGTACTCGGTTTTATTTTTGTGGGTGTTGATCATTGATAATATGAGTAGAATTATACGGAACTAATGTTTCAACATTGGTGATGTCTCTAAACAGAAAAGGTTCGGTAGCGCGTCTACTTCAACGACGATTAACAGGCAAAATTGGATGAAGAGCAAAAACAATAATATGATGGATACAACCACCCATTTTTAATATTTTCCTCATTTATCAATGTTGTTTTGTGACCGAACAGTTATTTATCATTAATATTTTTGTATTATGGAGAAGTTTGTTTGGAAATTGTTGTGGATCCCAGAAATGGTGTCCGCGCAAATAAATGAACAACAACCAGAAATTGAAATAGAAAAATAAGTGTATTAACGTAAAGATACAGACGTGAAGGAAGGTTAGTAGTCCAGGAATACGGTTTACTAAAAGTATATGCACCATCTCTGATGTAAAGCCATAGCATATCGAGTATGTCCACGTCGAAAGCTGAGAGGTACTGTGTAATAATTTTCTCGAATAGTGGAGCACAGAGCTACTACGAACTACTGACGCGGTAACTCTCTCTTCCGCTGGTCTCGCTTCTATAGCAGTAGCGTAAGTATATTCGGGATGAGTCTATCTTATAAAAAGGGAGAACCCTACAACACTTCCTCCTTACCTTCTTTATTTTGGGGAATTCAATATTTTTTTTCGCTTATGGTCTATTATTAGTGAATTTTGTTTTCGTGTTTGTTCTTCTAAACTCCCTGACTACTTGCGGTCTTTGAATTTCAAATCCTTCAAAATTCTCCTCCATCGAGTCTTCATTTTCCGGAGGTGACGAGCTTGGCTATTCTCGTCTTTTTGCATCTGACTGATATATTTCCTGTGAGTAAATCTTTTGCCTTGGATCGTGTACAGAACATTCCCCAGTCTGATATTTTCCCTGGTTCCCAGTATGCAATATTGTTCCTGAACATTCTGAAATATACCCGTTCACCTGGTTTGAAGGATCTTTTAGACACTATAGGTCTATGACGGTTTATATTTTTACTTGGTAATAATTTATCAAAATCAAACCGTATTTTGGGGCAAATATCACTCAGCTGTCAGAAGGCCAGATGTTGTGCTTCCGTTCGGGGTGATTCTGTATACGTGTAGGAACTGTTTTATAGTCCTTTTTGTTGGTACGTCCTCTGCTTTTTCAAGGCTCTCTTAAGAGTGTCCACAAAAGTTTCGGCTTGACCATTGACGGTATAGTGCTATTTTAATATGTTTCAATTGATAAATCGCACAGGATTCTTGAAAGTCGCTCGAGGTTGTTTGAGTATAATTAACAGTTAAAAGGCAATCTACTACACCAAATATTACGAATAACTCGTGTAGACAATAGTGTTTTCCGTCGAAGTGTTTTTGCATCTGAAGACTTCTGGCCACTTGCTAAAGCTATCTACCGTTATAAGATAGTAATGTCTATCAATGGGTCATGCACAGTCCTCATGGGCTCTAGACCAAGTACTGTCCAACTTATGCCATGATTTTTGTATAATTGGTGGTGCCTCTGCTGCTAAAACACAGCCTCTACATTTTTCTACCATCTGAGTAATGTTGTCATTCATATTAGCCTAGTAAACGAAACTTCTCATTAACGATTTCATACGGTTTTTCCTTGGGTGTCCTAGATGAAAGTCCTTTGGAATTTGTCCTTGTAAAGACTTGGGTATGACCACCCTTTTATTATAAACTAATACGTGATCACAAACAGAAAAGCTGCCCGCTAGATTGCTTTATTTTTATTCTATTTTCTTCTTTGTACTTCGTATGAATTCATCCAATTAATTTTCTCATCTGATTTCTAACAATGACAGTGGTAATTCCCTTAGTGTATTGATTAGAATTTTACTAGTTTCGTCTTCGGCTCTCAAAGCCGCTATTACAGAGTCTTCCAGAGGTTTGCATTTCGCAGATACCAATCTGGATATGCCATACGCGTGACCAATTTTCTTTGAAGGTAGGAACTGTAGTTTGAAATTCTAATTTAATAATATAGTTACCCATCTAAGAAGAATTTTGGCTGTGTAACTTGGCAGTCCTGTTTTCGATCCGAATATAGTGAGAAGAGGTTTATGGTTAGTTTGAAGAGTAAACTCTCTTCCATATATGCATCTGTGAAAGCGAGTTATGGCGAATATTATGCCTAACACTTCTTTCTCAATTTGCGATTAATTCCTCTCTGCTGGTAGCAACGATCTAGATGCGTGAGCTATAAGTTTCCTTGTGCCATCCTGCATCTTCTGTAATATACAAACTCCCACTTCGTGGGTGCTTGCGTCACTAGCAATGATGATTTCTGTTTGGGTTCGAAATGCGTCAATCGGATGTTAATTTCTTTATGATCTCTTTAAAAGCTTTCTGACAATCTTCTGTCCAATTCCATTGATTATCATTTTTCAATAGTTCATTGGGGAGCCCTCAATTTGTGCATGTTTTCAATGAATTCACCGTAATAGTTCGTTAGACAAACAAAAAGCCTTATTTTTCGGCTCAGGTATACATTTTATTGCAAATGTCTGATCAGGATGTGGTTTTCTGCCACTTTCATTGATTATATAGCCTAAATACTTGATTTCTTTTTTTAGCGCATCTCATTTTCTCCTTCAATTTAAAACCAAACTACTGAATTCTTTCAAAGACTTCATCAATGTGCTTAGCGTGTTCTTCCACATTATTGCTTTTGATTAAAATGTCGTCTAAGTAAACAGTAGCAAAGTTTTGTCCTGTGAGCAGGTTATCCATAGTCTGTTGAACGATTGACAGTGCTACTTTTATCCAAATGGCAATCTGTTAAATTTGTAAGAACTTTTTGTGAGTATTTATACATAAAATTTTTGTGCTTTCTTCCTCTACTGGAATCTGAAGATAAGCCTCGTTTAAATCACAATGAATGCCTTAGTTTTCGGCTCAGGTATACATTTTATTGCAAATGTCTTATCAGGATGTGGTTTTCTACCACTTTCAATGATTATATGGCCTAAATACTTGATTTCTTTTTTAGAGCATCTCATTTTTCTCCTTCAATTTAAAACCAAACTACTGAATTCTTTCAAAGACTTCATCAATGTGCTTAGCGTGTTCTTCCACATTATTGCTTTTGATTAAAATGTCGTCTAAGTAAACAGTAGCAAAGTTCTGTCCTGTGAGCATGTTATCCATAGTCTGTTGAACGATTGACAGTGCTACTTTTATCCAAATGGTAATCTGTTAAATTTTTAAGAACTTTTGTGAGTATTTATAACTAAAATTTTTGTGCTTTCTTCCTCTATTGGAATTTGAAGATAAGCTTCGTTTAAATCACTCTTAGAAAATACCTTACCACCGTTAAACTTGGTAAAGTTTTCCTCCAGACTTGGCAATAGGTAGTGATAATCTTTAATAGCATTGTTTAACCCAGATGAGAAATCTGCGCAAACACGTGTTTCTTCGGATTTTTCTTTTTACGTAGACCACTGGTGCCGCCATTCAGTGAATTCCATTTCTGAAAGGATCCCTGTTTTTACCAATCTATCTAAATTTTTTCCATGGTTGCGAAAGAAACGTTTCGCTTTTTCTTGAATACAGGCTGATTATTTTACTTTAGTTCAATTTTAGCTGAAAACTTGTTACGTCGTCCCAAACCGCTCGAGAATACTTCGGGGAAATGACTGTGTAGTTCTTTTATTTTTGTAGCTTCTGACATTTTCTTACAAAATTAGCTAATGAGTAAATCCCATGCGTCTAACATTTGCATCCTGTCAGTAACCACGAATTTTTTGTGTCTTTCATTACAAATATTTTCAAATTTTTGTTTTGCCATGGAAACCTCAAATATTCCTTTTTGTAATTTTTCCATTTTTTTGCTTTGTTTCAGTGAGAGGTTTCCCTTTTAGAATTACTTTTTCTTCAAAATTGATACGCTTCCCTCTAACAGACTTGGCAATTTTTTGTGTATGCTTCAGGGTCGGTCTATTTAGTTTCCTCCATGTTTGTAAATTAATTATAGTTAGATCCGATCCTGAATCTAACTGTAATTTTATCTTCATATTTAAAATCTTGAGTTTTACGTATTTTCATATGTTTTGATTGTCTTCGTAGTCCATTTTTGTAGTTCTTGCCCTATTAATGCGTCTTTTATTTCTGCATTAATTTGCCTTATGTCCCATTTTTTCACTAACTAAATAGTTTTGTATTTAAATCGACTGTCATTATTCCAGTGAAAACACCCACATCTTTATCATGTAGATGGTGGGGCTTATTTTTGATTTGATCTCTGTCATTAATCGCCTCATATCTTGAAATTTTTTCTTTGACATGAATTTTTTGTTTTTCTTTTGGAGAGGGTGAAAATCTTAAATTTTTGTTCAACTTACAAATGTGTGTACTATTGATTCTTCAATAAACTTAGAGTCTTTTTTATGCGCAGGCATTTTTGACAGTCTTCTAACAATTTTTGTAGCGTTAATCTACCTCTTTTTGAAGCATCGTGAGGATTCTTTTACTCATTTTGCTTCTTGGCTGAGACTAATCTCTGTACGAAAATAAGACATTTAAAATTGTCCGGAGTCAATTCTGCTAATTTAAAATCATCGCATTGTTTGTTAACGATTGCCGTGAACATCGAGTAGTTCTCGTTTTCGCGTTTTACGAGGTTGAGTCATTTTTGTGAAAAAGTGAAATCTTTGGTCTGCAGAGCTCCGTAAGTCATGTAACTGTCTCGTCCAACGTCAAATCCTTTATTTTTTGGCAAAATATTGGCCAAAAATTTTGTCTACGCCTCTGTTCCCAATTTCCTGAGTAAAGCTTTTTCACTTCCGTCCAGTTTTGGCAATCTATGTTGAAAATGTCTTCATGGCGCCTGAATAGTCCCCGAAATTTTTATAGACTTCTAGATAGTAATTAAATGTTTCTATTGTGTTCCAAACTGCGTCTTGAGAAAATGTCGCCTCTTTTTCAATATTCGTTTCTTGTGAGTTAACTATCAATTTTAATAACTGCTGGAGTTGTATTTTTCGCTCTTCATTTATTCTTTGAATTTTATTTGTGCTTCCATCTATTCTTCCTCTAATTTTAAATCTCTCTCTCTTGCTCGCTCACTCTCTCTCATAATCTCAGATATTCTTTTTTGTAATTCTTCCATTTTTGTCTTTGTTTTAGTGAGGAGTTTTATTTTTACCGATGATGTTTTTGATTTTTTTGTTACATATTTTCCTCTTTTTGATCGTTGTGAAAAAATAAATTTTTCTTCTTTCTTTTTTAGTCGCCAATTAATTGTTGTTCTTGCGGAGAGAAATATGACTTTCAATAACTTTTGTTGGGAGTGACGAATTTTTCTTTCTATCACTTTATTAATCCCTGAGTCGTCGCTTACTTCTTGTACGACGTGGTTTGCAAATTTTTATGAGATGAGGTCTTTGTTTTTGCTCCTTGCGTCCTTGCAAATTGTCGTTACCAAGTTTATTTTTGTTCAGAGCAATATCGGACCGATCAATTCAAATTCAATACATTTTACATACCTGCATTTTGCACTGCACAAAGACCTTTGATAAGGGACATGCAATACTATATTTGAGCTACAAGGAAATCTTAATTTATATGGAAAATATATGTAAAACTTATTGGATTCTAATCTATCAATATACGAATAGAAATCAAGTTCATCAATATACAAAAATAAAAACAGAATATAAAAAGGTGTTCATTCTACTGTATTTAATTAGCCAATTCACCGTGATGCTTCTTGAGGAATACGAATCTCTACCAGAATTTATTATGATGGCTATGTACAATTATAGCAGCATAAGATACTATTAACACATTGTCACTTGCGTAACGTCAAGCAAAAGATTTCAGCAAGAAATGAACATCATGTTAAAAAGAGGCAAATATGAATCAGGAAGTATAAGGCACCAGAATTTATGGTCCATATCAACAGAGATTTCGAATGTTTGGTTTGGTTAATTTTGTTTAGCGCAATATTCATTACTATGAATTATTTTAAAGCTAAACCTAAAGTACTCGAAAACAATTTTACAAATTCACTCACAGATTAAAATGTATTGCTGGTCACGTATCGTCCGTCTTTTTATACGAAGATGTATTGCTGATACTTTTTATAAGTAAGATGTATTTCTGTAATTTCATACATTTTGGAAGGATATTTCATATTTGATTATAGCTCGGAATTAAAATGATGCTAACAAATCAGTTCTGACTGACCCAGGGAACAACAGTAATTAAGAGTTGGTTCCTTGCTTCTTAAAGATTCCAATTTCTGATAGGAAGCGTTGCTCCGAATATATTGTTTCTTGTCATACATAAAACTGACTGTCGAAAGTGTAACCTTCAAATTGACGAAGTTCAAATCAAGTACAAAAATAATCTGCGTACTATAATAACAGACGACAAACAAAATGTGTCGCAGACATCTGAAGGTATATTGAAATCAAGAAAGAAATATAAACTAAAAATATCACTAATATGTAGGACACTTTGTTGGAATAACAAATTGTTAAATTCTTGTCAATTCTATCTTCCAATATTGCTATGAATGCTGGAAAATTTTTATTCATAAAAAAAAGCGTAAGCGCCGTAAATGTAATTATGTAGATGGATGCTAAGAATGTCATACATAAAACAGGTAGACCACTATTTGCACTCGTTAATGAAAGTTTAAAACGACTTTGTCATTTTGCTATGTTTAACATAAAAGCACATAGACAAATATTTTATTAATTTAATAAATTAAGACTCATGATGCATAGTGAAGATAGGAAGATCAGATGGATACAGTGATTAATCTAAGGATTTTGCAGAAATTTCTAGCGGGTTGAGAACAAGGAATGATAGTAAATAATCAGATATCTTTTTTATAGAAATCGGTGGAAGTTTTAAATAAAAACACCGCAGGGAAAACAGCCGAATAGTTACGAAAAAAGAGTACATTCCCAAAATCTTTTGATTATTCTAATACATTTCAAAAAGAAATTATACTGTCCCCTCTTTGCTATTAGCAATAAGGTGATGAGTTAGTTATGGCAGGATGATTGCATTCACTCCTCCTGCAAATGGATTCACAGTTGTCCATTCTTATTAGTTTGATTCAGGTCATCTAGGCAATAAAAATCTTCCAGGCACATTTACTTCACTATACATTTACATTATATTTTATTTTAATTAAACCAACCTACAACATGCAACATTAAGTGATTTTTGCAGAAGCATTCTCTTTTTGGGGCTCTTTGTATATTTATCTTTAAATAAGCTTAATAAGTTTTTTACAAATCCACAACTTTTATTTTATTTTAAAAGCGTACACAAATTTAAATATACAGTTTGATTAATAAGAGATCAGAAAAAATTCCGGAGTTTTATTGTTTAATATTATTTACATAAAAAAGTTTCTTTATTATTAAATAAATGTTGAAAATGTAAGTGAAAATGGACGATACAAAGTTTTTATATGTATATATTCTTTAATTTACTATCTGGGGGTGGCTTCAAGACCCTGAATATTCGCAATCAGTTTTGAGCAGATTGTTTTTACTACCATCTAAATATATTTTAATGTCATATATGTTCACGTTAGACAGGTAATTGTATTTATTATCTGTGAAATACTGTGCTTTTCCATAGAATTCAAAGTTTACCTTCCGTTATGAATTAAATGATTGCCAACAATAGTTAGAGAACCTTCAATGAATTTGTCACCAGATAATACATGCATTTTTACATTGAACCTTTAACTTGTACAAATATTCACAGTGAGCATAATTAATAGTGTCATAAGCAAGTGCTTAACAAATTGAAAACATAAGATTTAAATTTCACCTTTCTTATGGTCATTATCCTTCGTTTCCCTTTAAAAAGAGGATTTTGAAAAGTAATACATAAATACATACATAAGTACATATACGCATACATACAGGCATACATACAGGCATACATACATACAAGAGATCTAACGTAAAAAAGCGTGGTTCTTTTACGAGGGATTTACACTTAGAATGTATACACGTTGCTATGCTTTAGTGTTCTGGATATAAACAAAGGATGTAAGTAATAGAATAAAATACAAGTGTATTTTTAATAGCGTCCACATGGATATCTATAAGGAAGTCGTTTGAACATGGGAAATATTCCTCTCATCAAGGTGTCAAGATCAATTACATACACAAATTTATAGCTATCTACTGAGCAATTTCTGGATAACATTGTGCTTGCTTTCACATACGTTGAATTTTATAATTATATGCATTTTATGCATTTTATTTGATGTTAATGATTATATATACATACATAGATACATACACACATACACACACACTCACACACACACACACACACACATATATATATATATATATATATATATATAAATTCAGCTGAAGAGAACTAACATTTTTACAATTCCGAGTTTTTCAATAAAATTGCTCTATACAACAAATAAAGAAGAGCATGATATAACTAAATTTGTTTTTTTTTAAATTTTATTTCAAATAATATAGTTTACATTGAGACACGGAAAATTCTGTGTTTCGAGATTTCACCTCGACATCAGGCAATGTTAGATCATTGCTGTGAAAATGATTTTCATTTGAGTATCAGAAACAATACGTTTGTTCTTTATGGATGTGAGAAGACAGAAAAAATTGTGTGTTTTCAATTTAATTAATTAGAATATTGATTCGCTTTAAATTTGAAAAAGAAGTTTATGTTTTTGAAGCATATATGATTTCTTCTTTCAGTCTTAATCGCAACACTGTCAGTTAATCAAAACCAGTGTTGACACTCCGTCTCCGTTGATGTATTCATTATTGTTACAATTTTTGTCTTTAGTTTTCTCTATATCTCCTCATTTTCTAAAACAAAAATAAAAAAGAAAGAGAGAAAATATTATATATTTTTGATTTAACTTAAACGGAACTTTGAGTGTAATTATATTATTTTCATTTCGAATTTCAACTATATATTATTAAACTCGTACCCTTATCCATAAAATTTAGAATTAGTAGAAATTCAGCAAATGAAGACTATCTAATAAGCATAGTATTTTTAATAATATTGCCTTAAAAATAGTGGATATAAAAACCCAAATATTAAAAATGTAAAAAGAAGATCATACCCGAATAAACATAAGAATGGAAATATTATTTGTTATACACCTTCTTTCAGATTAGTAGCAAATTAGGAAAGAAATTCCTCGCTTTGATTAAAAAACACTTTCCGAATAATAATCCATTATGTTTTTCAAGAAAAATAATTTAAATTAAGTTAGAATTTTCGGAATAATCTGGAAAAAATTATAAAATATCATAATAATAATATTTAAAAATAATTTGCACCTAATTGAAAATAAGAAATTCTACTAACTGAGATTAACAATTTTGACAATAATAAACGTTGGTGTAGAAACCCTATAACGCGTCCTTCGGAAAACAGGTGCCTTACCAAATCTATTGTCTATCAATGTACTATTTCTTCTGTGGAAAACACTTGGAATGTAAAGATTTATGTGGATAGTACTAATAATTTCCCGAAAAAATGATTTTGTCAACACACGTTTCATTTAATGATAAAAATTAAAGAAATACAACATCCCTAACGAAATATTGGTAAAAGTAACTCCTTGAAGAGTAGGTTTTAATTTACGTATTCTATCACTTTCTTGCTATACACACTGCTTCAAGCAAATTACAAAATGTTATTATATATATATATATATTAATATGTAAGTATTAAAATATTAATTTTAAATAAAAATATAATTAATTCTTTATTTCAAAGAAATATGTTAATTTTGCAACACGGAAATTTATATGCTTCGAGAATCCTTATTAAACAATATAAATGAGAAACAGAAGTAAAAGTTTAATAAATTTTGCTGCTTTTTTCTTTCTTCATATTCTAATCTCAGATATATATTTAAGAAATGTTGGATTAAAAATCATTTCCCACTTTATTCATATATATATATATATATATATATATATATATATATATATATATATATATATATATATAGGTTTTTTAAAAAATAACTAAGTATTTATGTATGCATAACTAGCTAGCCAAGTGTCCTGACTTAACTTCCCTTGACTTTTTTGTATTTGTATTTTGTAAAACAAGAAAGTCTACTATAACAAACCAAGTTTTTGGAAAAATATTGGATGTTCTTCCCAAGGTTCTTTCAAAAGATATGTCTCCCATATCATAAGAGCTCCTAATCCGGAGCCCATATCGAAATCGAACTAAATCTCCTTGCCATAAATTTACTATCATCGATGTCAATTTCAGTCAACTCTTTCTCTCTCCATATATATACGAATCGGTCGTACAGTAATGAATTACAGCACTCCGGCTACTGGCGTATGGTACATCATACACTAAATGTCTGCTTCCTTTTACCGAGCACCCATAGCTCAGAGGTAGAAACTCTGTCTGACGCCAAATCGGTCCGTTGTCAATCCTTGGTTACAAGCAACCGTATGGATGAGCTGTGATACAACAAAACAGATCTATCTGCGTATGACTATATATATATATATATATATATATATATATATATATATATATATATATGAGTGTGTGTCTGCAAAGATGAGTTTCCGTAGATATATTTAGCCTTTATAGGAAAATTACAGTAACATAACCAGATTTATGATTCGGTTCAAATTTTATTAGAAAATCTCTTCACAAATATTAATCACACATACATGCACACAAGTGACAATTCAGTAAAATAAGGACACACACACACACGCACACACACACACGCACACACACACACACACACACACATATATATATATATATATATATATATATATATAAACTGTTGCATATTGTACAATGCGAAAAATCACGTAGATGGACATTGACAGATCTTCAGACTACAGTACGTGCATAGATTAAAGTTTGAAAACAAAAACACTTTCTGTTTTTGTAACTTATTTCTGCCGTATAATTATTCAAGCAAAATATATTCTATTTATAATATAATTCACTGAAATCATATAAGTGATATGACATAAAACATTCTTCAGTATTTTATAAAATTTGTTGGTAATAATATTTGTTTGTCCTTTTTCAACTTGTGGGCATGAATCTCCCGAAGCGGATTAAAATATTATGTTTTACCATACTACTTCGTAGTTCTACCAAGCCATTTTTTCTAGATTTAGAAAACTGTAAATTATTCCTTGTCTATTATACGTAGAGGCAATTCTTTTTATTTCTAATTTCTTATTAAGCGATTTTTAAAGAATGCCGAAAGAAAATTTACGAAGAACTAAATAGACATAACATTAATTCCTCCGTAAACAATGATGGAAACTATATTTGCCTTAGATAATAACCGTTAAATTTTCAATATATAATGTCAGTCACGCAGTTAATTCCATCACGCTTGGGTGATTATGTTTCTTGCGATCAATGAATGAGTAAGCAGAAGATTTTCCAGCGGTAGGTAGTTATTTTTTCTGCGGTAGAATGGCTGCCAACCAAGTCTCTAGAAATCAATCTCTCCTGGTTTTCAATTCTTTTATCCTGATCAGTAATTTAAGTGCCATACATGATACACGCTTGGGTAATCATGTGTCTTTCGACCGATGACTGACGATATTTTCCTACGGTAAGTCGCCATTTCATTCTGCTGTAGATTAACTACCTACATAGAGTATAGAACGAAATCTGTCTTGCTATTCAATTTCTTTACCGATATGAGTCAGTTAAATGCTGACTGACAAAAAAGGCTCTAGAACAAATCATATCCTTCTATTCAACCCATAGCTGGAAGGAGAAATCATGGTTTAAATGCACATTAGTATCATGAGTAAAGTTCACGAAAATATGATGGTTATTAATAAAATATAACAAACAATCCACATTGAAAACATAAATTTTTAACATTCAACAACTATCTTATTTTAAGTAATTTCAGGTTTACTCCTATGTATTAGGCTGGGTAATGTGTTCTGTGAAACTGATAGTTCTCTGAATTAATGAAACTGATAGAAAGGTCTTTCAAAATAAAAAAGTACAGAAGAATACATCGAAAATTTCTTCTCTACGTAACAATGAAATAGCTCAATTTATATCACAAGAGATTTTAATTAACTGGTCAACTGAATTTTAAATTTGTCATTGAGAGTATATGTTAATAGTTAGAAAATTCGTAGTAGGAACATGCAATTAACGCGGAGAAAAACTGCTGCAATTGTGTAAGGTAAATAGTAAGGTAGTAGCCAACACTTGGTTTCAAGTTTACCCAAGCAAGCCAAATGTCAATATTTATTAACCCAGAAGGAGATATGAAGCATTAAATCCACTACGTAACAATTAACAAACAATTCGGGAATGCGGCTGTAAACAGCAAAACCTATCCACGTGCTGATTGTGGAACTAATCACCTCTCAGTTTTATGTAGGCTTAGATGGGAACTAAGGAATCTGAATAGTTTTAAGGTAACATCCAAAATGCAATATGTCAGACTCGGATGTGAAGTAGTTATATATGTACAAAACTGAAAGGCCAATACGAGGAAGAAAATGAAAATGGAAACTTGAAGTGGGAGACAATAAGAAAAGACTTAGTGACATCAGTTTATAGAACCATTCCAAAGAAAAAAAAGGCAAAGAAATAAATGAATGAATTTTCTACGAAATCTTTGATCTAATGAAAAGGATATTAAAATAACAATTCCATGTCACAGAACAGAATATAGAAAACTACTCAAATAAAGAAAGAACAAATACAGACTACAGAAGAATTGTTCAACGAAAATTGTTCAGAATGATAAAGAATGAGTATCAGATATGAAAGATATGCCTAAAAATATATGGTAACTAATAGGTCAAAATAGATGTTCATCAGAAAAGAACAGAACACTGATATTAGAGAAATAAAAATACTTCAGAGATGAAGCGAATGTATCGAAGATTTCTCCCACGACAAAAAAGAACACGTGGCACTAAATGGTAATATCTATGTATCAAAAAAATTGAAACAGCACTAGCCAAATTAATCAAAAACAATGTGACAGTGTCAGACAGAATTGTAATAGTGATGTTGGCAGTCTTAGATGAATTCAACATTTACATGATGACATAAATAGTAACTAAAATCTAAAATTAATTAAGAACCTCTATTAGCAGCATAAGAGAAAATTAGTTAAACGGAAAGGTCAAAGTAGAAAGCGAGTAAGACGATGGTGTGTCTTCCTTCCGAATTGATTCAACTTATAGTGCGAAGTATTTCTCAGATTTAAATTTTCTCCCAAGATTACTTATTGGCGGTCAAAATATTAACAATAAAAGACATGTTGATGACACGGTGCTGATTGCAGAGACGGAAAGAAAACTACAAAATCTCGTACCGAATGTAGTAAAAAAAAAAACAGAATGCACTGTTTCTAGCAAAAGGAGGAGGTCAAAATGCAAATTACAAATGAGAGGTACCAAATTCTGCCTAGTACGAAAACTTAAATATATGTGAAGAGTTCTAAACGAGGGGAGAAATTGCGAGATTGAAATCTGAAGACACATGAAGATAAACCAAAGATGTATTGCGACCTTAAGCAGAGTATTACAAGCTAGAAAAATCAACTGAACTGTCACATGATACCTATGGCAATGAATGCTTCTTTAAGATGAAGAAACTTTAATCGACAGAAATGTGACTTAACAGAAAATTGCTGACGATATCATAGTCTGAACACGTGAGCAACAACAAATACTGCGATCAAGTTGTAACAAAAAGAAAACTTAGGCTTAACATTAGTTGAAATTTCCGGGTCATATAATAAGGAAGGAGTGTTTAGAAAATCTGTTATTCGTAATTCGTAATGTGTTATTCGTAATTCGTAGAACCGATTGAAAGCAAGAGGCAGGGGAAAAATGCATAATATAATTGGCACACTTGAGAAAATAGATGGCGAACGGGTTTAGAAATGAAGAAAAGACAATTTATTTCGAGTTGCAAAGAAATTGTAGAGAGCTCCAATCGCCTATATTGCAAGGTAAGACGGCACATAAAAAAGAAGTCATGAATAATTTCCACTTCGCTATAAGTACTTTATTCTTAAGAAAACGATAAACAAGTATATTTTATTTAATTTCAATACTTTCTTTGAAAGATTGTCGATAATCACGTGATATTTAGAAGGAGAAACATATCAGATATATCAGCAATATGTAGTGCACGAGGAAATGCCAGTTAAATAAACGTGTAAGACTGATTCTGCCGAGAAAAATGGCTGATGCTCCAAATTTCTTAGCAACAGATCTAGAAATTAATTCATTATAAACACTCCAGCTTATATCAGTTGAAAACGTGAAACAAAAATAGCGAAAGAGGTTGCACTACAAATGTTAGCATCATTTAACTAACAATGTTTTCTAAGCGGATTATAATAGTAGAAATTCGTTTTCAAAGCGTCAGAAATACTAGCCTTTATTTGCCCATTGATTGTAATTCGTTTTAAAGATAAGTAGCCAGTTTTACTTTGATAAATCTATTAAACCTACTGCTAAAACAGGAGCAATCTTCATGGTTGCATGAACATTGCGGGAAGCAGACTGTCAACTCTAAGTATCAATTTTAACAAAACTGTTCTGCTGTAACAACCGTAGAGAAATATTCCTGTCCGTCACTAGCATCGCTGTTGCTCGTTTCCTGGAGAGAAACACACGGCCTGTACTTGGCCTCACTTTTTCAACCAACCTGAAATGAAACGAATACATCGAATCTATTACTGCATCTACTGCTAGGAATTTTAGACGACTGTGTCAGGTCAGAAAGCTTTTCTTGTCAGAATCCATCTTGGACATCTATAAATCTACCATTCGTCTATGCAATAACTACTTTTGCTATAACTTGTAGCGTGCTCCTGCTATATATCTCCAGCTTCTTGACAAAATCAAAGGAATGATCTGCAACGGAATCGATCATGACGTGGTATCTTGACATCAGTCAATTTCTCACCGACGTGACATGCATTTCCTCTATCGTTTCGACAAATGTTTTAATAGCAACTGCTCTGACAATCTTTTTACCCTGGTATCCCGTCCAAATGCATTTAAGTGTGGTACTAGATTGGCGTCTAGATCCCATCTGTTTAAGGTTGAAATAGTTAAATTTAACTGCCACTTTTGCTCCAATTGTTTCTTTTCTCACAATTCCTTCCTGCAGAAATTCATTCCGTTTACTTAGTGCCCTGATTGGTGCAATCTTCAAAAAATTAAATGCAACGTCATGCCATCTTTTATCTCCTTGAATCTCGTTCACCTATTATCCTTTCCTCAATATGTTAAAATTATATATATATATATATATATATATATATATGTGTGTGTGTGTGTGTGTGTGTGTGTGTGTGTGCGTGTGCGCGCGCAAACAGTACATTGTAATTTCTACTGGCGTTAATCGTTTTCGATTTGGAAAATATCTATCTTCCGGCAGGAATAAAACCTGCATCCTTTCAACACCGTAAGATGCCGACGTTATATCTGACGTATCTCACCACTAGACTACGAAAGACATAATTGCAGACAAGATTCAATTTTATCCTTAAATAGATGGTTTCTTGATTTCTTCTGAACCAATAATATCTGCTCAAATTGTATCGAATGTAAATAAATTCAACTGAAGATAATATTACGAATTTTTACGGAAATTATCCAATATATTGAATTTTTAAGATTTTCAAAATTTAACAATAATAATAAAAATAATATTAATAATAATAATAATAATAATAATATATATATATATATATATATATATATATATATATATATAGCTATTGCTACAAAAATTCTTAAACCTTATTAGTAAACACTTTCTCAACATTAACCCTCTTAGTAAAATATTCAGTAAAATACTCTCAAGTTAAACTATTGTTGTACGGATAATCTACAAGAAATAATTAAAAAACACAATATCAAAGTCCTCAACAGCTATAGAAATACAAATTCCTTGGTGCATAACAATGCTCAAATGTATTATACCAAGGAAAACAGAACTAATACTAGTAGATGTAATTTTAGAAATATGAAAGTATGCCCATTGCATAATAATTGCTTAGTTAAATCCATACTTTATATTTCTTTCATCTCTGCAATTGAAAATCCTGAATCTAAAAAGTTTTATATCGGTTGTATTAAAGCCCTTGCAAAATTTGATGGTATCAATACGCACTATCTTTCCACAATAGTTTCTATAAATACAGTACTTCATTATGAAAGGAAAATGTTATTCCATCAGTGCTCCTTGCTACATTTGTTTCAATGAAAAGTTAGAAATTATCAATTTTACGGAAAATGTTAATTTGATAAACCAAAGAAATGAACTTATTGTTCATTGTATACAAAGTTCATTATTTACCCGAAAATATGGGCTGAAATATTAAGAATTTATGTATACTATTTTCACTGCTGTCAATTGTTATTTACCTTTATTTGATGGGTATTTTCATCTGATTTAGATATTCTAATAATTTTTTGCTAGGTATTACATTCGGCATATATTATCATATTTCCTGAGTACGTAATCTAAAATTTGTCGTCAAGTTATATAGTTCTGAGGTATTAAAACTAATGTTAATTATTATGCCAATATTCAATAGATTTTATTCTAGCATACATCGTCTGGTAAATATTTAACATGATTTTACAATAGCACTAAATGTAAATCAATATTTAATAATTGTTATACACAAAGCATCAATTTCGCATTGTTTCTGAATATTTTAGTGCCTGGCTTTAGCTGTTTCACACATTGATCCTGATATATATATATATATATATATATATATATATGTGTGGGGGGGGTGTACATATATATATATGTATGTGTGTATATGTGTGGAAATATATATATATATGTATATATATATATATGTATGTGTGTTCTCTTTTCCAATCTTCTCACTTTGTTTTTGTTTTTTTTTTCAATTGGAGTAAATAGATCTATCGCCCGGTTCACACTCCACCCATGTCTATTGAACAGGTTAAGAGGCTCATCCCTTGTTCCCTATTTAGGATATGGCTTCCGGCTTTCTCTTTTCCGATCTTTTCACTATTACGTGGCCCCCTGCACATCAGTGGCGTTACCGCCTTGCTCGGGGTGATATGATTAAAAAAAAATGTGTGTGGATATATATATATATATATATATATATATATATATATATATATATATATCCACACACATTTTTTTTTAATCACGAAAATTTTGCTAGAAACAAAGAAGAGAGTACTATATTGCTATATGTTATCAGTTCTTCAATATGGCAGTGAATGCTTGACAATATCATCAAATATGAAAGAAAAACTTGAAGCAAATGAAATCAGGTTCTACAGAAAGATGCTGCGAATATTATGGATCGAGCATGTGAGCATTGATGAGGTCTTAGAAATGATGGTATCAAAAAGAAAATTAATATTGAACATCAGGAAGAGACAGCTGAAGTTCCTAGGACATGCAATGATGAAGGAGGGCTTGGAAACCCTGATACTAAGAGGCAAGATAGAGGGAAAATGAGACAGAGGAAAGCAACTGATAACATATTTGAAGAACCTAATCAGGTGGATGATGGAAATAGTGTTGCATGGTGTAACAGGATAAGGCGTGCTGTGACCAACCAGGGATAGGGAGACGGGGAAACACTTGAAAGAAGAAGAAGAATGTTTCAATATTTCGGTTTCTTTATCAGATTTATGATAACTGATTTTCCAACATTTTCAAATGTACTACAGGGACTATTTCGAACCCGCCTGAAAATTTTAAACAATCAAAATTTCAAAATTAAAAAGGATATACTTAAGTATATTATAGACTTTGACTCATGTTTGTATGATCCTTAGATATATAGTTTTTGGTCTGATTACATCTGTATATTATTTCTGATCTTTATTGAAATATCAAAAATAATGATTTTCCAATTAAATATCGGAAATAAAATCCAGATGTAATCAAACTAAAATATACATCTTATTAATAGGCCATCAATAGAGGATGATAGTGATACTCTTATAATTCTGTATATATTTATTTCTGCTACGTACCGTAATTTCTTTAGCAACTGAAAGATCTTGCAGGCATCAACCACAAAACCATTATCGGTATCTTTAATGTAGAATGCATTGGAAATCTCGCAGTGTGAGGCAACATCAATCTCGAAATAAGACGTTTGGAGACTTCATATCTATGATCACGAACAAAATAAATTAAGATGACAAGTTTACGTAAAAGGAGACAACAGAATTGACACTGAATTGAAACAAAAGAAAAAATGTGCCAGTCATGTCACCGAGAGTACGAAAACCTCTTTCAGATAGGCTTATATATTGGTAAACAAAAAAAGTATATAGAGGAATCTGATCAAGTTTTCAGCTGTATATTCAACTTAAGACCACGAGTGTTTGTCGGACTGACAATGATGATGACAATGATGAAGATCATAAAAGTTGTTTCATAACTATTAGGTTGTTACAAAATTAATAGAGGATTTTAGAAATATAATTTTATTATTTAAAAGTCAACTGTAAAAATGTTGAAATTAGTCAAAATACAAATCTTGAGCATCTATATACATCTGCAATCGATTGACGAGATTATTTATTACTCGTTGATAAAAAGGTTTTAGCTGTGATGCAACGACATTTTTAAAGCTGATTCCAACTCTGGTTTGGACATGAAAGTTTCGCCATTTAAAGGTGCGCTTATTTGCTTAAAACTTGCAATTGATAAATGAACATTTCGGAAAATAATAAGTATGTAGTAAAGTCTCTTATCCCAAGTATGTGAATTTTTTCAACGCCATTCTTGCAGTATGCGAATTATTGCAGAAAAAAAAAACATAGATTCATCAATGTAGGTCTCCTTTTTTGCAGGCGAGCATTTATTGCAGCAAGTTTTTATACACTTTTACGTGTTTGTTGCTCAACAAATGCTAAGATGTGTTTGTTGTCAAGACTGCATGATTGTCTTCTACCTTCGTCCCCTTCAAGACTGTCCTCACCTATAAGTAATTTCTGGAAACAAATTCGTACTCTCCGTTCACTTTTGGACCAACCGCCTCTTGCTCTGTTGATAATGGAAGAACTTTGGGAGACACTGTGCCAAAATTTGACTTCATGCAAGAAAATTAAACGTTGATCATGTTAGTCATGTTCATTAGTAAGGCTTCTATACTTCAAAAATATTTCTGTTTAAAACTAGATTAAAAATTATTAAAGATCACATATTAATTGTTATGTATAGTAAAATTTACCTGATATATACCGTAAATCCTATGTTAAAATGGCTTTTCATTAAACAAAACTACGAACGGCTAATATTTTTATAACAAAGTAATATCTTTCTGTATCATAATTTTAATAATAATTTCATTAAAAATATTTTAAAGTATTATAAATATATACTTTATAATGTATTAAAATATTTTGTAGTTGCAAAGGAATTATACTTTATAATTAATTTACTTAGCTAATGTAGCTGTCATTAAAAGTTAGAATATTATTATTTGTATTTTTTTACTCGTCATAGGTAGTGCTTAATCGATATTAATATGAAAAAAAATGAATAAGTGATCATTTTTTTAGAAATGATTTTCTGTAGATAATTCGAAATAGCTTTACAATTTCTCCGATTTTAGAATTCTAATCTCCAGAAAAAAAAATCACTTTTGAAAATCTATAAATTCTAAACAGCAATAAGACTACCTCTTCGGTCAATAAATGCAAAAACTTCCTATATGGCTACATATATTTTGCCATTGAATGTGTCATTTAACAAAAAATTTTGAAATCAAATTATGTATTATGATCATGTGTAAAGCAGGTGTCAGAAATAATGTGAAAACCGGAGCTAATATAATATGTTAAACTATAAAGTGCATGCATACTGAATAAATTATGCCCATTAAAAGACTTTCATGCAAAATATGGTGTTTAAGGAATCGTTGGATTATCAATTCAGAAATATTAAAAGATCAATGGAAAAACCAATGCTCAGATTATCAAAGATAGAAGATCATCAGCATTCATCAGATAGCAGATCAATGTAAGAGATTAACTGATTAAATTACAAAAATACAGGATTAAATAAAACACTGGAAAAAAGAAATAATAACAGACAGATTAAATGGTTGTTAAATATTATCGAATGCGTAGGAAATTAATAAAAAAATCCTGATAGATTAAATAAAATGTTTTATCGGTAAGACGTGCCAGATAGTAGTAAAGACACGGTCCTTGAAAGATTTAATAAAAGGTTCTTTCATACAGTGAACTTAAAATGAGGCCAGTTGCTGCTGATGGCCATGATGATGACGATGCCCGTATGCCTTGTAATGTGTTACTTCCAACACCGTAATACCAGACCGTTAACACTTTTATGTGCACACGGCCCCAAACGCATTTTCTCGATCTTGATAATTCGAAAGTTCAAACCATCGCCATTGGGTTCCCATTGCTCATTTGTCTTCTGATCATTTTGACATGTACATAACGGATCGCGTGACGGGCAGGCAGCAATTCGACTATCGTGACTTTTTCGGAGTAATTCTTCATCATCGACTCGGATGAGAGTTGAGTAGGGCACCACTCATAAATGTAACTAACACTGGATAAGCACGGCAAAAATAAAAATAAAAAATAAAAAAAACACGATACTATAAATGTTCCAGAACTTCTGATTTGTCAAACAAGAATTTATTCAACCAGTCTTCTATGACTTCTATTAAGTTCTTTCAATGTTAATCATCACATATTCTACAGTTTTGTGAGATCTATAAAGTCTAGCTGAGGTATGAGTAATAATTTTAAGATAAAAGTGTGGTTTTTGCAGGGCCTGATCATGTGGATGACGGAACGGGGGTTGCCAGGAGTAACAGGAGCAAACATACTAAGAGCCACATGGGATAGGGAGACGTGGAGAACCATGATCGCCTACGTCCTGAAGGGACAGGGCACATAGAAGAAGAAGAAGTGGTTTAGAGGTTAACATAGGTAGAGTGTTTTTGTTACATTAATATAGATTGAGGCAGAAATATATAGACAAAAATTGACATGGATATGTACACAGATCCGACAGAACGAGATAGTTAATTGAATATCTTGTGACACACACACACACACACACACACACACACACACACATATATATATATATATATATATATATATATATATATATATATATATATATATATATATTGTCTACGGCTATATCGTGTTGAATACAACGGTTCCCGTCCGATCACCGAAGTTAACTAACATCGAGCGTGGTCAGTACTTAGATGGCTGACGATTTGGGAATACCAGGTGCTGTAACCGTAAGGACGAAAAATGGTCCACCGGTCCTCCAGGTTTGGGGGTTAAGCGCAGATATAACAAACTTGCCCCACAAAAAAAAAAAAAACAGTTTCTTAGGGAAACAGTACCAAAAGTTACTGCCCTACACACCAATGGGTGTAAAAGGTTAAGATCATGATTATATATTAGTCTTCTACATACAAGTCTGTTTCGCTGCATCACAGCTCATCGGTTTGGGTGGATATATTCACTTGCTTCTGGCCAGGATCGAAACTCGACTGATTTGGTATCAGTCAGAGTCGCTACCCGCTAAGCCATAGAAGCGTGGATTAGGATAAAGAAAATTTTAATGTGTTGTATAGAAGCAGTGTATAAACACGCCAATCATCGAAAGAACTCAATTCATTTGAAGAGTAACGCATTTATCGCAGAAGTCGAAATTGATTTTAGAATTTTCTTTACATTTTAATTTTTGGAGTGTGTAGCTGTCTGGGAAGCAAATCTACGGAAAGGAATTCTACAGGCGGGAAAAAACTGATAGAGTAGAATTTGTGGTTATATTTTATAGGTTTCACTGTAAAAGTGTAGGACCGAGTTGCTTTTCGAGTAGCTCGCATAAATTCATGTGTGTGATGTGAGTGTGTGTGTGTGTGTCTTTGTGTGTGTGTCTTTGTGTGTGTGTGTGTGTGTCTTTGTGTGTGTGTGTGTGTGTGTCTATTCGAGCAGTAATCCCAATTTTATGCAAGTTACATGACAACATACTACGATTAAGCTTTTATTCATATTTTTCTTTTATTCGTATAAGTCATTTTTCCTGGATATGAATTGTGTAAAAGCTTTTGAAATGTTATTACCTATGCATTGAAATAAAAATAATAGTGGATCTAATTATAAAAATGTGAAAGTAAACATAGAATACAACACGGTCACAATAGAATGGCTGTTTTTACGTCATGTTTTCCCATGACTCTGCGTTGTTTGTTTTTGATTTTCTTGAATGCGCAGTATACTAGGGTCAGTTGTGCACAATAAAGCTATTCACTTCACAAGAAATTTGGAAACGGCATGCTGTACTACTTGGTATTCGTGCTGGAAGGTTCAATATGAACATTTCAGATTACATGATGTCAATCTGAAAAGAAAGCTGATGATTCGAAAAGAGTTATTTGAGTCTAATAATAATTACAAAGTTATGGCAGCTCGGAAAAGTCATTCTGACCTTTTGGATATACATGTATTTCCGAATTCGTTGGTGATGGCCTCAAATTCAACACAAGTCTACATCAAGTTCCTTGATGAGTTAGTGCTGCCCTGATTAAGTAGGTGATTCCTGTAAACTCTATGTTTGGCAAAAGAGCACTTTACCATGCACACAGCTAAGAGAACCTGGCATGGGAGTCAAACTATTTCTTCGAACACTTCAACATTATGAAAGCACTCACCAACTGAAAAACGAAACTGTCCAGAAGAGATGCGGGTGATTCCAAAGTTGTTTCGAGGCCATGTTGAAGCCAATGTCAATTTCAATGAGTAAATGTACTCTTGAGTATTTCAAAAACAGTTTGTGTAATTTTTGAAAATATATCTGTTAAAATATGCTGTCAGTGTTATTTTCATTTTTTTCTAATTTCGCCATTATTCCCATCACAACCAATCAGTCAGTTAAGTGCCATATGTGATACACGCTTTGGGCGATCATGTCTCGACTGGGCAGAAGATTATCCCGCAGTAGGTTGCCATTGCTTTCTGAGGTAGACTGGTTGCCAACCAAGACTATAGAACCCCATCTGTCCTGTTATTTAACCCATAACTGGAAGGAAGAGAGGGATTAATACCTTTCCCAAGGGTATTTGCGCGTAAGTGAATGCAATGGATTCGGCTGAAATTCGAACTATATATATATATATATATAGGATGCATCGAAAATGTTTTTTCAAAATTAAGATATATACATACATATATACAGGATGTATCAAAATTGCTTTTACAAAATCTCGGACGAGATACACACACACACACACACACACACACACATATATATATATATATATATATATATATATATTGCAGATCGACTGAACACACCACATGGTAGAAACATCGGTCGCTTAATAACTCGTTTATAAATAAAGAGTATTCAAAAGTTCTACAATATAATTTATTGAACACTTTTTAATACAACTGTGTACTGTTCATATATTAATGACAAAAAAATTAGTAATAAAATAATCAATATTTATAGCAATATATATATATATATATATATATATATATATATATATATATTTATATATAGGAGAGAGTGATCAGAGATGTTTTAACAAATAAATAGACATATTGTCAATTATCAAATGTGAACAACTATATTTGTTCATATTTGTTCATGTTTATGTGTATCTGTGTGCATAAAATCCCCTCCATTACGAACACTTCTCTTCTGAATTTTGATGGCCAACACCAGGAAAGACTTCTTTAATATATCGCACCAAATTTCCACTTCCCAAAATATTTTCTGAAAAAAACAAAAGAAAACAAGAAATAACTTAAACCATGTTTAACAATAATTTTCCTAACTACATCAGTATAAACGATTAGAAATATTCTTAAGAAAATACACGATACCTGTAATAAAATGCCACGCACCAAAACGTCAACATATTTTATCGCAATCATTTCCACAAAAATTATATGCATCACGTATTCGCTATGATAAGATTAATTAATCACCATATTTCTGTCAAAATACCCAAAAAACATGTAAAATTTATTTTTATTATTATTATTAAAAACATGTAAATTTTTATTATTAATGTCACAACTACAAATCTTGTTGTCACTAATCAAAATAACCCAACAAATTTACATAGTGTTTCTTGTCAAAAATAAATTATTTTTATCGGATCACCTTGGGAATCTGGAGTTGGTGTAATGGTTTGCAAGTTTTTCTCGCTAGAAAAATTACAATTGAGTAGTGAGTTCGATCATCACTGGGTGTCTCTTACACTATTGAGCCACATCCAAGCTACGCTTAAAAAATCACCATTCTACCACCTCCTTTAAAAGACGTCTCACGTGTTACTTATTAAACCACAGAGCTATTTAAAAAAAAAGTCAGCTCATAATTTACAAGAAGCTTTTAGAAAAATTCTGGTAGAAAACGAGAATTCTGTATAAATCTCATTATCAGAATCATTTCGCCAGTAAAAAAAAAGCCTTGTAAATCAAGCATTTCTCTCTTACTATCAATCTCACATTATTTTACCGTGAAAATAAAGTATTATTATTTTTTATAAAATGATTTCTATGAGAGTTCCGACCGCGCTTAACACGTGAATGTTTTAATTAATACTACTATTAAGAATAACACAAATAAATTACAGCAAAAAACTCAAAAACAATAAGAAAAAAATAAACTTCAAGAATCAAAACACCCGAAATGTTTGGTATAATAAAAATTATTGAATATTTTGCTATGCCCCTTAATACTATAAAGGGGAAAAATATAATTGTCCTGGAAAACATAATAAAAAATAATTCTTTCTTTTGTGCCGTATTTAATGAACGATGCTGGAAAAAAATTTTTCTGGACAAATATATATATGCGTGACTCTTCAGAAATGAATTGAGTCCTTTCGGTGACTGGCGTATGTATGCACTGCTTATATACAACACGTTAAAATTTCCCTTCTCTGATTCCATGCGCCTATGGCTTAGTGGGGTAGCGACTCCGACTGAAACCAAATCGGTCGAGTTTGATCCAGGCCAGTAGCAAGTGGAAGTGTCTAGCCACACTGATGAGCTGTGTTACAGCGGAACAGGCTTGTATGTGGAATATATATATATATATATATATATATATATATATAATGCGTGTGTAGAAATCGAGGTGGGTAAAATAAAGTAAGAGATAAAATATGAAGATTTATAGAAAGACTTCAAGAGATGAATAGCATTGATTGATTGAAAAATTAAGACGAGGGAATACATGAATATATAGGAAGAAATAATTCGATAAACGCTAATACTGACCCATATTTTTGTACTCTGTGATCGTTATTATAGGACACTATATATAAGCTATGTTTGAAAAAAACTTAAAATAAAAAAAATAATGTATACTTATAAAAGTGTAAGTGTATATAGGACAGGAAAGAAAAATATCTGATATAATTCATAAAAGGAAAAAATGAAGAAAAGATTATGGAATGAACCTGCCATAGAGTTCCAGCGTTTCTATTCTAAAACGCATGAACAGCTTTTCTCTTTCGTGTATACTTCACATGACACCCTCCAACCTAGTGTTACTTTCCCATGATCGCCAGGGATGCACACAAAGTCTCCTACCAGATACCCATTGGATATTAGCTGATTTTTGCTTTGGTCCCAAAGTAAATTTTGTTCCGTTGCGGACAGTTTCGGTTGTTATGTGAAACGATTACATGATGGATAGATAGCTAAATGATGAGTAAACTTTCGATTGCTCGGACGCGGAGAATGCATGCTCAGAGGTATAATAAGAAGAACAGAGATGGAATGATGCCTTCGCTCCGATCGAGCAACTAATAATAAAATGGGTTTATTCTCTGAAGTAAATGCACATTATCACCAAAATGCCTTCGTATTTACACTATTTCAAAATGTGTATTTATTTTTTAGTCATACTTGATATCAGGCATCCACATATTTTGAGCAGAGAAAGATTATCAAATTTACCAGCAAACACGAACACACACTGATCTAGCTAAAATTAAGGGGTGTAAATGGTCCATAAAATAGAGGATGACAACTGTGTTTGAACATGCACTCCTCGGTATAAGCCAAAAATTTAACACTGGGAACGGTTAATTCATAAGCAAAATAAATTCATATATATATATATATATATATATATATATATATATATATGTGTGTGTGTGTTAACATTTATAAATAAAATAAATCCGGCCGCAACTCGAGTTTCATGCACTATTTGCAATAATCAGGCATCCGTAATGACAAGTTAAACAACTCAGGAACATTTAAATCCCAGAAATGTGTATGAAGCAAATTTTCTATTTTAGTGCACTATTGGAAAGTTTTTAAATAATGGTTCCATATATATATATATATATATATAGGAGATAATTTCAACGTGTGAAGAATGAGAGGATAATCCAACAGATTTTATAACATTAATATAAAATATCAATTAGATAAAATAGAGATCAATGGATATTATTCAAGGCAAATATATTGAGAGTAAAATTCAAGACATAATTAAAGGGTTATATATAACCCTTTAATTATGTATTCAATTTTTCCTTCAAGATATATAACATTTGCAATTATACTAAATAGAAATGAAAATTTGATTTTTCACGCGTACACACACACACACACACACACACACACACACACACACACACACACACATATATATATATATATATATATATATATATATTAAGCGTTTAGTTACTTAGTTTTGGGTCATAATAAAAGTAGACCAGTGCATATTTGTGTTAGAAAGTGTTCAATACAATTATATTGTAGAACATTTGAATATTTTCCATTTGTAAACAAATAATTACTAGACCTAGGTTTCTATCATGAGTGATGTCTTCAGGTGATTTGCAATAACTGATTCAACCGTTTACATTTTTTCAAGAACACTCACGTAACGGTGGTTTTATTTCAACGCTCACCTGGCGGGAAATTTTCAAACTCCCAACTTTTAAAATTACAAGAAATTATAACGTTTTCATCCATGGTTGTATGAACCTAATAGGTTTTTTTAGTATGGTTACACTTAGTCATAATTTCTGTTCTTTCATTCAATAGTTCATTTTTGTTTGGGGATACCATAATCTCAAACTTTTCTTCTTGGCACAGTCTATATATTTTTCCACTATTGTAATTCTTGGCTGTTTTCACTATGCTCCACGTTATATCTGGGTCTTTTCTATATTTTGATTTCAATTTCCACACGTAGCTAGCCAATTTTGTTCAGTTTTTTTAAGTTTTCTATTTTGAATGTAGACATGTGATTGAACGATCTGGTCTTAAATGCGTTTTTGGTTTATCCCAAATATATTTAATTTTTGCCATTTAAGTCATGTACCATGTGCCTTGTAAATGACTTCTTTTGTATTGTAAAGTCCTTGAAAACTTTGCAATACAATTTATTGCATTTATTTTTGTCCTTGCAGTTGCATTCTGTATTAGGGGTCTTGTTTTGTACAATAATATCTCAATTTCTGGCGTTTTGTTTTTATGAAACTATCTAAATTACTACTACAACTATAACATAACTTGATTGAGTTTCTATTTAAAATTTTGTTTAGTTCTTAGCCTTTTGGAAAGTGTCTATCTATTAGTTTAAAAATATTTGTCATATTTTTGTCTTTATCACTAAATTAAATTGTAGGTTAAACCAGACAATATTTTGCTTTCTATCATCGTTTTTTTATCTGTCTAGTTGAGAATTTTATTGTAAAATGTTTTTATTCCCAGATTTTCTTAGTGCAGGTTCATAAGTTTTTTCTTTTCATTAAATATTGTTTTATTTGACAAATTATTTGATAGCCTGTGTCCTATTCTTTTGTGACTGTGCCTAATTATACATTTGGAATGGTTGGATTTTCTATTTATGTACTTAAACTTAGTGTTTGTTTTCATGTATGTAGAGACTTTGCCAGTTCGTAAATTAAATTCCACATCTAAATATTGTACTACTTTTCTATTTGTTTCTATTATTAAATCAAAATCTAGTATTTTAAACATTTTGAAAAGTTCTTTTCTTATTTTTTTATTTTCTTTTTTGTTGCTGGTGCTATCGTTAATACGTCATCTTTATATAATCAGTGGTTGTCTATATGGATTATTTTGTTGATTTTATTTAAGATATATATCCCCATCAATTATGAAATTTCTACTCCGTCATATGATACTTGTGTTACACCAAATGTGCCGTTGTTTGATTTTTTTACCTTTACCTTTGTGAAAAATTATTGATTTGCGGCAATGTATCATTACATCAATATGTTCAAATGGTATACTTAGGTATCTTTTAGCAAAATTAAACGCTTCCATGAAACATTATTCAGAAATTGATGGTTAAACGTTTCTTATGTCATGTTTAATGAACGTGTACTTATTTTTGCATTCGATTTTTTGAGAACCAGGAAATGCAATCAAATGTGTTCTTTCACTGGTAAGCATACCTTCAAACTACACACACACACACACACACACACACACACTCACACACACACACACACACACACACATATATATATATATATATATATATATATATATATATGCGTGTGTGTGTGTGTAGTTTGAAGGTATTCTGTATTTATGGGTTAATATGATCAATATCAGGGAGAGATCGTATGTAAATATAAAAATTGACATTGAAATGAAGGTGTGACGACAGTCTGTTTATGCTTAATTACAATCGTTTTGTCTATATGTGTTATCTTTTTAGAATATTTATATGTACATTTCAGGGAAATATGAAATAGACAGTTGCCTATATGTGTTGTATGCAACCTGTACGTTTACATATGCATGTGTTTGTGTGTATATGTGTTTGTAAGCATCGAAAGATATATATATATATATATATATATATATATATATATATATATATATATACTCCTTAATTGAATGTAGCGTTTAGTCATCATACAAAATTTTGACGTCCCAATTTTGTTTTAAACTGGGATGTCCCCATCAGAATCTATATGTATTTGTTTTTGTATATTTGAATAATCTAAGTAATCTGTTGTCCTTTAACTTTTTTTATAAACATCATATATTTTATTTATTCGTATTGGCATAACTGAAAAAAACATATGTGAATTTATTTTCCCTATTTACGACATTTTTTAAAATTCAAAATCAATCACAGAATAACCATTATAAAAGGCAAAAGAAAATGTACCATTTAACTATAAAATTATGAATAAAATTTTATAAAGCAAGACTGAATATATATGTGACATTTTTATAAAGGAGTACGATTTATTTTAGCAAAATCCTCCATGATAAATGAAAATCTTGTTCAGACAATTCTCCTTATACTCACTATCTTCAGGTATGTAATGTCTCTATGTGGATAGACCTCGAGAATCTTTGAGAATGTCCTTTTGCTAAAACATAATCGAGCCCATCGACAATAAAAGATGTTTTTTGAAAAACATGAATAAAAAGATATTGTTTGTAATAATAAATGTAAATTTATTTAATGAGAAATATTAACATATATTTTGTTGTTTTGAAATAATATTTATGTTAAAATATTCTGCATAAAGCTTTTATTTTGTATGCGTGTTTATAAAGTTCTCTTTTTAAAGCGAAACCATATGATTTGAAATGGGCTTTTAAGGGAAAATACATCTCTGCCTTGATGTGGGTGTATTATTAGTAAGTTAAAACTTACTTCCTTAGCGGGGAACAGAGCTGAAGTGTTCTCTTATATCTTCTCACTTTCTTTTTCGGCACTAAAACGTGATGTGTAAAAAGAAAAGAAAGGGAGATAATGACTGTAATAACAATGAGAAAGTGACAGAATACATGTTTATTTGATATAGGTTTTAGTAGAGAGGTGAAATCTCTCTAACTAGCCACTATATTTTAGTCTATTTATGTGATAGGCTGAATCGATCAACTTCTAGATCTTTCTCTAATATCTGATTGTTTAATAAATGAGAGATTTTATCAAATTTGGTTTTGAAACGTCCGCACATGGCAAAAGTTTGTGAACTAACTTTATATAAAAGTCTTTTTTATTTGTGAATGAATAAATGTATATATTATTGTATTGGTGAATGAAAAGCTGCAGGCGTGTGCAATCTCTTATTTTCTGTGCAATCATGTTTTGCGAAATCGGACATCACAATTCTGAATGGCAAAAAATTAATTTCAATGATATTTATGCAATCTTGAGATTTGATTTTGTCATTAATTTGATAATTCTGAAGAATCACTCTGCAGATGATGTTTTATTACTTGTACGTAAAAATTTCCATTTTCGTATTTCATGCATGTTTTATAAATGTGTTTTAATATTGAATTCACATATTGGTTGTAACGTCTTATTTGTATCGAGATTTATTATGTTTTGAAATACTTAGAAAAACGATTCACATTTCACACCGAATGATTTATTGTTAATATATTACTATCTTATTTATAATATACGTGTTAAAATATATTTTGTTATTATTTCTTAATATTAATAATTTATCAAGTGAACAACGTATAAACAACACTAGATATATACACAGATTATTTGTTTATTCGAGCTGGCTATGTAATTTTAAACAATATTCAAGAAAACACCACAGGAAAATACATTTGAATTAGATGTATTTTCTAGTGACATTGGAAATACAGTTAGGAAAATAGCTTTTACATGACATTTGCAATCTTTTATTTATTCTAATGATTTAGATGCCGACAATTATCCCACGTACCTAATTTCCTCACTCTAAAAAGGCACACAATTCAATATTTCATTATCATTATAGACGAAGTTTCCAAACTCAGAAATGACACAAAGAATTATACTAATATGTTAAGCTACCTGTGGTTAATTTTTTTTATTTCTAATACTGTCAAAATTGTTTAAAATCTAAGAGAATTAAGTGCCAAGTCTATGGAAATTATCAGCGGTATGCTTTTTTCAGCGATATAGATGAATACTTATCTCTTTATAATATCGCCAATCAACAAATTCTTCCCTTTCTTTGATCACCGCAGCAAAAACAATCTCTTAAGAAACAAAGCAGTATGATGGTCGCTCATCGAGGTACACTGAGAATGTTTTAACTATTATTACATATCTTATTTCCGAAGGGCTCGGTATTAACTTTATCACGTGAGTAATTACCCAAGATACCTCAAAGCTTTTGACAAACGTTTACTAAAGGTACACTCCAGAGAAGATATAGTTGGGGAGGTTTCTGGTACATTCCCGAAGCTCCACTCGAACTCAACCTTGTCGGGCTCTCATCTTTCGAGGAGGAACCCAGACCAGGCTAGTGAAGGGCAATCTCGTCCCGGGAAAAACAAACAAGTGCCTTACCCTGTCTTATGCAAGGTTTAAGGTGAATTTTTGCCTGAGGTTAAAGTCTCGGAATTCGTCGTTAAAAACCGACTTTGTGTCACATTCATCCTACTGAGAGGATTTCTGGTAAAAACTCAGAATAATATCTATGAAAGATTCTCCACTCTCTGGAAGAGTTATCTCTTTTATATATGTTCACGAATATTGCTGTTTATGATGAGTTTTCTGGATCCTTAAAAATTGACACAGTCTCTATCCATGATTCTAATTTCATTTTGATTTATATTAACAATCTGTTTTGAAATATTCTATGAAACAAATTAGTAAACATATAGGCAGGTGACATCATCGCTTATGGGTGTATCTCCAGAAATCCAGATGACCAGAATTTGGCAGCTGATCTCTTCTCTGTGTTTAGAATGGTTGCAGAGCGCAGCCGGTCATAACTACACCAGAGGATTCTGATTAATATATATATATATATATATATATATATAGATAGATAGATAGATAGATAGATAGATAGATGAAGAACGGTTAGAAAATGTTTATAAACCTATAAATAATATATAATGGGAAATGTAAAATAATTCCTGACACTTTTTGTGTTTTTAATTTTCATTGTTCAAAACAGGCATGACGTATAATTTTTTCTGAAACCAAGAAGAGAAGTCGCGTTTTTTTTAATATTCAAGTAATTAACCGATTTCAATATTAAACATAACAAACTTAATTATTGCTGTATGTAATATAAGTGTATCATTGGTCTATATATATATATATATGTGTGTGGGGGGGGGGGTGTATATATGTGTTTGGGTGGGTGTGTATATGTGCGTATGCTTCTTTTATAGACTGTTTATATGTGGCTTTTTGTGTACATTATTATTTGGGTATGTTTTATCAATGATGGTTCATAAACTTACGCTAGATTTTTTAAGAATGGATGTACTAAATGCTAATGATCGAATATTCTCTTTACTACGTGTGTCTTTAGTAAATAAAAGAATTATCAGAACACTTCGAAGTACGTTCAGCGTATAGTATTATGTTAATTTTTATTTAGGGTAGCATTTGTAAAATTAGTTATGGCCATTTTTTTCCTGTGTATTACGCGCGGTTTAAATGGTTGTCACGACGGTTATCCAATTCATGCACGAACACAGATATTTTGAGTTTTTTATGTCTCACCGATGCAAGATGATTTACATGGTAATATATTTATTTGATAAACAGCGGCATCTGTAGTATTGTTGTATTTATTTTACTACCTAATTATATCTTTGATTGTCATGGTGTGTTAGTAACGACCTTAGCATTAGAGAAAACTACCTTAATTTCAAATATTGTAAACAGATAATTGAGAAGGTAGGATTATGAATATCGTGTTGTTGATGCTAACAGTTACATCAGCGGTATCTAGTTATTTGGGTTTTGCGTGCCCATTTTCTAGCATAGAATATGAAATAATGTGAGTTATGTAATAATCTAAATATTTAATTAATGAATTTATCTTTTTCAAATAGCTACTTTGGATAACATATATAAGTAAAATACTTTATTTCTGATTCTTTCCTTTTTAATTTTTGCATTTAATATAATTTGCTTTGTTTCTCTTAAAAACCTAAAACCTTATAAGGTTTTGTCTCATTTTTTAAGGTTATATTGGCTGAATTGGTGGTGGATAAAGAGCGAAAAACTGGTAAAGAGACAAAGGATACTAAGGGCATTAAAAGGCGGGAAGCTGTGGGGAGACATTTTCATCTACATCATGAAAGGAAAATTAGAAGCAAATAAATTATACTTCATTTACTCAGGATATTCATATATTTAATGATTTAGCGAATTACAGTTTCTTTGTCACACTTTAGGTTTTCTTTTTAACAAAATCACCTCTTTTAGAAGTAGTATTAGCCCATTGTTCTCGACCATATTTCATGACGATATTTTCTTTGACTATTTTTTATTGGTCTTGAAAAATCTTTCAATTCACTATCACTTTTTAAAAAACAGCTTGAGTTCGCCTTTGTACAATAAATGATCAGCCAAACTATCATCAGTCTGCTAAAAATAAGTTGTATTGTTTCATTTGGTATTCGTACTTAATCAAACAAGTACATCAGTTTGAGTTTCTTGGAAGTCGTTTAACAGAGGGCGGAAAAAAATGCCACTGAAATTCGAAAGTACTTTGGGATAACAAAATAGGGCTTCCAAAAGCTAAGCAAAGTATTTAGAAACAGAAAAATTCGTCAAACAATTAAAAGCTATACTGTATGTCAGTAAAATCAAGCAATCTTGCTTTACAGAAGGATGATTAGAATGGCATATACAAAAATGTAAGCTACAACTAAGTTTTATAGAAAATAAAACTAAAAGAACACTCACATTTAACATCCAGAAGAGCTAGTTGAACATTCTTGAGCGCATAATTAGAAAAGTATACCTAGAAAATCTTGTACGCACAAGACAGCATGGAGAGAGAGAGAGAGAGAGAGAGAGAGAGAGAGAGAGAGAGAGAGAGAGAGAGAGAGCAATATAACGCATAATATACCTTATGAACTTAATTAATCAGAAAGCGTAACAAGGTATAAGGTCGACTGCAATAATACAAAATTTATTAGGAACTAAAAAAATAAAATTGTGGAGAGTCATGATTGCTGACGTCCTGAAGTAATACGCCACACAGATGAAGAAGATTCGTGCAATGCGCAACAATAACAGCGATTTGAAGCCTCGACGTAACATTTTTTCCTTGAATTTCCACTGATATAATTTCCATTTCAATTTGACACGGTTTCATGTTCACCAAAATAATTGGTACGTCTTTAAACGTAAAAACCTAAGTAACAGTCTCTTCATTATTATTACTACTCCTACTGCTGCTATTATTATTATTATTTTCTTTTTTTTTTCTGGTTTATATGCATTTTCTCCCAGGTCCCAACCAGAGACGAATGTCTTCATGACATTTTTCACTGGGCATTTTGTTTAAAAATAAACCGATGAAACACACATTTTTCCTACAGCTATTCGTAATACTGGAAAAAATTGTTTCTATCTCTTTAAGGCATGAGATACCAGGAATCTCTTCATGGAGCATATTAAAACATTTTCTAATCAATCTGAGGACTCCAAATACAACTGGTATCAGTGATTTCTTCATGTACCGCATGTTTTAGGTTTTCGATTCAAAATCTTCGTTTTTATTTTTTACCATACATTAAAATCTGAAAAAACCGACTTGTTTTTAAAGCATATTCTGCTTTTAGAATTTTGGTCAAGATGTCCTGAAGATCAGCTTTGAATTATTCTGTCTGAGTGTACTGTAAAGCTCCATAGAGTTACTATCTCATTAACCGGCTCTGGATGATTTTCATAACACTCCCTTGATATTTGCCGAATATAAAAGTTGCATATATTTCAGTACAGATATTGGCCCACTCTGTCATGCACAGTTTTATACTGAGTGGGTGCTAGAACCCGGCAATCTTATACAAGAGGATCTATTAAATCTGAATGTTCATCACAGAATCCGCATTTAAGGTTAACACAATTTTACAGTATGTGTGCTTGTTAACTTCTACTTAGAAAGCCCTTGTTCCCTGTTTAGGACGTGGTTTCCGGCTTTCTCTTTTCCAATCTTCTCACTTTGTTTTCTTGTTTTTTTGTTGTTTTTTTTTCAATTGGAGTAGATAGATCTATCTATCGCCCGGTTCACCTCCACCCATGTCTATTGATCAGGTTAAGAGGCTCATCCCTTGTTCCCTGTTTAGGATGTGGTTTCCGGCTTTCTCTTTCCCAATCTTCTCACTTTGTTTTATTGTTTTTTTTTTCAATTGGAGTAGATAGATCTATCTATCGCCCGGTTCACACTCCACCCATGTCTATTGAACAGGTTAAGAGGCACATCCCTTGTTCCCTGTTTAGGATATGGTTTCCGGCTTTCTCTTTTCCGATCTTTTCACTATTACGTAGCCCCCTGCACATCAGTGGCGTTACCGCCTTGCTCGGGGTGATACGATTAAAAAAAAAGCATTGGTTCTGTGCAGCAAGTATAAAACCTTCGGGTTAAGCTTTTGACAATACACTGCGTAACAACTGATGGGTACGTAGTTGTTCAATATGCCGGATGAGCGTTGAATTTGAATATTTTCATCTTACCAACATTTCTGCATTTGTCACATTATATTTACTTTCGTTTTGTTTTTTCAGTTCTTTGCTCCCTCAGTTGTTGTACTATTGTTTATTCGCACTTCTTTGACGGCTTCCTTTATTATTAGATGTAATTTTATATTTCTTTCATTCTCTTTGGTACAGATTCTCATCCAGTATTTTATAGTTTCCCGATTAGTAAGACAGTTCTCGTCGAACTAATTCTCTGCCTGATTCAGATCCGAACAGATAGAGTCGATCAATATTCGCCTACGCCTTAAAATGATGCATGAGGTGGCAAGTGAGAAGCTTTCCTGCTTTGCCATTTATTCACCTATTGTTATCTATGGTTCAATTAAAAATGTCGAAACTATATTCCACCACAGGGAGATCCAAACTGTTTATATTCTGTTTTGCGAATTCACCTCGGTATTTAACACAAATCGCACATGTCTGTAGTATTCTTTTCTAATTTTTTTTCTATTTAAGTATGCTATATTCTCAGCTGACTCCTCGTTATTTATATGTTTCCGCTCGTTTCAGTTTTCTAATATATTTTTAAGATATCTAGATCTATTGGGTGTGTTTTTGAATTTTCTCTTTCTTGCATTTTAATTTTGAACAATGATCTAATCCGAAATTTATGACATCATCATCACTGAAACATTTTAAAATATTGAGGATACCATGCACCTCATTGTCGTTTTCGGTAAAGAGTTTGATATCATCCATATAGAATAGGTGTTCAACACTTTCTTTTTTGCTTGATATCATAGTAGATACTGTTTAGTCCACGTGAAAGGGGATTACTGACAGACAGAACAGAAAGGGTGACTGGATAATAACTCGGCTTTCTTTATTTGCAAGGAATCACATCAATTTCTTCTGTTTGAAGCAAGAATTGCACAAAAAAAAAAAAGACGAATAGAGATAGAATAAAAAATTAAATTTTCTATGTTTCGTAAATGAAATATTTACTTTGTTCGGACTGTTGTCCTCGTTTTCGTTGCCACATTCACGACATAGAGAGTTGAGTCAAAAGGGAAGATAACTGATACTGTGGCATCTGGAAAAGGCATGTCACATGTAACTACAACAAAGTACCCCGGTGGAGAAAATAAAGAGTTCAGTTCGAAATTTAAATCACCTAAAGTACAACGGCCGAAATGTTTGGAATATAGCAGCGAAAATGGAGTCAACATATCGAACAATAAAATTAGTGTAAATAACAAAAATGAAGTATAATGAATTATGGCATGTCAGTCAAAAATCAACATTAAAATCAAAGTAAAATCAACGTTTTAAAAACTATCTTCTACAGGCCCTGATGCTCATGATTTAAGACATTATCTTACCATCTTTTATCATACTTGTATTTCTTGTACATGTTTCATTTATGAAATCAATTTATTATATTATTCATATAAAAAATAGTTTTCAATTATTTTATTTTTCTCATGGCTATTTTTATGTATTTTAGCATTTGCAAACAATTTACTTCATTCATTTATTCTGTTATGTTTAGGTTCTGTTACTGTTACTGATTAAAAAACGTTTTTTACTCAGTTGACGTCATTTAGATTTTACTTGTTTTTCGACATGAATGTTTTCTTACATTTATTCCTTTTACTTTTTCCCATTTATATACTGGCCCGTCTCTTCCGCATTCCTTAATTTCTTTTTTTTTTTAAATTATTTTGTTCATGGATATATTGTCCTTTCTTTACTTTCTTCTTTCATCATTTCGTTTTTTTTTCGTCCTTCATCATTTATTCATTTTTTTATTTCCAGACCTAACTGACTGTTTTCTTCTCTCCTTACTTCTTTACTCACATTCCATTTATATATTCTTCATACCTTCCAGTCTTTCTTCCATTATTTTCTTTAAACTCCATTCATTTATTCATATTTTTCCACTCAGACATTTTTTTCTTTGTGATCATTTACTCCAGTCTGTTACTTGATCGAATTGTTTCCCTCAACTTCACCACAATATCCGTTCCCCGATCTCCTGTCAACTTTCCCTCAATGGTGATAATAAGATCACTTGCCATTAATGATATTTCAATTCGTCGCGATATTTGCAAATACATTTTTAATAAGCACGCGAAAAATTAATTCAATTAAAACAGGATCATAAAAAATAGGAAAGAAGTCAAAATTAAAATCTCGAATTGAAAGGTTATAGTAATTTAATCAGCTTATCCTCTTTGCCACTTGGTATTTCGTCAATTATTTTGCAGTAATTTTTTCTTGCTTTTGCCAATCGATTGTGCTTATTACTTTCAAATGCCACGCCTGTTTTTACGAATAATCATCGTTGTCTTTAATGATTTTACTTCAGTTGAGATTTTTAAAGCTCGTTCGTGATAACTGCTCCATTTGTCTCAATTGCAAAAGCAACTGAGAATAGAATTATTATCACCCTATTTAACAAAGTAGACAACTTTTCAATACAGATTATTACAAATTAAAACTAAAGACAAATACGAAACAACGGGATACATATTCAGCTGGACATGTCATCAATGGCTATAATAGTGTCAGAATTATGCATGTACACTTGTTCGTGGAACGAATAATATTTGTAGGAAATAAAAAACAGAAAAATATTTTAGAATACTAGAAAATTATATTTAAAATATTCAAATAAATAGAACTCGATCAAAAAGAGAAAATATTTAAAAACCGATACAGTTAAAACGATAAAAATTATTTACTAGGAATAATTTGGAGGACAAAACACATTTCTCGGTAAGGGGTCTAAGAGGGATTAAAATGAATAGATGAAAAAAAATAAGAAAAACACAACTGTACGGTTTCGAATTTGTGTGCACCACGTTTAAGAGATTAACTGTTCGTCAGGTGATACCAACCATAAATAAATAAAAAGTAAATAAAACATTTAATTCTTACAGGGTTTTATTTTTTTTATGTTTTTCGACATTGAAAATGGAAAATCCATCTTTTCTGAGATTAGATTCAAACCAAAATAAGAAGACTATTAGTTTCCTAGCGATAGTTGATTTCAAATGGATACATGTCTATAATAAACTGATAAAAGTTAGAACATTTATTCATGATTATTTAAAAATATGCGACAAAAGAAGACATGCTTTTCTTTTAGGTTCTCTATCTAAGATTTGATGAAAACAAATTAAAGAAAGAATTCAGTACTTTTTGAAATGTATACAAATACTTAGTTATCAAAACACAAATTTTACATAAAATATTGTAACTCTGAAAATATCAAATAAAATAACTTGATCTTCCTTAGATTATGATCATTTCGTTCTTTAATTTGATTGGAATTCTTATCAATGCAAAACAATTAGTTAAGAATTTATGCAATTGTTTATTTATACAAAAATATTTAACATTTCCGCAAAACCTGCAGCATGCAATTCTGATGTGCTACTACTTTCAGAGCGAATATTATATATATATATATATATATATATATATATATATATATATATATATATATATATATATGATTAAATAAATTGCAAACATTATATCTGCTTATTTTTAATACAATTACAGATAATATTTCGTGTATTAAAATTAAAAAATAAGAAATGCGCTATAAATTTTACAGTCGGTTTTATTATCCATTTTTCGATGTTGCCAAGTACTTTCAATCTGTTTCCGAAAAAATCTTCATGGGTGTACGTTGTGGGAGCAAAAAATAACCGTGAAACTATGTTGCTAAAGAAACATTGTAATTTTTTCTTTTTGCTTAAAATATAACGGTTGACTGCTATGCTTAGCGTTCATGAAGACGTAAAGCTTATCCACTATGGACATTTTTTAAAATTTTCTAATTTGAAGTTCATGCACGTACTTAAACGTGAAAAAGCAGTTTTTTATTAGCATTTTAAAACATTACTACAGTATTTATAGTTGATTCTATTAATTGATAAATTAAAATTTACATGAATATTGCCCCGAGGAAATATAATTAGCATTTGTTATTTTCTTGATCATTATTTCTTTATATAGTGTATTTAGACAGGAATGTTGTTGTAGTTGTCTCGAAAAGGATGAATTAGACATGTATTATGTATAACATCCTGTTAAGGTTGTTGTTGTATATCCAACATATATATTTATTTTCTTTTCCAGATATATTCTTCTAAAAAGCATTTTATTTGATATCAAATGTTAGTTTATATATCCCGTGGATCCTAATAAAAAATTAAAATAAAGAATATATTAGAAAATTGCATCACTACTTATTTTATTTCCAGTAATATCTCCTCCCGACTAACTGATTTATTAGGTAAAACCAGCGAAGAAAAATTGTAAAAAAAAAAAAAATGGAAAAAAGCAAATTTTACAGTAATTTTCGGCAACATAGCTTTAGGGTTATATTTTGTTACAACTTACAACCCTGAAGATGATCTCAGAAGAAGATTGAAAGTACGTAAAGACATCAAAAATGGATAATAAAATCAACTGTAAATGTTGTAGCGCATTTCTTACATCTTTGAGTCATATCACACGAAAGATTATCCGTGAGTACGAACGTTTTTTTAAATAATCCTATATAATATTTGCAATCTATTTAATCTGACATGCCTAAATCAGAATTTGCTGCCTAAATGTACAAATTATATTTATAAAGAGAGAAAGAGAGAGAGAGTAGCAGCAGAGAGGTAGAGTGGCGCGATTTCTGATCATTAAAGACGGGTTCGAATCCCACCATAAAGGTAAATTCTTGATATATTTTTGAAGAAAAGTGCCTAGAAAGTGTTACGAGTTGACCCAAGTCCTGTTAGTGAAAGTGGGTCTACAGTTCTCTTTGTTACACAAGTTAATATGGCGGAGGACTTATTGCGTATTGGCGTTTTTCTGACTGTTCATCACGTCAGTTAATGAGGTCTCTACCAGAAATAGTAACTAAATCTACTCAACCTGATTAGTTTACAAGATAAATCACAGGTGGGCTCTCTTTGTGTTTAACAAATGCATAACTGCCTGATAGACGGGTATCTTCGGATACGTGTGGCCCGCCATTATAAATATATATATATGTGTGTGTGTGTGTGTGTGTGTGTGTGTGTGTGTGTGCATATATATATATATATATATGGTACAAAAACATGCAACAATCCATGTACATTTTGTTTAACGTAGAGTTTTATTGTTGTTATTATTAATCTTAGTTGTTTTTTGTATGATATATTAGGTGCCCATAATATTATCAACGGTGTTTTTGAAAAATAAGTAGGCATAATGTTTGCAATTTATTTAATCTGATGTGTTTAAAAAAATTGCTGCCTAATACAAACACACACACACACATACACACACACACACACACACATATATATATAATGTACACGTTCTGTAAATTTAACTGTATAAAATTTTCTTTGTTCAGGATGATTGAAATAATTTTGCTATGTTCATTAATATTTCTCTATTTTTATATTCAAAAATATAAATCGAACAATTTGTCATTATTTATTTTTCAAAAATATCAAAAGAGCTCGGCACATACTAACCATTTTCAAATTTCTCGACTTCAAATTTCTCGTAAGATTTCGTCCTATGACGTTTTATTGTAAAGATATCTCTAGTATATTATTATCTCTCTCACTCTCTCTCTCTTATTATATATATATATATATATATATATATATATATATATATATGTGTGTGTGTGTGTGTGTGTGTGTGTGTGCGTGTGTGTGTGTGTGTGTGTGTGTGTTCTGGAGAGGAAGCGCACAAAATAATAACAAAACCAAAAATGGAGATAGAAAAAGTAGGTTATATTGAACGTAATGTACAAACTAGAACGCGGGTTAGTCAATTTAGGAATACTATTAGTTGAAATAAATATACACAGTTTTGATGCGAAATAGTATGTCCTGGTAACTGATTCTAGCTGAGTGGATCTCAGAACAACTGCAACTACAACTCTGATTCCTGATCCAACTCCAACTAAACACTTTACAATCAACCAATTTATCTCAGCTGACCAACTGCCGATCTTTCTTATGGCAGGATTATATGTACACTCAAAGGGACGATCCCACAACACCCGCCTCCCTAGCTTCTTTTTGGGAGAAATTAATCTTTTTTCCGTTTGTTTTCCATTATTCTCAACGGCTTCAATTTTTTTCATCGCGACAGAGTCTTTTGATAGTGACGGGCTTGGCACTTCACTCCTTCTTTGTATATGTTCATGTGTCTTTTATGTATAGATTTTTCTCCCTGTATTTTGTATATCGCATTTTCTAGTCAGTTTATAATTGTTCCAGCTTCCCGATATGCTCTGTTATTTTTTAACATTCTGAAGTAAAATTGTTCACCTGGTTTGAATGCTTCCCCCGTAACTATAGGTGTAGTATATACTGGTTGCACATTCTTCTTGTTGTTGAAGAACCGTACAAAATAAAAAAATAACAAAAACAGATATGGAGAGAGAAAAAGTAGGTTATATTTAACGTAATGTACAAACTGGAACGCGGGTTAGTCAATTTAGAAATACTATTGGTAGACATAAATATATATAATCTTGATGCAAAATAGTATGTCAAGGAAACAGATTTCAGCTGCTGTGATCTCAGAGCAACTGCAACTACAACAGTGATTCCAGCGAAACAACATACAACTCAACCAATCTCTCTCAGCTGACCAACGGTATTTAATAACCTTCCCACGCAAGGATGTGACACAAGTTCTATTTATTGTGAGTCTTCCCGGCCATATAGCAAGGCCAAAAAATGTCTGTCTATTATTCCCCAGTCGTGATTCTACCCTTCGGCGGAAACACGACTGGGCTAGTGCTCTCTGCTCGGAAGCAGAGAGCGCCCTCTACCCGAAGACAGAGGGCTGACAGTGTCATAGTAACAGCGGCAAATGCCGGTTGACCAATTATATTTTGTTGTCGCTCCCACTAAGTGTAACATGTGACACATGGTCAGTTATAAGTGTGGTTTCCGAGCTGTATGGCTTGGCCAAAACATGTCTGTCTATTTTTGCCCAGTCGTGATTCTACCCTTCGGCGGAACGACGACTGGGTTATTGCTCTCTGCTCGGAAGCAGAGAGCGCCCTCTACCCGAAGGCAAAGTGCTGACAGTGTCATAGTCGCTGCGGCTTATGCTAGTTGACCAACGGTGTTCACCAACCTTCTCACACAAGTTTAGATGTGACACAAAGTCATTCTATAGTGGGTTTTCCCGGTCATATAGCCGGGCCAAAAATGTCTCTCTATCTTTACCCAGTCATGATTCAACCCTCCGGCGGAACGACGACTGGGTTAGTGCTCTCTGTTCGGAAGCGCTCCCCACCCAAAGGCAGAAAGCCGACAGTGTCATAGTCGCAGCGGCAAATGCCGGCTGACTAGCTATATTTAGTTGTCCCTCCCACCAAAGGCATCATGTGACAACTGGTCAGTTATAAGTGGGCTTTCCGGGCCATATGGGCGGCCAAAGAATGTCTATTTTTCCCCAGTCGCGATTCTACCCTTCGGCGAAACCACGACTGTGTTAGTGCTCTCTGCTCGGAAGCAGAGCGCGCTCTCTTCTCGAAGGCAGAGAGCAGACAGTGTCATAGTCGCAGCGGCAAATGCCGGCTGATCAACGGTATTTCCCAACCTTCCCACGAAATGTTAGATGTGACACAAAGTCATTTTATAGTGGGTCTTCCCGGCCATATAGCCGGGCCAAAAAATATCTGTCTGTTTTTGTCATGATTCGCAGCGGCAAATGCCAGCTGACCAACTATATTTAGTTGTCTCTCCCACTAAGGGTAACATATGACACATGGTCAGTTATAAGTGGGGTTTCCGGGCTACATGGCCCGGCCAAAGATGTCTGTCTACTTTTGCCCAGTCGTACTTCTACTCTTCGGCGGACCACGACTGGGTTATTGCTCTCTGCTCGGAAGCAGAGAGCGCCACCTACCCAAAGGCAGAGCGCCGACAGTGTCATAGCCACAGCGGCAAATGCCGTCTGACCAACTATATTTAATTGTCCCTCCCACAAAGGGCAACATGTGACACATGGTCACTTATGATTGGGATTTCCGGGCTATATGGTCCAGACAAAAAAATACCTGTCTATTTTTGCCCAGTCGTGCTTCTACCCTTCGACGGAACCAGGACTGGGTTACTGCTTTCTGCTCGGAAGCAGAGAGCGCCCCCTACCCAAAGGCAGAGAGCCTACAGTGTCATTGTCGCAGCGACAAATGTCGGCTGACCGATTTCCGTTCTCTCTTATGGCAGGATTATATATATATATTCATTTGAGTCCATTCTTGTGTACAAAGGGGCGATCACACAACTATATATATATATATATTTGATTTTTTTTAATCCGAAGTGGAAGAGTAGGAAAGTAAATTCGAAGGATATGATCCTAATTGATATTAAAAAATTTTTAACATTAAAACATTAAAATGTGATGCAGAGAGCTCAATGTATTACGAATACAGAGCCAATATAAATTAAAGAAAATTTTGAAAATTCAAAAGTGTCGGATGTACATTTCGACATAGGATCTATAATAGAGATTCTACGTCACGTCAGCGACATTGTTTTGTTCCACATGGCGAAGGCCCTGGGGGAGAATGTGGAAGGGTTTTAAATTAACAACGGTCACAAAGTACAACAGGACAGAGCTCTTAGTGGCGGGGTTACAGGGTGTTGAAACGTTATAGGAAGGGGAGGAAGAGATTTCAATGTAATATCTTAAAATTTTTTAATTAAGTTTATCCATTACAGGAAGTCATGAATTTAAAGTTATTAAAGATATATATATATATATATATATATATATATATATATATATAGGGATTTGGTAAAGGAGTTCATATTTTGTAAAGATAGACAACTAAAGGAGTTAAATTACTTTTTAAGGCTAAGATTTTGGGCTGTTTGAAGAGGTGTATTTAGGCGGGAAGGAATGGGTTTCAATATAAGATTTTAATTTTTGTTATTTAAGTTTATTTAATTAAACCTTTTAGGTAGAAGCGAGCTAAATGCCAATTACAGAAAATTATCAAAAAAAATGTTTAAATCATTAGAGAAAAAATATTTGAGAAAAAATATTATTTGAGAAAAAATATTAGAGAAAAAAAATATTAGAGAAAAAAATATATGTATATACATATACATATATGTGTTGACCTAGGAAAAAGGGGTTTATTAAAAGAATCCATATTTTCTAAAGATAGGCAATTAAAGGAGGTTGGGATAGGAAGGAACGGGGGTTAAATACTTTTTAATGTTAACGTTAGGATAAAATTAAGATTAAAACTTAAATTGAATCATTTTAATTTATATTCTAACATCTAGTCAACGGGGATTTAAATTCTTAATTTAAGTATTCAAACAATTTGCCTTGTGGCGGCACTTACAGATGAATTCCCTTCTAAGATTCAGTAGCCGGTTTTGGTGGGGGTATTTTAATATTGAAATTTTTTCCAGTAAACATAGACAGCACCTCTCACGAAAATTCCTCTGAATACGGGCTGAACCTATCAGTTTCCAGCTAATTTCAGGATCCAGCCCTTTCTCATTCATTTTCCAGAATGGCCGCAAAAGGGCTGTCTGGTACCTCTGACCGGGGTTCGAAAAGGACTACCTCTGGTTATACAGTCTCTGTTTGAAAGGCCCGGTGGATATACCGATATAGGTCCGGAAGTCGTTTTTTTTTTTTTGTTAAAAAAAAAGGGACTGAGTGATTGAAAATATCATGGTATGGACACCATCAACATCTGTGACAATGTTTTCCAGCCACTTCACGTGGTGAGCAATAAGGTTTCCGAAACCATATTTATGGGCGAAGAAATCAGATGAAATATCCTAATCAACATTATTCGAGATTCTGTCAAGTAATGAACAGTCAGGATATGAGGGGGAGTTGTGGAAAAAAGATAGCTAACCGAGATCATTAGGAAGAGACAGAAACATATGTAAGAATCATCGAGAGATTCAAGAGAGATCACCCAAGCTAGAGGAAGATGTTCACTGACGTAAACACAAAGTTCATGCATATGAACATTGGAGTTCTTCCTGAAGAGGCGAAGGTAACCAGGGACGTAGAACTCAGATAAAGAAATAGAATGGTCATGGATGTTTTCACAGAAGGATTTAAGTATTATATATATATATATAATACAATAGAGATGTCCCCGTAGTTCAAACGAGAGAAAAGTGTATAACTTGAATAAAATGGTAAACTGTAAGTGATCTCTTTTAAAATAGTGTGTTCTATATTTTAATTTTATTTTCTATTTTGTCAGTCATCATCTTGTTTGTGTGTAGTAGTAATTCATATCTTATACTAGTGAGGGAATATCTTTCAGCTTTAATGGGTACTAAAAGACCCGCTAAACAAAAATAATAAAATTAGAAAACCTATTAGAACAACCAAAATAATTAAGAGGACACGCCAACCAAAAAACCTGGTAAACATATTAATCTCATCCAAATTTAACCAATAAATGTAGCAATAAATAAGTTGGGGTTTGTGATATTAAAAACGGAAACACCTACAAGTACATTCACAAGAAAGAAAAATTTGAACTGCGACTTCAAAAATGTGGTGTATACACTCAAGTGCACAAAATGTAATAAATCTTATAAAGGCTTCAGCCGAGTACGCCTTCACAGAAACAACCTGAAGGGTTTAAACAACAGAAAAGTCTTTGTATCACAACAAATTTACCAATGCCATCAAGTCAATTTTGAATTTATGCCATTATATCAAACGGACAATTCCTTTTTTTTTCAATCATTTCACACTAAGCAAGGCATTCCACGGCCACTATTGCGCATGGGGCTACATAGGGGAAGCTAAAGAGAAAGAGTGGTTAGATATGTCAAAAGGAGGGTGATAGATGAGTAAGGATACGGAGGCTGGGGGTTGTGTAAATGGGAAGAGTGACTGAAAGAATGGATGTGAGTTAGTGTGTTAGTAGATGTCTATTAACCTTACATTTAAACTCCTGGAGATTGTAGCCATCGGGGAAGCAATCATGTGGAAGGGAATTCCACAGTCGGTAAGCGCGAGAAAGGAAACTGTTGGAGTAGAAATTGCGGTTGCATTTTATCGGTTTCACTGTAAAAGGATGGAATCTAGTTGTTAATCTAGTATCTTGTGCAAATTCGTACCTAGGGGGCACCTGTGATCTAAGTTCATCAGAGCAGAAGCCGTGAAAGTATTTATAGAAGAGACACAGGGAAGCCATGCCGCGCCGGTAAGAGAGAGGCTGCAGGCGGTCTGCCAAGTCGGTATCGATCATATTACAGATTCTCCGTTTTACTTTGTCGAGAAAACCGAGGAGAATAGCAGGGGCACCCGACCAGATATGGCAGCAGTATTCAATGCACGGGCGGATGATAGACTTATATATGTGCAGGATCGATTCAGATGGAGAAAACTTCCGGGTCCTGAACAGAGAACCGACTTTCATAGCAGCGGATTTGGCAATGGATTCGATATAGTCTTTCCACTTGAGGTCCGCTCAGAATGTGAGACCAAGGAGGCGGAGTGTTTACTCTCTGGGAGGCAAGCCTGGTCCATGCTAATGGGAGGTATGTGCGGTTGTCTATGATGGTTAATTGATAGCAGCTTCGTTTTAGAAGCATTAAAATTTACGAGCCATTTCTTACCCCAATCCACTACGGATTGGAGGTCCTTTTCAAGCTCGGCTGCAAGGTTAGCCTTGTCGCCTACACCAGATTTTTGATCGAGGCGAGAGTAAACTGTGGTGTCATCGGCGTACATAACTAATTGGGATCCTGTGGTATCAGGGAGATCATTAATGTAGATCAGAAAGAGCGTAGGACCTAGGATAGAGCCTTGAGGGACACCCGCGTTCGTATGGTAGTTCTGGGAGGCATGTACGTTTAATACCACCGTCAATGTGCGGTTAGAGAGGAAAGACTGGATTATTTCAAACCAATGTCAAGTTATACCAGAGCTCCGCTGTTTGCATAGAAGGTCAGCATGCCAAACTCTGTCGAACGCTTTAGAGCTATCCAAGGCAACGGTTCGGGCTTCGTCATTCTTGTCCAGTGCCTGGTATATATACTTAGTGATGGTCGTTAGCATAACAGCAGTAGACCTGGTGAAGCGGAAACCATACTGCTTGTCCGAGAGGAACTGGTGTGCTGTGAGATGCTGAACCACCTCGGCGTTGATAATGGCTTCGAACACTTTGCCAAAGCTCGTAAGAAGGCTGATAAGGCGGTAATTTGCGGAGTCCGAGGGTTTATACAAATACAAAAAAATCTTTATAAACAAATTTAAGCCAGCAATTAATAGATCATAATCCTCCCCATACAGACATACAAAACGCGCATAGACGAACTGACGGACCGCATACGCACACACTTACACTCACACACACAAATTTATGCACATACTAGCAAGAACGAATGCAGTGACACACATGCATTTTTGCAGTACAAAGAAAATGCATATTTATGTGTGTGTGTTTGTGTGTATCTATGAATATATAAATAAAAAACGCAAATAAAAACAATTCCTCTGCCCGATATTTAACCCAACCCAATGTCATTTATTTGCGGTTCCTCTTTATATCCAATATATATATATATATATAATTCAAAAGGATGATCAGATAGGTAAATCCCAAAAACCCGATTCTAATTACTGTTAATTTCATTAGTATTAAAATACTATTTCATTAGTATTAAAATTACTATTAATTTCATTAGTATTAAAATTGATCAAGGTGGAGATCACGATGCAAATATTATATTCTATTTACAGAGCCTATATGAAAAAAAAGCCAAAACTTTCTATATTTAAATCCGTTGAATAGCCATTTCTACAAGAAAATCCTCGCTTCTTCGACAACGGTGAAAAGAAAATTTTATTTATTCTTTTTTACAAGAAAACAGACATATAAATATGTCTCATATTAGAAGGCATAGCCCTCCCACATACCTGAGTCAAGAGATTAAAAGTTGAATTTGAGCCATATCAAAGGGATAGAAGTTGTAGAGGGAACGAAAAGAAAAAAGGAAAAAGGAGGAAGAGGTGATTGACTAGGAAGTCAAAGAAGAAAATCTTTTTCCCATAGAAAACTGCTATCATCAAAGTTAAAAAAAAACATTGAAAAATTTAGCAAATGGATTTTAGTTTAAATAAATAATGACTGGGACAAATTTCATAGAAAAAATTCGGACATACAAATTTAAATATAAATCTTAAATTTCAAATATAAAAGTAAAAATATTAGTTTCAAGGGTAGATCTCAAAAGAATACATAGCTACACATGCAGCCACACATACACACACACACACACATTCACACACATTCCGAATATAATTCACTTAAAAATCTAGAAGATATTTGCAATTAACGAGTTAAATTTAATTTTAATTATTTTTTAAATTTAATATACGAAATTTAAGGAGGCTTAGTACGAAAGGAACCAAGTTATTGTATATATTGTAAGTGCTCTGCTAAAAATTAACAAAAATTAATCTTTTTTGTGTAAAAGTTAATATAGATGTAGCATTAAAAATAAGAAAATATAAATAAATTTTATTTTAGGGTGGGTTCAACAAATTTCTATGTATACATATATACACACATATACATATATATATATACACATATACATTTATATATATATATATATATATATATATATACATATGCACATACATACACCCATATATATATACACACATGCACAATTATAAACCAATATACATATACACATAACCATACCCATACATACACACATATGTACATATACATACCTATAAATACATATCCATATACATATACGCACACACACACGCATATATATATATATATATATATATATATATATATATATATATAAGAGCCTATCAGTTTCCAACAAACTATGGGGTTTCGTCCTTCTTCCTTTATTATAGTAACTAAATATATATATATATATATATATATACACATGTACGAACACACAAATCCTTACAAAAATAAATACACATATATATAAACGCACCCACCCGTTACAATCATAACAAAGCGCAAGAAAGTTATATGAATAATAGAGTCTTTCAAAAAGAAAAATGGAAATAAGAATCGTCGCATAAACAAAATAAAATATTATAAAGGTGCAAGAAAAATGAAAGCAAAATTGTTGGTCTACAGGTTCTTACATGTTAAATTGTAGCTATTTAGATAGGACAAGGAAGAAGGAAGGTATCTATAAGGCTGACATTATTATTTGGTAGTGGGCTCTAAATTTACTAACTAAAAATAACACTTTTAACTAAATTCATAGATTAAATTTAAGACTTATGGCGGCATTTGCTTATGAAGTATTTAGTTAAATTTAAAAGTAGGTGTTGATTTGGGTACTTTAATATTTTCATTTTTTTCTCTAAACATAGATTGCAACTAACGTGAAAACTTCTGGGAGTACGGGCTGAGCCTATCAGTTTCCAACAAACTATGGGGTTTCGTCCTTCTTTCAAAAATCTTCGGGAAAGGTCTGTTTGGTATTTTTGATTTGGGTTGCAAAAAGAATGCTGATGGTTATAGTAACTTTGCTTAAAATCCCCCGCGGATATACCAATATATATCTGGTAGTTTGTTCTATTGTTGGTTGGTGGGCTTTGAGCTTCGTAGATTACCTGGGCGGATTTACACTTGCCTTCCACCCAACCGACACTCACGGATCTACAATTACACGCATCTGAAATTCTTGACTTTGAGTCGGTATTATATAAATTATTTAGTATCTGATTATTGTGTGAATTAATAATATCGTCCATATTTGGAGTACAGGAATACCTAATTCTTAATGTGTTCCTATTACAGATTTTATGTAGAGGATTATTGCTATTGAAATGTTTATTTATTAGCTTGAGAAAGTATTTCCCTATATTAATATTAGTTAGTCTACAGTATGGGTGGTTAAATCATTTTACCTATCTTTTTCTAAACTTATTTTTATTTTTGGTATTTGATGGTTCAGTGTTAATAGTTGATTTTACATACTTTAATTTATTTTTGTATCCGCTCTTCTGAAGACCCTTGCTTTAAATTTCTTTATTTTCATTGAACGTTTTGACGTTGGATGACAAACGGTTAATTCTAGTACTTACGATGTGGGGTATCTGTTTAAAATAGTTTTTGGGTGATTAGATGAGATATTAATGTATGTGGGGAAACTATTTTTCTTGAGATAAGGCTGGTGGGAGTCATCATTTAGGTTAAGGGTAATATCTAAGTAGTTAACTATTTTAAGATTGGAGAAAACTTCAACATTCAAACCAAGAAAACTTAGGGCTCTAATGATCTTTTTATGGATTCTATTCGTTAAATGTCTGTTGCTATTGGCGGTAAATATTAAATCATCATCACGATATAATCCAATTTGTTTGTGGTCCGAAAATTTACGTAATATGTCTAAAATATAGATTCCTACAAGATCAGCAACCTGGGCTGAATAATAAGCTCGTATAAGAACATCAAAACTATCATTTCGCCCATGTAGAATGGTCAAAGCTAATGATCGATTTTCTAGCGGCTAAAGTAATCTTTCTATCCCTATCGCTGATTTCTTCATAACTTCTAGCAAATTTAATACAACTTTTAAGAAGATCTTTGGATATTAAAAGTAGAAATCTACAATGTCAAATTCAAGGAAGGTTGATTTGGATTTATTTTTAATATTATTAAATCAATCGATGGTATCAGTGGAGCTCTTCCAGAGGTTGGGGTGCAAATTAGATTGAAACTTCTCAATTATGCATTTTAAAATTTCTCTAGATATTAAGCCTAACTTACTTTTAGTTGGATTAATTAGACTTGTTTGCAAATTATTTAAAAAATTAGGTTTGTGATCTTTAAATAAAATGTAAGCATCTTTGGTAGATATCTTACCTATTCTATCAGTAATTTTTCTGAAGAAGCGAGGGTTTCCTCATAGAAATGGCTATTCAACGGATTTTCACATCGGAATTCTTGTTTTATTATATATATATATATATATATATATATATATATATATATATAAGTTCAAAGGATTTGTTGTCTTTTTAAATGAGAACATTCATACCGACTTAGAAGTTTTGTAAAGGCTCCCTTATAATGTTCGCACCCCTCAGGTTTATAACGGTGTCCTCACAAAACTTCGAAATCGCCATGAATCTGCCCACTTAAAATGGCAAAATTTTTGTGCTAATCAACGCTTTATCTCCACATCGATATCCAGCAATTTACGATAAAAAATACGTTTTATCAATTAAACCACTGAAAAAACAACCTAGGCGATAAACATTAATTCTAATTATACACATACACACACAAACAAACACACGTACGCACACACACGCACGCACACACACGCACGCACACACACGTGTGTGGTTGTGTGTGTGTGTGTGTGTGTGTGCGTGCGTGCGTGCGTGCGAGTTTGTGTGTTAATTAAATTTATACAGATAAAGGATTATCTTGTGTAAAGGAAAAAAATATGTATGTCATGAACATTTCCCACCGCCATGAGTTAGATTTTCTTCGCATTGATTAAATTCCGTCTAGATTTTTCAAAAAATTCATAAGTAACACAACATCTACAAATGACTCATTCTCACCACTGTCATATTTCAACAGCTTCAATCGATTTCCAGGTAATTTTTCTTTATATTTTAGGATTACTTTTTAAATTGAAGAATAAACTAAAAAAAAATAGAACGAACGAAAATTATTTTTTCTCAAAGTTGAAGCAACTCTCCATATTCGAAAGAAAATAATTTGATTCCATCAATTATTAATCTTGTCTATCCGTTAGCCATGTGCAAATCGCCGATCTGTGGCGAGGGGCAAACGATTTACTTTTAATTTATTTTCTAAATAGCATTACAAAATTATATTCATCGCATTTCTATTTTTATATAGTTTGGACACACAGAAATATATACAGGCGCACAAACACACACGCGTGTTGTCATTCAAATGTACATGCGTCTATGTGTGTTTGTATGTGTGAACGAAAACACCCACGCATGTACATTTAAATGTATGTATAAATATTTCAATTACTTTCACAACCAAAATTACTCTGATAAAAATGCCTTTGGCTTGTCGCTCCTTTGGACTCAATTAGCAAAATATATTTAACATTTGACATGATCACTAAAATGATTCGTATCTGGAGGGTAAACGCATTTCACCGGACTCCTGTAAAAAACTAATTTTAAAAACAGAAAAAAATTTAAAAATTATAAGTTGATATCAGGAATTACCCACGTATAAAAAGCTGTTATTTATAGTATTTCAATATCAAGGATTTTATAAGAAATATTATGTAATTTTCCAAGTGCATTTTATTTCTACTGAATTTGCGTTTTTTTTTCCCAAGATTTTCAGTCCACCTTTTTTATTACTTTAAAACATTCTTATTCTAAAAAAAAAGAATTAAATATAAATATAAGAAAACTGAATGCGTGTCCATCAGTAAAAGGAGGAGTTCAAAATGCTAACTACAGGTCTGGGATACCAAAATCTTGCTGGTGTAGATATATAAATACATGGGAAATGTTCTAACAGTGGACGGAAAGTTCAACACTGAGATCCAAAAGCGTATTGTCATGGCAAAAGATGCATTCCAAAAGTTAAGCAGATTATTTGTATTTTGCAGCAGTTAATAAAGTGTGTTTGTTTTTATCTGTATTTTCTAATCACTTTTTTGGTGACAATTTGCACAAGACCTCTAAATCTCTTGCAATGAAAATGCCCATACGTGACAAATTCTCTACTATGACCTAGAAATTTCCACTGTATTTTTCTGACTGTGTGTAAATGGATTTTTGTTTACATTTACCCTGAAACTCCGCCGTTGCTTACATGCTATGTCCTTTGTAATATAAGCATTCTTCTATTTAACGACATTTCTGTTGTCCAAAAACTATACTTCATATGTGAGGTGGTTTCACAGTATTCACTGCCATTTAGGAGGACTGATGTTACATAACATTTCAGTAACTCTTTCTTTGTTTTTAACGAAATTTTCATGTGGCTTAATAATTTACTTACCTTTTGAAAAGTGTAATTCTCTCTTTTAATGTCCTTTTCGGTTTGGAATAGCATTTCTCATCATCTGTTAAAAATTTTCCTTGATATACAAATTCTGTGCATGCCTGAATTTGGTGTCTCCAATTTATAGTTCAAAACTTGGTCTGTTCCATTTCCTGACAATTTACAATTTACGTGTGGGTAACTTTTTAATCATGACTCGTGCCAGAAAATATTGACGCCAATTTTATTATTTTTTCAATGCAGAATGACCTTTCATCTGAACCATTTCTAATTCAAAAAAGTCATTTTCTGTCATAATTTTGTTCTTTTTTATCTTTTGTTTCTGTGTCGATTACAATTCTAAGTTTTCTACTCTTAAAAAAATAACTGCTATTTTTTGTTTTATTAGCAACAATCTGCTCCGAAGCAATTAGACTAGTGGGCAAGTACTTAACTAAGAATCATCTTTCCCTCACCCTTATACACTAACGACGTCTGTCATATTTTGTCAGACAAAATGCTAAGGAGAAACGATTAGTGAAATTTCGAATTATACAGCATTTTAAAGTGCACGTCCTTTTGCTTGTGAAAAGACACACAGACTTGACAGTAGAGCGACTTAAACTTTTAAGCAACTAACATCGAAGTATAAGGTAAAATGTATTTAATTTGCAACATTTGTTTTCTCCCTGTATATATGTCTGCGGCCGAAGGACTTCATATTTCAAACATGTTTAGATGCACAAACATACACATATATCTGCCTATGATGTGCGTAAGCGATGGAAAAACTGGTATGTAAATATGGTTAATCAGAAATGAATTCATACATCCAAATCAGGTGTTTGCGCTACCTGGCAATTAAAAACCGATATCGCTTTTCACAAATGTAAAATTGTATTCATCACATTCTTTTAAAAGATTATTATGATAATTATTCCTGAATTACTGGGATACTAACATATTTAAGTTTGAACTGTTGTTCACACCTTTATTGTTATTATTACCCATTTCTCTCCCTGTGGTCTACTGTCTTCATTAGATGATTTCCGATCCATGTAACCATCAGGGAAATTTGAACTGAATTAATTAGTTTATGGTCCTCTATCTTTGATAACAATTTTCTTCATATTCTCTAAGACTCAGTATCCGCTTGTGTCCTAGTGGTTTTACTATTTGCTAGGGGTGAAATTATTTTTTTTACACTATGTAATTTGTAGATTGTATTTGAATTATGTGAAAATCGGACGAAAAATAACGTTCATTTTGGCACGGACACTCTTGGGAAATGAATAATTTCAATTCGTCTCCCGCAAGCTTGTGTTAGAAAACTGATACGCCCAAAATTACTTGCTTAACCATTAGTGGTTGTAAATCTTGAATAAGATATAGACTCTTTAAAAATCAGCCTGAAAGGAGATGCGACCCTGATGGGTTACGGTAGATAGGTGATGACTATGTTGGCGGAAATTATTTAAACCTCTTTAATATTAATATGATGACATGTTGAATGCGATTTATGTAAAAAAAAAAAAGAAGTTTTTCATGCTTTAGGATATAATGAAATTTAGCAACGGTTTTTTTTATGGTAACGATAATCATTCTTGTAATTTGTTGTTGGTGATGGTGGTGAGGTGTAAAACATGACTAAAATGATCAATAGGCTCAATGATATCCTCTGGAGTTCTCAAACCTGAAAAGGCTGCGCCGTTCAGTGAACCTATCAAGCTTGATTGATACCTTTTGACCAGAGATAGAGAGTATTCAAGATCATTTCAGTCATATGCTATCAATCATTTACATTGCCACGTTCGATAAAAAAAAAATGTCAGATAAGGCTTCTGATCCCGAAAGCTGAAGATACAAACTTCAACCTTGGCAAAAATTAGATAAAGATTTGTATTAATTGGAATAATAAATAAAATAAACTGTAAAATACACCCCCATATATATATATATATATATATATATATATATATATATATTAAGCGCATTAATAAAAAAAATATTTAAAGCAAGACTCAATTATTGCATAAGCCAGAGTTACGTTCTTAAAAATAGATTCTATCGTATTTCCTTAGCCTAAGTGACATATAAAAGCAATTAAACCTCTTCATTTTTTTCATTTACACAAGGCATAAGCGAAAATGCGTGGAGCAATACTCAATTGAGACCTTACAAGTAGTGGTAACTCGTGTTTGTGTTGGCGTTCTTTTTTTAAATTAAAGAGAATATTTATTTATTTTTCACATAAATTTATTAAAGAAGAAAGTACTCTTTTCGTTGAAAATCAAACCTTCAACCCATAGAATAGGGAGAGGATATACAGTGCACCTATATCACTTTGACCACAAAGAAACAGACCGTAAACTGAAGCAAAAGTTCATGTTTCAAGTGAAATATTTCTTGTCAATGATTTCTCGAATATTTACACATTTGCACATTTAAAACTATATATATATTATTTAAATCTTTTTATTTATTTTTCGTTTTATGTCTTTATTTTTCCTTTAATGTCTTTGCGCTGCATTTTTTTATTTTTAAAACGTTTTAGTTTATAATTTAATTTTAAATTTTAAATCTAAATTTATAAACTTAAATTTTAAATATTTATGTACTTGTAACCTTAGCATATTTAAACTATTAAAAAGCGGTAACTTTATTTGTATGAATTAATTCCTATGAATATTGAATGAACTTAAATTCAAAACTATTAAACTGTCTCTTTGAAATATGCACCTGATGATAGAATAATGCATGAAAATCCGATTCTTGCCGTAGATGTAAGATATCATAGATATTTAATAATAAATATCTAATACGTCTCTATTCATATATTAAGCACAGTTTTATTAAACATTAATAATAACACTGTACTATGTGCATTGTCATATGTATACATATTTATTCATGTCACTATCTATATATTTAAATAGATATAGATATAGTTCCAGTTGCATTCACTTGCGCGAAAATACCCTTAGGATAGTTAATAATTTGTCTCTTCCCCTTCAGACTAAGGTTAAATAACAGTACAGATTTGGTCCTATAGTGTTTGTTGGCAATAAGTCTACTACAGAAAGTAATGACAAACTAGAGCCTGAAACTCTTGTGCTGAATCATGTATTTCGAGACATGATCACCCAGAGATGTATTTTTTCGTACGGGACTGGACTGACTGATATATATATATATATATATATATATATATAAAGAAGAAGAAGAAGAAGAAGAAGAAGAAGAAGAAGAAGAGTTATTTTCTGAAGTATTTTGTATTTAATGTTTTATATTTGATATTCTGCTAAACGTGTTTCTGGTCCTTGACCTGCATCAGGCGGAGAGTGTTTGTCAGTTATCGACGTTTTGTGTGTTAGTAGTTCAAATATTCTTGTACTTGTGAGGGAATTGCTTTAATGGGAAATAAAATATTTTAATATGGGTTAAATAACGGGTGGAAGATTTTTTTAAAATTTATATGCAAACACACACACACACACACACACACACACACACACACACACACACACATATATATATATATATATATATATATATATATATACTCTTCCTATATCGTGCAAGATTTCGTGTGTGTGTCACTGCGTTCGTTCTTAAGAGTACAGTAGCGAGCATAGAGATCAAAACGATGTTAAGAAAATGTTTAAATGTGAAATAACTTTTTATTTTAAAGCTTCATTGAACATTTTATCAATGAAAATAATTTTTCTTACCATCGTTCTGATTGTTATGCTCGCTACTGTATGTGTACTTATTTGTGTGAGCGCGTAGTAAGTACGTGGGCGCATATAGTCCGACTTAAGTACCTAGTCATTCTGTGCAATTGTTGTGTGTCCGTGTGTGCGTAGGAATTATGATCTATTAATTGCTGATTTAAATTTGTTTATGAAGTTTTTTCTTGTATTTATAGTCAGTCAATTAATTGTTATACGTGATACACGCTTTGGGCGAACATATCTCGACTGACTCGGCAGAAGATTATCCCGCAGTAGGTTGCTATTGCTATCTGCGGTAGACTGCGCTGCCATCCAAGGCCATGGAACCCAATCTGTCTTATTATTTAACCCATAACTGGAGGAAAGAAACGGATTAATACCTTTTCCAAGGGTTTTTGGGCGTAAGTGAATGTAAGCAATTCAACTGGAATTTGAACTCGGCTCCCCGGTTTGTCGTTCCTTTGCAGATCCTTGTAGTTAAGAAAAATTGTTTCTCTGATATGACTGCATAATTTTAAATTTACATTGATTGCATTGGAAGATGTGGTGTGATATAAAATTGTTCTATAAAATTGTTCTAATTTGATGTTGCTTTAGTGAAGAGAAACTCTGTTGTTTAATGCGTAGCTGATCACTATACAATATTTTTTACATTTTGTGCAATTCCGTCAATATATCAAATTTTGGGAGTTGCAGAACAAATTTTGATTTATTGTAAATGTTTTTGTTGGGGTTTTCAAATGTGTAGACGCGTTGTTCTAGACAGGGTTTTTGCGCTTTTCGGCCATTATAGTACAAACCCTACATGCTAGGGAATATGGAATTGATTTTAGGCAGGCTTTTGGGCAATGGCTCTTGAAATGAAGATATCGTTGGCTGTCTGTAGGTTTGTTGTAGATATCTGTGATTATGTGCTTGTCCCTATTTCTAATGAGAGTGTCTAAAAATGGTAATCCGTGTAAATTATAATCTTTGATAAATTTGATTTTCCTGTCTAAATACAGTAGTAGAGTGTGCAATTGGTGTATATCGCCCAAGAGGATTTCTAGAAAACGAAACAATCTTCTAAGTATCGTTTGCAAAGGAAAATGAAATGGGATTCTATATTATCCCCATAGATTTGTGTTATCATTTGTGTTAGTTTTCCACTTGGTATGCTAATGTTAGGGTAGCATATACTGGCGCCATCTTCGTTCCCATTGCAGTACTTCGGGTTTATATATATATATATATATATATATATATATATATATATATATATATATAGTTGTGATATTTCTAACTATTTAGCTATCTTCTCAACCACGCAACTTTTTGCATTTATTTCCTGATTACACAGACGTACACACACTCAAACACACGCATGAGCTCGCTCACATGCATAGATACGACGAACATGCTCATAAAAAAGTAGTTGCGGATGAGTCGAATCCTATCAGGAATAGGTTTAATTTTAAAATAACAAGGCTTATTTCGTTTTTATTGTATTTATTCTCTGTGTACCTGAACATATATATAAATTTTGTAAATATGGTTAATACATTCGCCTAATATATTAGCTATTTAAAGAGAACGATTGTGCTATTTCTATCGGTGTTTAATTTGCTGAACAGTAAATATATTTTTAACTAACGAATCCAGTCAGTAAATTAAAGTGTTTGTATTTGATGTTTCCTTACTTTTTATTTAATAATAACCACGTTTTTTTTTTTAGTTTAGATGACTGATTTACATGCAAAAGAAATCACTTGATATATTCCATGAAAAAGTAAATCAAGTAGTCAGCTAAATAAATGGTCATTTTTTAAACACACACAAAAATATATATATATATATATATATATATATATATATATAGATGGAACATTTAAATTTTAAATTCTGGTTTTTGTTTTAGGAGATTAAATATAAATTTAATTGTTTTTGATAAATTCATTTAAATTTTAAATAGTAATTTTAACCCTTCTACCTTCCTCTCCCTATCTCCTTCGATTATCTACCTTTATAAAATATGGATTGTTTACTAATTTATCCCCCGATTTCTTCTGCTTTTACCTCAAGCAAGGCAGGACTACCATTGGTGCGCAAGGGATTAGACTGAAAGAAAAACAAGTTAAACGGGACGTCGAAAAATATAATTCATGGATAAGATTCAATGAGATAGAGGATGGCAATTGACGCTGCATTTAAACTTTTTGAGGTTGTTGCTCTCAGAGATGCAATCAAACTGAAGGTAGTTTCACAAAGGTGAAGTGCTAGAAATAGAAAAGATGGTTTCATTTAACTATTTTAACGGAAAATGTTTGGGATCTAGATGCTAATCTTTTATCACGCGTAAATATATGTGGTCGAAGAACCAGGTAAAAAAGCTCGTCAGAGTATTTGCCATGAAAATTCTTGTAGAAAAGACAGAGGGAAGCAACACCAAGTCGGTGACAAAGTGACTAAAGACGTGCTGCCAAGTCAGGATCGATTACATTGCAGATCCTCCTTTGGATTTTCGAGAGAACCTCAAGATGAATAGCAGGATCACCCAACCTGATATGTCACAGTAGTCAATATATGAACATGTGTGCCTGTGCGTGCGTCATTGTGCACGTGTGTGTGCGCACAGATCGTATAATAATCGAGTGCTTTTGACACCTAAGCCCTTTATAGTTATTTTTTGTACGATATCACTTTGAAGTATCACTTTCTCACACATCGTGTCGTTGTATTGGGTTTTGTTTTGATTTAAGCCAACGCAGTTTCACATCTCAGTTCGTGTTAAAATGTTCTTTTATTGATTTTGGTTTTATTTATTTAGTAGGTCTCTTCCCATCTTTTGATATTTTAAATTTGGTTTTATTTTTGATTCTGTTAAATGTTTGTTATTGTCACCTTGTTTTTTTAATTTTATGTGCTGTATACTTTTGGTATTATATTAAGGACGCACTGAAATTATTCTGTCATTGTTTTATTTGATGATATACATTTATTTGATGATATATATATATATTTCGAGTTATGTTACTTTGTTGGAGTGTAGAAAACAGTTAAACAATAATTCTGTACGCATATATCCAGATTTTGTGTACCCTCGTTACCCTCATGTTTACATACTCTACATGCGTACATGTGCACATAAAACAGGGATATGCCATATATATATATATATATATATATATATATATATATATATATATATATATAGTGTATCGAGGCAGCAGGATAATTTTCCAAGCATATATTATTAGATATAATAGACAATGAATGTCAATTATATGTTTATTCATGAGCCGTTCTAAACATCAAAATTTCGGCTTTAATTTCAGGAGAAAATAAAGAAAAAAATTGGCCAGAATTTGGATAATTTTTATTATGCTGGTTCTAAGCTTTTGTCCCACATGTGTCATCTTCAGAAAGATTTATAGGGACGTTAACATAAAGACATTGATCATCAATCACTATTATAAAAAGGTATCTAATTGTTTGACAATTGTTTTCTTCATTTTCCTGAAATTAATGCCAAAATACGATATTTAGAACGCTCATATTTAAAATTAAACAAACATTCATTTTCTTTTATATTTAACAATATATATTTAGAAAATTATCTGTTGCCTTCAGACATTTTATATATATATATATATATATATATATATATATATATATATATATATATATAGGTACCTCCAATCATTTTTTAGATACCCAAATTTAAATTGAAACATTTAAAATAAATAATTAATCATCAAGCTTTAAAATTAAGTCTGTTTGAAAGCCAAGGGAATAAGATTAGTAATTCCAGTAATCAAAATACACTGGTGTATTTTAAACTGAAATTATATTGATTAGAACCAGAACTTTTTCGAAAAAAGATTCAAATTTTGCGCAATTTTTTATTTATCGACACATTTCGTTAAACTTTATTTTAAAAAAAATCTTGCAAAAATAAAATATACTTCGCAGACACGTTTTTAAGTCAATTGTTTAAATTGAAACATACCTTAATCTGATTTCAACAATTAGTACTTCCTTACTCTTTGAAATTTACGACAGAAGCTTATCTTAAATACAGCAGTCCTGCTATCAGCGTAATACAATTTGGCGATTGATTTATTTTGACAGCTTCTGTCTGTCAATAACCAAAGTATGACGACGAGCGTGCCAAATTTTTATATATCTAAAAAAATGTTTTTTTGCTTTTAACTGCATAGTAAAACATAACATAATATTTTCATCAATTACATAATGCTTTATAGAATTTTCGTTTAGCTTTATAGCCGGGCGCTTAAGTTTGCTTTCTGAATAAATAAAAATAAAAATTTCTTTTAAAATAATTTTACAATTTAATAAGAAAAATTGAAATTAAAATAACCCAGCTAAGTTATGAAATATTATGCTAATTATTAATATTTTTATTATACATTTTTCATATTAATAAGTTATTAAGATTATAACAAAGTGAAAATATCTAATTTAATTTTTATATAACTCTAGAATCACGTGACCTTTTAAAGATATATATCGCGTACGGCCACCCGTACAAACGAAAAACGGGTAGTCAACATGCAGAAAATTAAAATGTTTTAATTATGTAACATAAAATGAGCATTACTTTCTAAATTAGCTGTTTAGATTTTTCGATTAATAGATATATTTGAAACATATTAATCAAAAAAATGTGAGAGACCTCTGAGAATGAAATTTTAAAAGACTTATTAAAAATTTTAGAAATTATTTAATAAAAAATAAAATAAAATAATAAAATTAAAAACAATTCTTGTATATATTCATTACTAACGGATTCTTTTTTTCTATTCAGACTAAGATATCATTTGAATTTATGTTTATAAAACCAATTAAATGTTTATCCAAATAAAAAATGACATAGTTTTATTGCCTTTTTGTTATCGCACTTCGGAACAAATTTTTTTCATAATTGGAAAGTTTTTGAAAAACAAAACAGATGATTAGCGTTCCTCACTGACTCCTGAATTTAATTAAAATTATCTAAATGTTGAGACCTTGTCACATTTTTCGACATTTCTGGAAATTAATTGGTGGTGAGATAACATATTTAAAAGAAACTGTGTTTACCAATATTTTCTAAAAATAATAATTTCAAAATTGATTTCAGTCAATTATAAATAAGTCCTGAAATTTTCATCAAAATCAGACAATTAATTAATTTTTGCAAGAATTTCCAAATGAATGTGTCTTTCACAGTCAAAAAATGCTTTCGCGTAATATTACGTTTTGACGTAATATTAGCGTCAATTTATCCTTCTCACTGACGAGAGAAAAAAAGGATTTTCTACCACTAAATGAGCCTGTTAGAACCTGTTATAAAAATTTTAAGAAATTGTAAAAATAATTACAAAATAATATGATTTAACCTATTAATGATAGCATAAATATTTTGCCGAGAAAACTTGGTTTTTATTTAGATTTGAGCCCTTTTCCGTCAGACTATGCAGCTTTTTTCAGCAAAAAATTGACGGAACCAATATATATATATATATATATATTCAGAAATTATAATTTTGTGTCTTTTGTCTCGTCAAGGGATGTGATTTATTTTAAATTGAATGGTATTAGAAGGTTTAAAACAAGCAAAATCCCTTTGATTAGTGAGACATTGTTGTATGTACAATGTGAACCACTCAGATTAAAGCAACTTTTTATTTGGAGAATATGTGGGCAGACTTAAAAATAATCTTGAATTAGTATTAATAGTTGATTAAATTGAGATCAGCATTATTAATTAACCATTATATCTACTTTATTATTGTTGAGAAATTTTTTTTTAAAATTTCTAAGTTTAAAAGTTTATTAGATTTAGAAATGTATTCATATATTAAACGAGGAAGAGAAAGAACGCATACATAAATAAACTTACAAGCATCCATACATGGAAAAATGGACGAGTATATTTACAAATACTGGCAGACACGTATACAGATTAATATACCCACCAATATATGCATACACAAATTACAAAATGTAGCTTTTATCGACTTGTTAATTTGTCTGTTAAATTTTAAATCTCTATTTGTACACAGACTAGATTGCTACATATTGAATACAGTCAAGGTGAATTCGTAATGTGACCGGCCCTGAATGAATAATGTAGGGACAGACATAATCATATTTCACTACATTTTTTTTTATTTTTTTATAAGCGTTTCACCCCGAGCAAGGCATGTCACTGCCACTACTGTGCAGGGGGCTACGTAGAGTGGAGAAAGGCTGGTTAAATATAGGAAATAACAGAGGGTGGGTGATAGGCGGGTGACGATACCGAGAATGAGGGTTGGGTAGATGAGAGTGTTGTGAGAATAGTTGGGAGTTAGTGTGATAGGAGGTGTCTATTGACCCTACATTTAAACACCTGGAGGTTGTAACTGTCGGGAAAGCAGACTTGTGGAAGGGAGTTCCACAGGCGGGAAGCGCGAGAAAAGAAGCTGTTGGAGTAGAATTTACGGTTACATCTTATTTGTTTAACTGTAAAAGGGTGGGACCTAGTTGCTAATCTAGTATCTCGTGTAAATTCGTGCTTAGGCGGCACCAGTGATCTAAGCTCATCGGAGCAGAAGCCATGAAAGTACTTGTAGAAGAGGCACAGGGAAGCTACATCACGCCGGTGTGAGAGCGGCTGCAGCCGGTCTGCCAAGTCAGTATCAACCACGTTACAGATCCTCCTTTGTATTTTGTCTAGAAGCCCAAGGAGAGCAGCAGGGGCACCCGACCAGATATGGCAGCAATATTCAATACACGGGCGGATGGTAGATTTGTATATGTGCAGAATAGATTCAGGTGGGAAAAATTTCCGGGCCCTGCACAGAGAGCCGGCTTTCATAGCAGCAGATTTGGCAATGGATTCAATATAGTCATTCCATTTGAGGTCCGCCGTGAGTGTAAGGCCAAGGAGGCGTAGTATTTTACTCTCTGGGAGGCTACCCTGTCCCATGCTAATGGGAGGTAGATGCGATTGTCTATGGTGGTTAGTTGATAACAGCTTTGTTTTGGAGGCATTGAAATTTACCAACCATTTCCTACCCCAGGTCACTACGGATTGGAGGTCCCTTTCAAGTACGACAGCGAGGTTCACTTTGTCGTCCAGACCTGGTTTCTGATCGATGCGGGAGTAGATTGTTGTGTCGTCGGCATACATGCCAACTTGGGATCTAATGGTGTCGGGGAGATCATTAATGTAGATCAGAAAGAGCGTGGGACCTAGGATGGAACCTTGAGGGACGTAGTTTTGGTAGTTGGTAGTTTTGGGAGGCATGCCCATTTAATACCACCTTTAATGTGCGGTTAGAGAGGAAGGACTGGATGAGGTCAAACAGATGTCCAGTTATCCCATAGCTCCGCAGTTTGCACAAGAGGCCAGCATGCCAGACCCTGTCGAATGCTTTGGAGATATCCAAGGCAACGGTTCGGGCTTCACCATTCTTGTCGAGTGCCTGGTATATGTACTCGGTAATGGTCGTTAGCATATCAGCAGTAGACCTGGTGAAGCGAAACCCATACTGTTTGTCAGAGAGAAGCCCGTTGGTCATAATGTGCTGAATCACCTCGGCGTTGATAATGGCTTCGAAAACTTTGCCAAAGATTGGAAGGAGACTAATAGGACGGTAATTGGCGGGGTCTGAGGGTTCGCCAGAATTCTTAAATATAGGTACTACGCAGGAGGACTTCCAACAGGCAGGAAAGCAGGAAGCAGATAGGCAGAGGTTATAGAGTTTAGAGAGGACAGAGGAGAGTTCTGGGGCACATTTCTTCAGTACTATGACTGGGATTCCGTCACCGCCGCTCGCTTTGTGTGGGTCAAGTTGCGCAATTATCTTGGCGACCAGCGAGGGTGAGATGAGGACGTTATTTAGTTGAGCCTTAGTTCTGGGTGGGAAGTCTGGTGTAGGTATTCCTAACGAGTCCAGTGTCGAATTGGTTGAGAATTTACGGGCAAAGCATTCAGCCTTGTCGGCTGAGGAGGTGAGAACTTCAAATTCATTGATTAGTGGGGGTATTGAAGTCTTGTTCCTGCTGAGCACGAAACAATATTAGGTCTATTCTTACGCAAATACACAAGCTAAAATTAAATGCGATTGCATGTGCAAAACGTCACACATATACATATATATGCTAAGCCCCACATCGTTCATATAAAGTTATGCCAATGTGAGCCCCAGTTGTCTAGTTCGCATGTGTATGTGTCTATGCGCACGTCAATAGTTGTACGAGTGTTAATTTATGTATGTGTTTGTATAAAAGTCGTCACGACAATAACTATGACTGCCAATGTTCATCCCACCTTCACAAAAATTCATAAATATACGCATCTCTACAAATATCCAGTATTTTAAATAAAAAATTAAAACAGTTTGTTTGACGAGCGAAAAAGCTTGAAACCCAGGACAACAAACTTACACCAATCTAATTAAACATCTATCTATCTATCTATCTATCTATCTATCTATCTATCTATCTATCTATACAGATACATACGTACATACATATATGCATATACACCTAAATATATGTAAATATATATCTATATATACACACATATACAAATATACATACATTCACGCACATACACATACATAGAAATACATACGTATTCATATATATATATATATATATATATATATATATATACTGACACATATACTCACACATACGCGATCATATATATATATAGAGAGAGAGAGAGAGATTTTCTAAACATATGCTATTAAATGTAAGAGACAATGAATGTCTATTATGTTTAATCATGAGCCGTTCTAAACGTCGTATTTTTGCTTTAATTTCAGTTGAAAATAAAGATAAAAATTCTCCAACATTTGGATAATTATTTATTGGTTTTCTTCTAAGCATTTGGCTCAGATGAGCCATCTTCAGAGACGTTGTTTAAACTGAAATATTATAAAATCCACCATCACCGACGATTTTATTTTGTGTGGATATAACACTCCGCTTGGCAACGGCAATAGTTACCAAAAATAATAACCGCAGTTCTTAAGTTTGCGATGCGGTTTTATGACGTCACACCGCGGGAATATGTTATTTCCTGTTTTAAAGTTGATTTTATTGAGTGTTGGTTGTTTTGGTTTGATGTATATGGCCTCCAATATCTGCAGGATCCTTTTACTGTGTGTATGAATAAGGATCACCGTATGGTTGACCAAAATCTGTCTGATATTACCTACATGTTTATGTTTTTCAGAGAAATGTTGTTTAATAGTACTCTGATCAGAAAGATGACATGTAAGTCTACGGGAGAGCGTGGTTGTAGTAAAACCAATATATGTACTCGGTTTTTGATTAGTATCAGAGATGCAATTTCTGAATGGGCATGTAAATTGGTACACTACATTGGTTTTTTGTAGAGAATTTAGTTTAGTGCTTGTTGGGTTATTATAGACTATGAGGTCAATTCTTTTAAACTTTTTATAATATATAATGAGTTTAATTTGAGTATTACTTTCCACTGGTTTAAAATTTCTACGTATTAAGTTTTTGATAGTTTTTCATCTTGTTTATAATTATTATGTATTTGGTTGCCATAGTACAAGTTAATAGTGTTATGCTTATTTTGATGTAAACCATTATTATTAATATAATCATTATTTTTAGAGCTATTGTTACTTTTGTTGAGATACATTTTAATTTGTTGATCAATAACGGAGTTAGGAAATCCATTATTGACTAGTGTTTGCTTAATGTTGTGTAATTCTTTATAAAATATAGATTTGGAAGAAGATATCATTTGTGTGTGTTGAAGTAAGTTTTTATAACAGCTAACTTATATCGTTGGGGGCATTCACTCTTATAATTAAGAAGACACGAATTTATACTAGTTGGTTTCCTATATAGAGAAGTAGTAAATTTATGTGTGCTAGAATCAATGAATACATCAAGGAGTTTGTTATTAATATTAAGTTCTAATGTAAATTTGATGACGGAGTGACTTTCAAATTTTTTTTAAAGATATTTTAAGATATATATATAGATATAGACATATATACATGGACATCTGAACATACATACATACAAGTATGAATGTATATATACATATATACACATTGATGCATGCATACAGACATACATACAGAACATACATATATATACACACATACATATATATATACACATATATCCATACAAAAGCATACAGACATACATGTAAGACATACACACACATACAAATACATACATATCAGTAAGTAAAGCAAATATCTGTACGTCTACTAGTACAAAAGAACAGATGTACACTTATATATATACAGTACTATTTAGACATTAATTTACCTATATTTGATGGATACCTTCATCTGACACGGACGCTCCAACAAGTTCTTCCCCAGTTACATTATCCCGTACATATCGACACTATAACACTTAAACCAATACAAATCATCCGGCCAAAACCCAACACGTTTGCCGTCAATAAACAGCATAACACATGGCGAACAACGTACCCAGTAAAGATCAATAAGAATCGTATTAGGAAGATAATACACAGGGAAATAAAGAGCTTAACCCAGTGTACATAAATCCTAATTCTAACCACCCCCAACAGTCATTAAACATATTCCTTCTCCTATTGTATCTAGACTCAGCAACAACACATCTAGTAAAGTAATTTTTTATCAGCATAGCAAATTTTATCATTCTTCACTCAGAAACATCGGTTATAAGGCTACTGCTATCAAATTCAGTAATCGTACTAACTATGATAATAACAAGAAGAAAAGTTTACCACTCCCTACAATATGATGATTAAAACTAAATTGTGACATAAATTAATAAACTTAATCAGCAAATACTTTCCAAAAACTAATCCTCTTAGCAAAATATTCAATATAATACACTCAGCTAGAGTTGCGCGGATAATCTAGACAAAATTATTAAAATCATAACAAAGTCCTCAACAAATATTATGATACAAAAACATGGTAAATTACAATGCTCAAATAGATTGCACCAGAGACAAAGTAACTAATACCAGCTAATGCAATTGTAGAAATCCTAAAGATTGTCCTTTCTGTCTAGTTTGCTCTATAGTTTAACTTTGTACCGTCTCCACAATTGAAAATTCTAAAACTATAAAAGTGAATTTTGTGAAGGTGGAATGAACATTGGGAGGAATATTTGTTGTCGTGACGCCTTTCATACAAACACATACATAAATTAACACTCGTACAACCATTGACGTGCGCATAGTCACATACACAGGCGAGCTAGACAACTGGGGCTCACACAGGTATAACTCCATATGAACGATGTGGAGCTTAGCATATATATGTATATGTGTGATGTTTTGCACATGCATACGCATTTAATTTTAGCTTGTATATTTGCGTAAGTATATTTCTACTTATGTTCATTAATGGAAATATGATTATGTCTGTCCCGACTTCATTCATTCAAGGCTGGTTACGAATTCGCCTTGAATGTATCAAATATGTAGCAATTTAGTCTGTGTACAAATAGAGATTTAAAAATTAACAGACAAATCGACAAGACCATAAATGTTAAATTTTGTAATTTGTGTATGTATATATATTATATATTAATCTGTATATGTATCTGTTTGCCAGTATTTGTGAATATACTCGTTTATTTTTTCATGTGTGGATGTTTGTAAGTTTATTTATGTATGCGTTCATTCTCTTTCTCGTTTAATATATGAATAACTTTCTAAATCTAATGAATTGTTAAACTTAGAAAACCATTCAATTTAACATAAACCACATCACTTGACAAGTCACAAGAAGTATCGAATCAAAATAGCTACTTTTGTAGTGATATTATAACATATCCATGTTATAACTCCTGAATAAATATTATTAACTCTACTTTGTATTGAGCACTTTTTAAAAAATAGTTTTGCTTTGAACAAGGTATATTATTCCATCCATATGTACTCTATACTCGTATATATATATATATATATATATATATATATATATATATATATATATACGCGCGCGTGTGTGTGTGTACGATAACATAGTCATGTAATATTAAACTGATTTTAAATTTTAGTCGATCTCACCGTAATACTCGCACATACACACAGTAAAATTACTTTCAGATACTGGAGGTCATCTACATTAAAACAAGACAATCCACACTCAATAATGTCACATTTCAAGCTAGTCAGAAGACATTACATTAGATTATGCATATGGTTCTGTTAACATTTCGGTCTTTCATGCGATGTGACTTCATAGAACCTCATTACAAATTTACGAAATACGTCTGCTATCCTGTGACTGATATTATTGCATAGTGATATTTTTTATCAATGCAAGTTAATAATCATCTTTGATAGCGAATATCTTTATGTTAACGTTCTCTCAACCACTCTGAACATGACTAATGTGAGGCGAAAGCTTAGAACCAGCGTAATAAAAATATTCAAATGTTTGAGAATTATGTTATAGTCTCCCTTGAAATTAAATACGATGTTTAGAACGGCTCAGGATTGAACGTGATAGACATTCATTGCATGTCATATTTAACAATATTTTTGCATGGCTCAACATACTATATATATGAATGAACATCTATGGTCACACTCAGCATTGTCTATTTTATTCTTGAACGTCATTATCCGTGTGTTCTGTTTTCTATATGATTGTCAGTGATGCATTATCTGTAGTGTCATTTTTCTGACAGCTCTTAGATGACTGGTAACGTTACTAGCCTGATCCGTGCTAATAGTGGGTAGAAAGATTGTCTCTGATGTTTAAAAGTTAGAAGCCTTGTTTTGGAAGCATTAAAATTCACGAGCCATTACTTACCCCAGACCAACAAAGATTGAATTTCCTTCTCAAGCTCAGCACGTAGGTTTGCTTTATCAGCCTTAGTGGTTTTTTAATCGAGGCGAGAGTATATTGTTGTTTCGTCAGCGTATACGCTTAATTGGGATCTGACTGCATCGGAGGGGGATCCTGGATGAAGATTAGAACAGGTGTAGGACCTAGAATAGAGCCTTTAGAGACACGCGTCTTCATATGATAGTATCAGGAGGCATAATCGTTCATTACTACCTTCATTACGCGATTTGAAAGGAATTATTTGACGTGATCAAACAATCTTCCAGTTATAACATAGCCCCGTAGCTTGCATAGAAGGTCAGCATGCCAGACATTGTCAAACGCTTTGGAGATATCCAGGGCCACAGATCGAGCTTTGCCGTTCTTATCGAGAGCCTGGTATATACACTCAGTCTTGGTCGTTAGCATATGAGCACTAGACCTGGTGAAGGGGAAACCATACTGTTTATCTAAGAAGAGATTGTGGGTTGTCACATGTTGAACGAACTCGGCGTTGATAATCGCATCGAACCCTTTGCCAAATATCGGTAGGAGTCTGATAGAGCGATAATTAGAGTGAACCAAGTTTTACTAAACAAAAAAAAAACGCAAGCATCTGTACTTCTGTTAAAAAAGAAGAGGAAGGTGTGTGAACCGGGTGATAGTAGGTGTCTATCTACTCCAATTTAAAAGAAAATTACAAAGTTTTAACTTAGTATAAGTCAGAAGCCTTCAAAGCCATCCCTTACAAAGAGAAAATAAATCAGATTAGATTTTGCCACAGAAAATGTTCTAACTCAAATCTTAACTGAAAAGAAACATTTTTTTTTATTTTAACCAACGCTATGTGCAAGAAAACAAAAAAATTAAAAAATTGAAATATAACATACATTTTCAAAATTAAACTAACAAAAAAAAAAGAGTAAAATAATATTCAATCAAGCTTACTAGCCACCCAAAACCGAGATGAATGAAACTTTAAAAATCATCATGGGGAATTCCAGACAACTGACTAGTGACCATAGCGCATGTCTGAGAGAGAGAGAGAGAGAGAGTGGGGAGACGCATGTTCAAAGAGTCGAGAACAACTCTTAATTAGGAATATATAAATGTGTGTGTGTGTGTGTGTGTGTGTGTGTGTGTGTGTGTGTGTGTGAGACTTGAATGAGAACCGGTTTAATATCAGATAGGTGAAACAATTTTGAAAACATTTACTTAACACGTTTCCCTCGATGATAATGATTTAATTAAAATACTGTTTCTTTTCTTTTTGTAACATGTTTTCCTTTGTATAATTTTCATGCTAAATTATGATTGTACTTTTATGACATATGTTAAGTTTTATATATATATATATATATATATATATATATATATATATATGTATAAGTACGGAAAATAATTCAAAATATTATCTGCAATTATTGACAAATTTATTTTATGATAAATACCGAAGGCATTGAGTTTTTGACGAAAAAAAACATGCTTCGTTTAAGGAAGCATTGAAATTCACGAGCCATTTCTTATCCCAGTCCAGCACGGATTGGAAGTCCTTTTCAAAATCAGCAGCGATTCCTCCAGGAATTTAAATGCAATGTCAGTTCCTGTCTCTTATTCACTTGACAGCAATCTTTCTCTTGTCCTTTCCCCATCACCTCGTGTGACTTGTTCTTTCTCTTTCTGATGTTTTATATTCAATGTAGTTTTCATATACTTATTTCTTACGTCTCCTACATACTTTTCTTTGTATTTACAGTGATGTTTTCTTTTATATTTTATAATTTTTTTAAACGTGTCGTCCCAATCAAGGCCTTTTTACTGCCGCTGTTGAGCAGAGGATTACATAGGAGGTAAGTTATGAGAAAGATTGACATGTTACAGGGGATTTCAGGAAATGATGAGAATATAACTTGTTCTTTCTCTTACTCACTCTACCCTCGCAACTGTCATCACACTGGTATTCCCATCCTTCTCTTTTCATTTCTCGGACACGCCCTGTAACTGCTACATCTTTTTCTTCCCTGTTCTCCTGCTTGAAATTCTACTCTCTTATGTAACCCCTGCGCATCAGTGGCGGTACCGCCTTGTCGTGAAACAATTAAAAAAAATAAAACACCATTTGTATTACATCATCATAATCAATAAGTGGTCGGCCGCGAAAAATAACTGCAAGAGCAAGTAAATATCTGGTTCGACGAACCCAGGCGAATCTGTCAGTGAATTCTGTGATTGTCTAAATATTCTTGGCCGATTTTGGAATCCCTGTGCAAACGTCTACCTTGCGACAAAATCTGACCAATGTTGGTAAAAAGTAAGAATATTTAAAACAAGCCCCTTCCTACGAAAAAAAAAACACTATGGTTCAACTATGCCAAAGCACATGAGTTAGAAATTTGTAGCAATTTTTGTTAAATTTTCAGATTAGACCAATCTAGGGATTATTTTTAGATAGACATGTATAAGGCGTGCACGCGATACAATTCTGAAATATGACTGCGACATCATGATGTTTTAAGGATGATTTGTTGCAGCTAGAACAGGCAAAATAATATGCATTGACGACACAACAGACGTTGCTCTATACGAAAAAAGTCTGAATAAAATTAGTTTAAAATACAGAGCTGGATTTCCAACATAGCAATGGTTCGAAACGTCAAAGAATATCTATAAAGAATAGGTTCGAAAAAAGAAATTTCAAATCTTGAAGTGACCTAGTCAAAGTCCTCATCCAATTGCGAATCAAGTAGTACATGAAAAAAATCGAGCAATTATTGTAGTAAAACAAAAAGTCAAAAACAGATGCTTACTACTGACAGAAACTTCTTACAAATTATAGAAAAAGTTTAGTCGGTACTGTGACCTCGAAAGGAGGCGACACAAAATATTAAACGTAAGCGCTTACATCTTAATTTAAATCTATATTTTTATTCCAGTTGCATAAAATAGTTTGAAAGTAGCTGTAATTTGTTTAACAAATGTTTAATTAATGTATATAGTGTTTAATTAAGATCTGTTGGTTATCTGGAAAACAGACATTTTTTTTAAATATTATATTAGAGGTTCGCTTACTTTTGATAAGCCATGTTAAAATATGTATGCATGTGTCCGTGTGTGTGCACACACATGCAGGTGTGTGTGTGTGTGTGTGTGCATTTTGAGAGATAGAGAGAGAATGATAGAATAAAAGAGATCAGATAAGAACCAAACAATTTTTTTAAGTTATACCGACAAAATCTGTCTATTCAAATTTGGTTTATATTTTCCAATTTTCGAAACAGGTGTTGTACATCGAAATCGGAAATAACTTCAAATGTATAACAGGAAAAAATGAACTTTACACAATTTATTCTTAACTTCAATCCTAATATACAACAACTCATTCGAAAATTGGAAAGATATAATAAAAATTGGAATAGATTGACCTTGTTATTAGAATTTAATATAACATTATAAATATAAAAAATTGACTCCCCACACAAAATCTCAAAAAAATTATTCTGTATGCGAATCTAGTCACTTCGGAACCTTTAATCTTTGTCATTCGATCACCCTTTGTTGGTCTGATATATTGATTGTTATGCCATATCTACCATATATATATATATATATATATATATATATATATATATATATATATATATATTGTGTGTATTTTGGCAGCGTTTTTTCATTAATACAGGTTTCATTGAATAATATAGACAAGTACTATTTTGTGTAAGATCCGTTCGTATGATCTGATTAGCTTGATAGTGTTGTCATGGAAAGACGACAAGAAATCGCAATAATTGTTGATTTTTTATCAGGTCTGAGCTTTCCGCTTACATAAGCCATTATCAAAGGATGAATATTTAATATTCAGTGAACATAGAACATTTAAATTATTAACAGAGTGGAGTTATACAGAGATTTAATTTTTTCTGTATAACTCCACTCTGTTAATAGTTTAAATGTTCTATGTTACTGAATATTAAATGTTCATCCTTTGAAAATGGGTTATGTAAGCCGAAAGCTCAGACCTGATAAAAAAAATCAACATATATATTAATATATAATTAAATTTGTTTTTTAATTAATTGCGACACGGAAATTTCTGTTTCGAGTTTTCTACCTTGTCTCCACGCAATGATAGATTATAGACTTTCATTTAAATGTAAGAAACCGTGCGTTTGTTATTTATAGATATGGGAAGACATAAAAATTTATGTGCGTACTCAATTTAACTAATTGAGAGTCAGTTAAATTTGAAAAAAAATATTTTTGGGAAGTACAAGATTTCCTTTGTCAATCTCAAAAATATATACTGTTTTTCAAATCCCTATTCTGATTATTTAAATTGAAAACAGACAAACTTTTATGTCACACATATCTATAAATAACAAATGTATTTAAATAAAAGTTATATACTATTTAAATGAAAATCATTTTCACAACTATGATCTAACATTGCCTGATGACGAGGTAGAAACCTCGAAACATAGAAATTTCCGTGTCGCAATGTATTTTTGTTGAAAAACAAATTTAATTACATGATTATATTATGCCCTACAATATTTATTGTAGTGAGCACTTTTTTAAAATAAATAAATAAAATAAACGCCCAAGAAATCAGAATTGTACAACTGTTGGTTCTCTTTACCTGGAGTTATATATATATGTTGTATGTGTTATGTCTTGAAGGCTGTCACAATGCGTTGAATGAAAGAAAGGAAGGTCGGGAGGTGTTTGTATGACCTGTTTATTTATATTTATATTTCGAGACTATAATCTCATCGTCAGAATGGCAGAGAAAACTTCAAACTGTCCGTGCTTTTAGTTGTCCATCTATGAATGGCTGGCTTTATCCACTGCTGCTGTACGTGTTTGCGTGTATGTGCGTGTGTACGTGTGTGTGAGTGTGTATCTATGTGTGTTCTATTTGGTTTTTTTATATGGTCTAATGGTGTGTGTGTGTGTGTGTGTGTGTGTGTGTTCAAGATGGCGTTTTTTTGTTGGTCTGATGGAATCAGTTCGTAGGATCTAGGAGTTGATGTGACTTTGACCGGGTCAAAGGATATCAGTTACATGGCTGTTATCTTATCTGTTTGAGTTATCTGGTGGTGTTTGCTTTTTGTGTGCTGTAATTGAACCTACTTTATGTGTGTGTGTGTGTGTGTGTGTGTTTTCTGTCCTGATGCGTGCTTTGTTATGGGCACCTCTGCTAATACGGTGCGGAGGGGGGAGTGTGTTAGCATGGTTATTGTAACTATTTTTGTGTGTGTGTGTGTAAAGGCTATGTGCAGCATTGTAATTAAATCTACCTAACTTATTTATCTGTGTGTGTGTGTGTGTGTGTGTGTGTGTGTGTGTGTGTGTGTGTGCGCGCGCGTGCTTTAGCCTGGTTAACGGTTTGTTATAAGGGATGAATAAGTGTGTGTGTGGTTAATGTTACTGATTGCGTGTGTGTGTGACCTTTGATGTCGTGTTAATGTCATGTTGTGTGGGTCTTGGTGTCGTCTATACTGTTACGTAATCTAGGTTTAATTCTTGGCGATTCTTAATTGCCGGATGTAATTTAGATATTATTAGGGACTCTTTAATGCGTAGGTTACCTATGTTGCGTTCCTTTGCCAAGATATTAACGGTTATGGTTTTGTCCTTATTTTTGCATTTTTTAAGTGTTTTTGGAATGAAGAAGCTTGCGTGTGTAGATGTTCTTTTATTCTAATGTGTAGATGTCTTGTAGTTCTGCCGACGTAGAATGCATCGCATTTAGCGTATTGTAAGCGGTATACGACATATACCTGGTGGCATATACCGGTACCTGCAATAGGGCAGTTGGTTTGTGTGTATGTGGTGTTGTTGTTTGTTCTGTGGTTGGGGTTGAGGTGTCTTCGAAGAGTGGGGCCGTAGTGTGCCAGCTGTATGTCTAATCCCTCTCTGCGGATAGCTCGACGTATTTTAGATGTTATATAATCGCTGAAGTGTGGTAACCTCAGAAAGCAGGTGTTAGATAGGGTGTGCCGCTTTGGGCCCTTACTACCCTTCCGTTCTAGGCGATCCACAAAGGATTGTGGGTAACCGGTAGTCACCAGTGTTTTCTTAAAGAATGCAGTGTGGGTGTTAACGTGTTCGCCTTTTATGCATTTCTTTCGGATACGCGCGAGTTCGTTATTGATGTAGCCGGTCTTAGCGCTGAGAGGGAGGGCTGATCGTTAGTGGACAAACATATCCCTGCTGGGAGGCTTTTTGTAGAAATCGGTGTGGACTTCACCTTCAACCGATATTTTAAGCTTGAAGTCCAGCAGTGATAGGTATCCACTGGGATCGGGGTGCTCGATCGTGAAATTAATTTTAACGTCCATTCTGCTTGCCTCGTCGCCTGAAGAAGTAAGGATGTGTATATCATCAATATATCTCGTAAATAAGGCGTATGAATGGCAGGTGCAGAGTGCACGACGCTCTAGTTGGTTCATATATGCGACGGCAAGTAGTCGCGATAGGCTGGACCCCATCGGAAGGCTGGTGGTCTGTTTGTAGGTGCATCCTTGGAACGTGAGGTACGTGGTGTCTATTATAGTTCTCAGGAGCACGCGTATGTCGATTGGGATGAAGTAGTAGCAGTGTATGTTTGAGGTGTTGATTTATTCTGTTAATAAGTCCAATGCTGGATGGGCCGGTACTGACGTATATAGTGAGACGACGTCAAGGCTAAATGCATATCGGTTATGTTGCAGCTTGTTTTGGTGAGTACAGTGTAGTCTGTGGATGACTTCATTGGAACGTTTGACGTGTCCGGGGAAGGTGGAGAGTATGGGTTTAAGGATTTGTGATAGTAGCCATACTATTTTGTATGTGGGGCCTTCTATGCTAGAGACAATGGGTCTAATTTGTGGTGTCGTGTTATTTTTGTGTGTTTTCCAACTAGAACACACATAGATACACACTCACACACACGCACACACGCACACGTACATACACGCACACACGTACAGCAGCAGTGGATAAAGCCAGCCATTCATAGATGGACAACTACAAGCACGGACAGTTTGAAGTTTTCTCTGCCATTCTGACGATGAGATTATAGTCTCGAAATATAAATATAAATAAACAGGTCATACAAACACTTCCTGACCTTCCTTTATTTCATTCAACGCATTGTGATAGCCTTCAAGACATAACACATACAACTATTTTACGCAATGCTTCAAGCAAATTACAAAACTTTACTATATATATATATATATATGTGTGTGTGTGTGTGTGTGTGTGTGTGTGTGTGTGTGTGTGTGTGTGTTTGTGTGTGCATGTATTTTTGCACGTGTGTGTAAATATGTGCGTATGCGAAATCGCAAAGTGATATATATGAATAAATTGAAAATATAACATTAAGAAAATATAATAATAATAACATAACTATATGAAAATAATTGTGAATAAAATTAAATGCCAAAAAACAAAATGAATGCTGAAAATATGATGCAAAATGCAAACAATGAAAATTTATATAAAGGAAATGATTAAACCAGTTTGAGACAGTTCTAAATTGCTCTAAACGGCAAGAATTAACATAGCCAGAAATCTGGATACATTATCTGCGTCATACACACTTACAGCAAATTCATTCAGCATCTTTGTAATTCAGTTATCGACATAGTGGCCCAGAATTTGCAATGTCGTGGTTGACAGCTACTCAACATTAAAGAAATCCAGCTTAATGATGTGTTTTCCGTGTTCATTCCCGGTGCAAGGTCAATACTTGGGGTCTTGTCAGTGACAGTGCTGTCAAAATATCTGACTCTTAGTCCAGTTCATCCAATATCCTCAAGAATTCCTGGTTCAACGAACAGTCTTTCCTTTTCTCGCAAGGCAGAAAAATCCAACCGTTTCCATGGATTTCTATAATTTTATTTTATTTTTTTCTTTTAAACCTGACCAAAGTTGGTCACATTTTTAGGACCCTGGTTTGCTTTGCCACTGCACGCAAAGCTTCTGACCACTACCGACCTCGGACACAGTTGTTCGAGGTCAGCAAAACACGGAGTCCCGGAATGAGCAGAAAGGGGTAGAGAGGCAGTAAGGCCGTGTCAGTCATGATTAATTTACGACCGTCCTGATGTGCGCGCCTGGCACGACATTCTCATAAGTAGAGAGAAACGGAACAGAAAGAAAGAGAAACAATGGACGACAACTGTGTGGAAATGTGGGTACGTTGAAAAAAAAGATAAGTGAAGACAATGCATTTTGTAAAGAAATATTATCATTGAATAATATATTTGCAAATGATAAAATAAAAAGAAGAAGAACATTGAGATAAATGAATCGAAATAAACACAACATGAAAATGATATATAAATTGAAGACGGGATGAACACAGCGATCGATGATTGGCAAAGTACAACGTCAATAGATTGAGATTATAAACAAGCAGGTAATAAATCTAAAATAAAACCTACGTACTGGGATTTTTTTAACAGAGGACATGACGCAGAATATTGAAATTCAGAGACACTTTGGGATAGCTAATGATGTATATCAAAAAACCATTCAGAAAGCAAACTTTGTTAGATAGTAAGAAAAGATAGAGAATTAGTACTTGATATATGCTTTATTAGATGTGAATGAAAGCTAGTATATACATGGATGCCGGAACAGGATTTCGAAGAAATAATAAAGAGAAAATTTCCTACAAAGGAAAGGAACTTGTGGAGAGTCTTGATCACATACGACCTGGGGTGAAACGTCTCATGTAGCAGATATTCCCGAAACTCATCCTAAGAAAAGTTTTGAAGTCGCTTGAATAAATTTAAAAAATAATCACAGGGGAACTGAATGAACAGGAATGAACAATATACCACAGAGTTATTACTTAGACAGTAGCGGGAGACTTTTGAATGACAATGTCTATCTGTGTGATCCGCTCATTGTAAAGAGAGAGTAATGGTATGATTTTTTACTTATGTAGGCAGTTCATTTTTAGAACATAGTCGGAAAAATGCCTTTTAGCACTCAGCTCACAATTACAATTCAGATATTTTACTTTTATTTTTTTTTTTTTGTGCGTTGTGGTGCAGTGGATATCAGCTCAGAACGGCTAATCAGAGAGCCGATTTCGAATTCGTTGCATTTATTTACGTGCAAATATCCTTGGGAAAAGATTGAATCTATCTCTTCTTCATCCAGTTAAATTGCAGGACAGAGTAGATTCATTAGCCTTGGTTGACAACCAGTCAATTGAAAGTAGTGGAATCGTACTGCGGGAAATTCCTCTGCCCGTCAATCATATCACATTCGATACATGATCTCACAAAAATCCTTAAAATTGCCGGGCATAAATTGAGTCCCATTGTTTGACACTAAACAATCGACTAACACAAATCTGGCGAACAGTTAGTTTAGAAAATTGATTGTCACTTCTGTAGTAGATTTCTATATCTAAGAACTTCGGACCAGTTAGAAAAATATCTACTACTATAAAATAGTAGAATCCGTTATTTTCGTATATCCAGCTGAAGTTTCTCTATTCCTTTGTGCTGCTCAAATTTCTTTTGTCATTTGCGTTCTCGTTGATTTTGCTGTTTAAGTTAAAACTTCAGTAATTTGTGCATGGCGGATTTAAATTCATTCATGTTTGTCCGTGTCTTTATTTTTAGGATTAAACCGAATACAATTACGAAATATATATTTTTAGCAAAACAAAAAATTAATTGAAGTGAATAACAAATAATTTTAATTTGTTACTCACTCAAGGATAACGAGTACTTGTTTTTCCTTCGAATTACAATAATTCTTGTAGTTTAGCGGATCGCGTTCAAATTTAGTGTAAGATAGTCACACTTTCTTTTTTTCGTTTGTTACATTTTCTGTATCACTAAATCCTGCTGAATAGAAGAAAGTGTGACGAAAATAGATTATTTTTCATTCGTTTTCTTTTTCTGGATTGCCAAGTCCTGTTGAACAGAACAGAGTGTAAAGCCAGCCAAGAAGAATACAATATGGGAACCAGTAATACGTTGTGCCAGAGAAAATCATTAGAATAAAAAATTGCAATATAAGCTCTGGTAAAAATTACTATAGAAACCATTAGCATCAATAATTTTCAGCAAGACGTAAGCGTCTGTTCTATTCTAATAGTTTCTTGTCTCTTACTTCTTGCCAATAGAACTATCTCCCAGGTTCTTGCTTCCAAATCACCTACGATCTTTACAAAAATAAATGCAACATTCAAATTCATTCTGTCTTTTTGAAACTTGGTTTTTATTTGTTCTTTTTACTCAATAACGATGTTTTTCAGTTTCTTTTTATCTCAATAGGTTTTTGCACCTAATTAGATTTAATATGCTGATCTAGATGAAATTATTAAAGAGAAATCAGACATTGACAGTTTTCCAAGTACGACGGTCTATTGGGAAAATTATCGTTGTGTTTTTATCGTTAGCAAAGCTTGCTTACTGGTCAAAATGTGTACCTTGTTGCTTATACTCAATTGTCACGGATATGTTTTGCCTCCTCATTCATATTTTCAAAGTAGAAGTCTGCTGCATTTTTGTAGCATTTGGTAACTTCTTCATATATCTTTTTCTCCTATTCCTTTGAAGTTATTTCATATATGCTATTACATTTTTCTCCTTTATTAAGTACTAGCGGAACGCGTTGAATTTCAACTGAAGGATAATTATAATTTCGAGAAAAAGTTTTACTTTGTCATACTACAAATGATTGTAACATCTTCAAACATAAAGATATTGGATAATAAAATAACTATAACACAGTGTGTAATTTTATTAAATTATCTATAAAGTAATGTCCATAGAAGCTACTTTACTGTAATCTTATATTATATTAAGCGGCGTATACACAGACCATAAACAAAACACCTTACGCTATTTTGTGAGCGATTTTGAAGGAAAACATGTATTTTGTTTATTACTGCAAAATCACCGCTACTGTGTCTATTGTAAACACATAAGAACAACTAAGTAATGGCCAAGGGTGTAGTGGCCAGAAATGTTGTTATTAAAATTACTGCTACATCTACCAGCTTAAGATGCTACTGCAGTGGTATAGGCTCTTTCCTCGTACTTTCTCACTCTTTACTACCCTTCCGTTTGGCAAAGGTGAAAGAAAGGCTGAGGACAGTAGCGTTTATAGATTATAAAAAGATAGAGGGGAAGGTAAAGCTCGTATAAAGTGTAAGTGTGTTATCTTTCTTCAGTGATGTAACGGACGGAGGAAATAAGTAACTAATTATCTAAGGAAAGAACGAGCAGAGTATAATATTTTGTGATTTTTTAAATTCTTTTTACTTCAGGTTTTAATAGTTTTTGGAAATTGTTTATTTAATTAGATTCTGTCTATTATGAAAATCATATCTTTTTCAAATTAGCCCTTCACACCAGTAAATATATCCAACAACGTCTAAATTAGGTAAGATAAACTAACAAATATTTTTAAAAAACATTTGCGACTTACTCATGATTGCTACTAAAGTCAATCAGTGGAAGGACACAGGTATTTCTTAGTTTCAAAATTTCTTCAAAAAAGTATACTTTCGTAAAATATGACTTAAAAGATTTTATCCATCAATATCTGAGAAAGGTTTAATGGAAGCGTTAAATTTAGCAAATCGGAACATAGATATACCATCCAACCATATAAATATAATACTACATGTTCACAAATCAATTCTATTCCACCATAGTGAAGCATGGTTTAAAAATAAGAAAAATGTGGATGTGCCACGAGGCTTGTTTGACGGATTAGAAATTTCAGAATTAATAGACCTATACATTCTAAATAAAATTAATGAGATAATTAACATAGACAACCACGGAATATGCAGAGACGACGGATTAGTGAGAGCACCGGACAACATAAGTAAACAATGACAAAATTAAAAAAGCTTCAAAACTCTTCAAAATCCTCGATTTTGAGATAGGAGTCGAAACAAATTAGAATGTTGTCCAATATTTAGATGTTAAATTTAATCTCCAAACTATTTGTAGGTCTCCATGTATGAAAACAAGCACAAATTTAAAGTACATGAACAATAGACCTGACCAGAATAATCAAACATATCCCTAAAGAAATATAACAGACACTATCAAAAGTTTATTCGAAACAGTATTTGATTCAGCGCACAGTTTAGCTTTTAGTAAAATCCAAAACAAGGGAATTGTTTTTCAAATCAATCAAGATACACTACCCAAAACCTCTGAATGAAATAGACAACTACTTCCGGCTATTTCAGAGCCAAGCATCTTATCCCAAAAGGCGCCTATTCTTCTCTGCTCGTAATGAGTGCTAGATGATCCTGAATAACACCAAACTGTTGTTTACTGAGATAAAGAGGCAGCGCATAGTTGACCGCAAGTTTGGCTCAAGTGCAAATGTGTGCTAAACAACAGCAAATCCTCCATCCCTCCCTTAATCAATAAATTTAAGGTCTTCACGGCAACTGTGGACAAGGTTGATTGCTTTGCTCGCTGATTCTCATGAAACTCTACATTTGACTTGTTACGAGTACCCGCATCCGACTTCCCTCTTAAACCTGAGGGTCAACTGAAAGATGTTTCCATAACTTCGTCTCTGGTATCTAAGATAATATCAAAGCTTGAACCCAATAAGGCGAGCTGAGGTGATGGAAAACCGGTAATTGTTCTGAATAAATGTGCACCTGAACTCTCTTCTGTCCTCTCTAAATTCTATTATTATTGCTTTTCTGCTTCCTGTTTTGCTGCCTGCTGGAAGACCTTTTCTGTGGATACTGTATTTAAGAACTAGGGAAAACACTCTGATACAGCCAATTATTGCCCTATCAGCCTCCTACGAATTTTCGAAAAATTGTTCGAGACTATTATCAATGCAGAGATAGTTCAAAATCTTACTGTCCATAAACTGTTATCAGGCACACAGTAAGGATTCCGATTTGCAAGGTCTACTGCCGATAGGCTAACGACCATCACGGAGGCTCGTGCTGTTGCCATGGATATCGCAAGGCTTTTGATAGGGTATGACACGCTGGCCTCCTGCGCAAGCTAGAAGAGTTTGGTATCACTGGACGCTTGCTTGATCTGATCCAATCTTTCCTATCTAACTGCATATTGAATGTCCACATCCTACAGCACGAACGCTGGTGTCCCCCAGTGCCCTATCCTACGCCCGACGCTCTTTCTAATCTTGATAAATGATCTCTCAGCTGTGATCAAATCCCAAGTAGGCATCTACGCAGATGACACTCACGCATCAGTAAGAAATCTTGCGAGCATAACAAACGTTCCTCGCTGCTAATCTTGAGAAAGACCTCCACTCAGTGGTGGACAAAGATAAGATGTGGCTCGTAAACTTCAATGTTTCTAAAACGAAACTACTGTCAAACATCAGAGGCAATCTCAATTGCCACCAAAAAGCATGGGCCAAGCAAGTGTCCTTGAAAAAATACTCTGCACCTCCTCGTCCTTATCATTTCTTCCGACCTCAATTGGAATCATTACATTGAAACAATAGATAAATTCACTGCTAGGAAGGTTGGGTCACTGTATAGGGCCAGAAAGTATTTTCCTCCTGAATCCATCTTGCTCATATACAGATCAACCATCAGACCATGCATATAATACTGTTGTCATATCTGGTCAGGAGTCCCTGCTGTTCGTTTCAGCATTCTGGACAGGCTCCAAAGAAGGATCTTTAATATGATTGGTACAAACTTGGCAGCTCGACTCCAGCCAATTTCTCATCGGCGGGACATGGCTTCCCTGTGTATCTTCTATAAATATGTTCATGGTTTCTGCTATGACGAACATAGGTCACTGGTGCCCCCTTCACAAAAATTTACTCAGGCAACCAGATTGGCAACAAGGCCAATTCCCATGTCTTGTCCACTAAAATCTACCCCTTTCCATATCACCCCGTGTATCTGCTTCTTTACCTTTCTGTCTACCTTTAAAACAGTCTTCACTCCCATATTCACATCCTTCTCTTGCCCTTTCTCTCCCCACCCCCATTGTAGCTGGTTCGTGATTGCCTTCACTCTCCTCCCGTCTAAAACTTTAAATCTCTTATGTAGCCCTCTGCACTTCAGTGGCAGCACCGCCTTGTCGGGTGAAATGATTAAAAAAATTGTTTATAATTTTTTTAATTATTACTCTTTATTATTTTATTTGTATTTTTATGACTTTTTATTTATTTTGTCTGCGTATCAAAATAGGAATTTATTCGCATGTCTACATTTTCATTTTTTATTCTTTAAAATTTTGCTTTGGTTTTGAAAATTAATTATAGCTAGTTTCTCTTCTAGGTATGATTTACAGCTTTTATCTTGTATGGTGGATCATTTTTTACTATTTCTCTTTTGAATTTGGTGGTCATGCTATTTTCCTTCTAGTTTGATATGTATTTTGATAACGTTGTGTTTTTTTGTATTTTTCTCTACTGAGTAGTGTTTTGTGATAATAAAATCACAAATGGTTGCATATATATATATATATATATATATATATATATATATATATAATTCTTTTGAAAAGATATATATATATATATATATATATATATATATATATTATATATATATATAATTCTTTTGCGTGTGATTATTTAGGTGAGAGATATAAAACTTCGTGAGGAAATATATATTTAGAAAGAAATAAAATTAAAAGAGGTGATAGAAACCCTTGATATGCTTCGAAACAGTGACCTGATGATCGGCATATTAACATGAGCTATATTGTGTCTTTAAGCTTAACAATCAATACACTATATGTGATTTTATGGAGTTATGGTAAACGATATTGAAATTTAGAGAAAGACAATGTCAAAGGCAAGTAAAGGTTGACGAGTTTATATTTACTGTTACTTGATTTTGAAAGTTTTCTTTGTTTTTGTGAAAAATATAAATCTAAACATCACTTGTTCATTTATTGAAGTCAGTTCTGAAGTGTTGTAATTGCAATATTTTAAATCGACACCATTTTTTTTATCTGAAGTTACGAATTGTTCATAGCTTTTTCTTCTGTTAATAAACTAATTATCCATACAAAAGTCGCTCAGAGAACTATGGTAAAGTGTTTCTTAAAACTTCGACTTATTCACACATGTATACTCAGTTATTAATATCACAACACAAGCCAAAGAATGACAAAAATAGTGAAGTGGACGACAGAAAAATAATTTAATTTATTGATGACATAAAAATTTCTACATCGTGATGATTATATTAAATTAAAATGAGGTTTCGCGTGACAAAACTATTGATGGTAGATAGCTTATTGGTGCACTTCGAACTACAAGATATCTGTAGGTCACATAAAAATCTTTGGGATAGTTTTGAACCTAATGTCAAATCGATTTTTCTTATATTCTATCAAGTTCTTTACGTAAAGTTTAGATATTACTTTTATGAAATGATAAAGGTCGAAGAAACATAATTCTAAACGAAAATGAACATCTATATAATATTGGGAAATGTAAAAGTTAAGGCTGTATATTTGGAAAACCAGGGTGGAATGGATGGAGATCTAAAAGGAGCAAAGATTCGACAAGAATGGGTTAATTTTTAGAACAAAAAAAAACAGAGTGTTGCGAAATAGACAGAATAACAATGCTAAATCGATAGGATATGTTTCAAAATAAAGAGAATATGTAAATGAATGCTAAAAACAAGCCCAGAAAATGTAAATTTAAACAAAGAATATATAAAGTTAAACATAAAAATAAATTCAGAACAAAAAGAGAACAATGAGGAAAATGGACACTCATGATGTGCATATCAGATTTGTGTTTCGGATAAATTTTTGGTGTGATGCAATGTTAAAATTATACTTGAGTTTCCACCACATTAATACATGTCTATAGAGACAAACTGTTTAAATTTTGCTCGTGAGTATAGGCAAAAATCTGTTCAAGTTATGATCGATACTATAGCCAAATACTATGCTGGTGTTTGCAGGCTAAAGTTCCATAGTTGTATCTATAAACAAAAAATGATCAGATTTATTCGTGACGCTATAAGAAATTATTAATTTTGGTTAAACTTGAGTCTAAGGATGAAGACTGCATGGATTTATAATTTAGGTTATATGCAAGCATTAAACATAAATATGATTAATTCTATAACTACTTAAGATTTAAGATGTAGAGAGGTGATGGATAAATCCTCACAAAAAATAATTTTCCTTTCACGCATCCGCGTTATTTCTTTTTTAATTTATCGACTGCACAGTAGTGTAGGGTAATTTCAGTATCGTCAGAGAGAAAAGGCTCAATATGTAGCAATTCACTACGCCATATTGAAGAAACTGTATGCAGTACTGCATGGTATTTGTGCCGGAAGATCCAATACAAAAATTTCAGTATTTGGGTGTAAATCAACGCGTACAGTACAGAGGATTGGAAAAGTTGAATGTGTTTAATTGTGATTACGAAAATATGGTAGCTCAGAAAAGTCACTTTGATCGTTTTAGTATAACGAGAAGTCCCAAATTTATTACTGAGATCTTCGGCCTCAACACGTAGGACCGCATCATGTGCCCGGACACGGTAGTCCTGCCCTGGGTCAAAGCATGGCTGCTTGAAGATACTAGATCTAGCAAGAGGACTCTGCACAATGTCACACAATCAGAGTAATCCTTTCAGGAAATTCAGACAATTTATTCGACCCCATCATCCATTAATTCTGACCACCTATCTCTACAAACTGCAGCCTTTTTATTATTATGTTTAAGGCGCAGAGGAGCAAGAGATCAACACACTGTTTTAACACCAATGATGAATTGAAAGTAAGGATTATAGTACCATTCATCAACTTAAAAAGGAAGACCATTCAGAAGAGATGCAGGTGATTCTGATTTTTTAAAATCATTTTCTTTTTAGCATTTCATTATATTTTTGTGTAATTCTGGTATATGTATTTGTTTAAATGGACCGTCAGTGTTAGTTTAAGTTTTGCGTAATGTAAACAACATTTTATACATCGCACCCTATATACAGGAGTCTATAATCAAACATTGATCCATTTTAAACATGAGTACATGAGAACTTTGATTGAGATCTTACTTGTTTGCATAGACAAACTTTGAATGTATTTTTACTCATGTCTATTCTCAAATGTTTGTCGATATATAGTTTAGTCTATGAATATACATGAATTATTATTGAGTACATAAGTAAACACTACGTTGGCTTCTACTTTAGTTTGTAGCGAAATATTTGTCGACTTTATGCTTGAGTCTATAGATTATCGTTGGAGGGATTTATTCTTGAATTTATAGGAAAATATTGGTTGGCTTTAAATTTGAGTCCATAGACAAATTTTAAAGGTATTTATACTTAATCCTATTTGCAAAAGATGGTCGGTATTTACTTTGACCCATGAATAAACATGGACTTTGACCCATGAATAAACATAGCTTTGTTTATTCTCGTGTGTATAATTAATCGATAATTTGGCTTGTACTTGAGTTTATAGAAAAATATTTATCGGTTTTATACTTCAGTTTATGGGCAAATATATGTCCTACTTAGAAATGGGACTATAAGTAAATACTTTTCAGGTGTATTCAAGTTCTATAAGCAAATTTTTATCTGGTTTATATTTATATATATATATATATAAATAATTGTCGTAATGGCTAAATTAAAAAAATATATATAAACTTCAATAATTAAAATTTGGGTTGAAAACAATTCTCAAATTTCAATTAACAACTTTGGGGTCTGAACAAAGCCTAAATTAAAATTTTAAGACGTATCAATATGTCGTATCTATGTTATTTGATATATTCGGAAAAACTGTCTTCTGAAAATATTAGGCAATGTCAGTCACATTTTACTTCAATAAAAAGTTAAATAAAATCATCAAAAATTGATCAACCACTAGAATAGAACAAATAAACATCTCAGATGATAAACCTTTGAATCCTTTAAATTTTAATATAGTGACTCTTCTTCTCAATAACAGCAACTACTTTTGTTATCTTTTTTTTATTTCACTTGTTTCATTTTCCAACATGGTAGTTTTAATTGTTTCCTACATATTTCTGACACTTTCATATATTTTTATCTTCACAATTGGCCATAGATTTGCGATCGAATTCTGATCAGGTTTCTTTTATATATATTTTATGTTCAAAGAATTCAACGGTAAGCTTAGATACATAAAAAAGAACATTGTTGTGCATCAGGACACACTTTACTTTGAAAATGCGAGACAGATTCTTACATGTACCATACAAAGAAAAACATAGCTGATAAAACTTTAATATTTAGCAATGTGGAGTTTAACACCTTCATCTACTTTGGATGGTCCAATAATCGTTTATTAGAAAATTCAAAGCCCATATCATTAAACTAACATCTCTTTATTGGCCTTTTTTAGCTACTTGCACATCTGAACTGGATAAAATTTATCACTTAGTTCATTCATGAGGTCGAGATTCGTCCGTGAAAATTACTTAAAAAATCAAATATTCATGAAATTTTAGGCCCAATATTGACGTTTTAAAACATTTAATTTTGTGAGAGAAGGTTGCGTATGGAAATATTTTAGCAGATCCAAATTCATAAAGTATTCTACACATTTCCTCCTTCTTGCCTCTCTCGATTCTAACTTTTTTAAATTTGTGAATGCTGGTCAAATGTGTTCGTTTCACTATACCTCGCTTCAGTTTTTGTTCAGCTCAAAGAAACAAGTTCTCAAAGCCTTTTTCATTGTTTCGAATTCTCAACTCAGTTATATTTTTAACAGCCGTCTTTATCGTTCGATGACGTCTGCAAAGTCCTTTAGATCATGTGTAATGTATACATTTATGTATTGTTTCTTTCTGTTCCTATTGACTTCAATATGTTCTGTGAGTAAGAAATTTGTCAAGCCATTATTTGCTTGTCATACAACGATTACTTCCATACAAAAAATGGCTATTAGTATCTTTATCACAGTTTTGTTGTCATTTGACAAAACGGGTTGCAGTTTTGACACAATATCAATTCAGTCAGTTAAGTGTCATACGTTATACACATTTAAGCGATCAAAGGCAGGAGAGAATACTTTTACGCAGTAGGTTTTAATTATATTATGTGGTAGGCTGGTTGTCAACCAAAACTATAGGACCCAATCTGTCCTGCTATTTAACCTATATCTGATAGGAGAAGAGACCGCTTATAACTTTTCCCAAGGATACTAGAGCGTAAGTGAATGCAAGAAATTTGACTAGATTTCGAACTCGGCTCACCGATTTCAAATTCAGAGCTAATAGCCACTGCACCACAATGCACATCCCATCAGTTGTCTCTATTTATTAGGGTGAAAAACATTGGCATTGAATCTTTGTCAAACGATTAAATTCTGATATTATGAGGATGATCGAAATTGTGTTCAGCGGTAACTACTCGAACCCATGGATCCTGGTATAATATTTAATTATATGAAATGAAAGTACGAAATAAACTTGTTTTGAACAAGTTCCCCGACTTTATAATCGCAGCCTGACACAAAGCATGTACAGGAAATTAATTGTTAATAGCTAGCACACAATTAACTAGCTCCCTTCAGCTATAGTTATTGAATATATATGTTTATATAACAAATTCAAAAATTCATAGATTTCATGACGCATTCTAAATGTCTAACGAACTAATGAGTTATATTTTCAATCAGACATGATTTTATTAAAGTAAACGTCTTATTTTAGTAGACATTTCTGTATGAGTAAAATTAAGAAAAAATAAATATGTTTTAAGATCAAAGGAAATTTTTATTTACCAGTGCGTTTCGTCAACTGTGGAACTATATCAATGTAAATTTGAAATTATATTTTCTAAATTGTATTTTGTACACAGATGTAAATTGTAACTTATGATAGTCGCTAAACGAAAGTAAGTAAATGTTTTTTGTAGATATAAATAGTATAGACTAATGTTACTTTAAACAAAAAAATAATATTCAATGTGAATTTGGGTCCACATTTCAGAGAAGAAAATGAATAAGTTTAGGCCCAAAAAGTTTTAATTTTAAAGCTTATATATTCATCTTTACCTTAATTGAATGTGATCACTTTTCGGAGTTAAGGCGTTTCCATCTAGAATCAGCCAATACAAATAAACATTTACGACCCATCCTAATTCTCTACAAACCCCGTTGATAACTAGGAATATTTGTTCCCGTGCACGGCTAGTATGTATAATAAATTACCAAGAAGATGCTTCTAGTATAATTACGTTTTTAATTCTCTAAGTCTTGGGTCAACTTATATACATTCCAACATAAAATACAGTTGTTACTTCATGCATTTACTGACGTTATCGACACACTCTACATAGAATTTATTTTTGGCATGTTGAAGTTAATATTTTAAATACTCGAAATTTGTGGGAAGGTGCAGTTGATTCTGGTTGTCAGGTTGTGAACAAATGACATCAAATTCTAGAAGTGAATCATTTGATGATCAGTTTAGAAATATATAATGACCATGTTCCTTACACTTTTATCCACGGTCTAAACGAATTTCGCATTGACGATTTTCTGCAATCGTCAATTTTTAGTCGGTTTTGTCCGTTCTTGTGTGCGAACATATGCGAAAATATGTAAAAAATTGCACTAAAACAGTAATGATTTTAAATATGCAAGTCAGAAAAACTTTTTGATAACAAGGGTATTACATTACTTATTTAACACCACTTGATCGCAATATAAATATTAATATTGATTATATCTGCTTCAGCCAGCCGTTTACATTGACAGATGCAATCGCAGAAAACTATTATTGGACAACCATTCATGTTTTATGGCATTGGTAATCTCTGTGTTTAATTAACAATTCGTTTAAAACATTTTAATTTACGGGCTATAAATCACCTGACATACACCGCCGACGTTTTGTCCCTTGTAAACAATTAAAAATAGTCAGGGATTCCGATATGAAAATTATACCATGATCTGATAGCATATTTTTCTGATTTGAAACCGATTTCTTTCTCTCAGTAAATATTTGTTCATTTCTCTTTAGAAAAGATAGCCATGAAGATTAGCCTGACTGAGTGAGCAAAAGAGACGGAAATTTCACACCGACCATCGTGTTTGACTACCGTACTAAAATAAAATACGAGGATTTATAAAGCTGATTATCAGAACAGTAAACCACGCTTTTAATTGAAGAATTAGCGCAATTTTTCAACTGTGATCACGACCTTGCGTCATAATCAATTTAGCTGAGCAAATATTAATAACATTGGTGTATATATTGAAGAATTTACCTATTTTAATAACAAGATGAATTTGACTGTTCAAAAAGACAGGAAATATTTTCAATAACAAACTACAATAAATTTACTTTACTATAGGATTCATATCTTTATGCAGTATATTTACATCACATGATGTCTGAAGTTAAACACACACACGCAGATACACACATACACACATACAAACACACACACACACACACACACATACACACACACACACACACACACACACACATATATATATATATATATATATACATGGTGTCTCAAAATGATGGGACATATTTTAAATGCAAGTATCTTGCATTTTAAAATGACAGAGTAGCAGATATATTTAATACATGACTGGTATAGAAGAGCCCAATATCTATTTTTTTTAATCATTTCACCCCGAGCAAGGCGGAAACGCCACTGATGTGCAGGGGGTTACATAAATGTAAAAAGATTAATTAGAAAAGAGTGAGGAGTACAAACTAGTTAGAAAGGAACAATAGAAAGCTGAGAAAGCAGCTGCGATGACAGATACATAGATAGAGAGAAAGGGAAGGTTATACAGGGGATGGGAGAGAGCTAGAGTCCAGTGGTTAGTAGATGAGTATTGACTTTGCATTTAAATTTCTGGAGGTTGTAGCCGTCATGAAAGCAAGAATACGGGAGCGAGTTCAACAGGCGGGAAGTGCGAGAGAGGAAGCTGCAGGAGTAGAATTGTCGTCTGCATTTGGCTAACCTGACTGTGAATGGTTGGGACCCAGTTGCCAGTCTGGTAGCACGAGTAAACACCTGTTGAGGAGGCAACAGTGACTTAAGCTCGTCCGAGCAGAAGCCATGAAAGTATTTATTATCTAAAAGTTAAATATTACAGCCCTCAAATGGTCACCACCACGAAGAGAACGTTCTTTTGTAGTATACTGTATTATAATTGCCAACGCTCAGTAAACGAGATGTTAGATATTTGTCGGGAATAGCAAATTATTAGGAAATATTTTTAAATCTTTTATGTTATTTATGCAATAAATATATTTAGTGTTCTATGTTATGTTATAACCAATATAGATGCGTTTATAATGTGCCCCATCACTGTGGGGCACTATATATATATATATATATATATATATATATATATATATCAGTCAGTTAAGTGCCATACGTGATACACGCTTGGGCGATCATGTCTCAAAAGAGACATGACTGACTGGGCAGAACATTATCCCGTAGTAGTTTGCCATTGCTTTCTGCGGTAGACTGGTTGCCGACCAAGGCTATAGAACCCAATCTGTCCTGTTATTTAACCCATAACTGGAAGGAAGAGATGGATTAGTATCTTTCCCATGGGTATTTGCGCGTAAGTGAATGCAATGAATTCAGCTGGAATTCGAACTCGGCTTCCCGAATTCTCGTTCCGAGCCGATATCCAATGCACCACAACGCACATATCGTAAATAATCAGTCCGGTAGAAATATTATATATATTGTTTATTATAAAACAGGATATCAACTTAAATAGGAGTATCGATCACAAATAATGTTCAAACAAATCATTTCAAATTCTCGTTTGTTTATAACCATTTCATTAATCTTACTTAATTTCCGTAACATGTTACATTTGTTGACATTACGATACATTTCAATGCAGATATATTTATTTGCATTAATCGAAAAGTGTGTTATATATGTTTGATTTGACTTCGTTTATACTGTTGGTCATTCGTGGTGTAGCTCTAAGACATGTCAGATCAATTGGTGGCTTCCCCTATGTGGATAGCAGTCGCAAGTACGAATCCTGCTGAATGACACAAATTTTCGTAACAAAAATTAAACGTAAATAATCAGGCCGGAAAAACGTTTAATTTTTTTTACGAAAATTTGTGTCATTCAGCAGGATTCGTACCTGCGACTGCTATCCACATAGGGGAAGCCACCAATTGATCTGACATGTCTTAGAGCCACACACACACACACACACACACACACACACACACACACACACACATATATATATATATATATATATATATATATATAGTTAATGTGGAGATGATTTCACTGAACTGACTAGTGTTATTTCAGTCATGCATACTTCAATATTACTTGAATGTATTTTTCTAATGACTTCATTCTTCTGATTTTTTTTTCTTAACTAAAAAAAAACATTTAATAATGTAGAATAAGGCTGTGAATTGCAACGGTATATTTCTGCGTACACTTACACACACAATCACACACACGCACAAGTACACACACACACACACACACGCACACACGCACAAGTACACACACACACACACACACACACACACACACATATATATATATATATATATATATATATATATATATATATATATATGGATTTTGCAAGTTAATTGAAACAAAATGAATAATGTCTTAATTGGATTTTTCACAGTATCTTTCGTGACAACGTTTTGGCATTGTTTTCTTTTCCGGCCACTTTCTCTTTTACCTTTTAGACTGATGAATACAGTTTGTGTCTTGATGGCATATTTGTCAGTTGAAAAGCTGAGACCAAAAATATTTGCGATCTTATTAGAAGGCTTGCCAGTTTGTTAGTACAGTGCTAGAGTTTTTGACGTGTTCTTTAAGTAACCCACATCGCAGTCAATGTCTGTAAAACAACCAATCGGCAATCGAGATAATAGTGTGTTGGCGTGAAAAACATCCGATACAATCACGGATGACGTCATATTTTTCAAGGCCAAACGATTTTTTCGTGCACCCCGAAAATAGTTTCATATTATTGCATACTTTTGCAAATCTGGAGAAAAATAGAAGTCGATTACAGACTGTCACTCCAGTGGGTCTTAAACTGACCGTATGTTTAGAGAAACGACGCAGTTGTTCCAATTAATTTGCACATAATTTTATATATAATGCCAAAAACTTTCGCACATAGAAAATATGAGAAAAATAGAAGGCGATAATGCGTTACATTTCTGAACTTCAACGTATAAGTAAATTTTGAAAATCCTAGCAATATTCAGCAGCTAATTGAAACACATTTTATTTTAAATTACTTTATATCATACGGAATTGAAAACAAGATCATATTCTGTCACTTTTCCAGTTTGTGGGTGGCAAGTTATGCTTACTTTTGAAATTATTTAATCTATAATCATAAAATGTTTTGTATCTAGGCGCTCCTGCCCATACGGAGATCCTTATAGTAAAATAAGGCAATATTATATTTTCACTGTCACATACATTTTCATAACCAAAATATAAACAAACTTGTTGATGAATTAATACAATATTTTATACAAAGATAGTTTGATTATTACAAACAATAAATTTAGTGTGACGTTCTTGAGTAGATATCTGTTTATATAGACAGTGAATATGACGCGAGTATGTGAGCAATGATGAGGTCCTAGAAATGATGGAGAGGAAAAGGAAGTTAATGCTGAGCATAAGGAAGAGATAACTGAAGTTCCCAGAACATGCAATGAGGAAGGATGGCTTGGAGAACTTGATACTAACAGGCCAGATACAGGGAAAAAGAGACAGTGGAATGCAACGGTTAGCATATTTGAAGGACCTGATCAGGTGGGTGATGGAACGAGGGTTGCATGGTGCAACAGGAGAAGGTGCTCTAAGAGCCACCAGGGATAGGGAGACGTGGAAAGCCAGGATCGCCTATGCCCTGAAGGGACAGGGCACATAGAAGAAGAAGAACATCTACTGGCCTAGATCATCGAAAATCTCGGTAAAAAATATGCAGAAATAGAAGATACACTAGAATTCTTTCCTTTCGCCATACATAGAAGTGTATGAGTTAACAGATATAATCAAGAAAATATTCCAATGAGAGAATTTTTAAACGGCGAAAATGAGCTCTACTATGGTGTCAATATTTTAATGGCCTCATAGACTGCCACAAAACACGTTTCACAGAAAAAACGAAAATGCTGGTTCAATGCTTTTCGTAATGTACAGATTTTGAACATTAGCCTTTTGGTTATTTACACTGATTGATGGTAATTTAATGCTTGTAATAAACATGGATCACGAATCAAGCATGTGTATCCCATAAATGATAAATTGATAATAATAATAATAATAATAATAATAATTATTATTATTATTATTATTGTATTGGAAAATACATTGTTAAAATTAGTTTGTTTAATTTCACGTACCATTAGATAACGTAGCACAGCACTTTTCATACTTTTTTTTTTACCACGACTCACATCAAAAATAACATTTTGCGTTTCGAGTAATTTTACCTGGGTGAAATAAATCAAAGACAAACTCTGTTCACGAGGTTTATTTAATTTATTTTTTATTTTTATTACTTTACTTAATTGATTTATCATCGACAATTTTATATATATTTCTTATGATTTGCACTTATTGAGATTGCATGTATCTAGTAGTATTATGTATTTGTAGAACAAGTAATTATCAGTTTTAGCAAAATAAAATTCAGTCACAAATTAAATAAAAAATTATTAAATTCTGATCTTCTTCTTCTTCTATGAGCCCTGTCCCTTCAGGACGTAGGCAATCAAGTCTTTCCACGTTTCCCTATCACGCCTGATCACGCCTGATCCTCTTACACCGTGCAATCCTCGTTCTGTCATCCACCTGATTAGGTCCTTCAAATGTGTTATCCGTTACTTTCCCCTGTCTCTTTTTCCCTCTATCTGGCTTGTTAGTATTAGGTTCTCCAAGCCCTCCTTCCTCATTGAGTGTCCCAGAAACTTCAGCTGTCTCTTCCTGATGCTCAGTGTTAATTTCCTTTTTGTTTCCATCATTTCCAAGGCCTCATCATTGCTCACATGCTCAATCCATGATATTCACAGCATCCTTCTGTAGAAACACAGTTCAGTTGCTTCAAGACTTTCCTTCATTTTTGATGGTATTGTCCAGCATTCACTGCCATATTGAAGGACGGACATCATGTAGCAATCTAGTACTCTCTTCCCAGGTTCTAGCAAAATTGTCCTGTTTCTTAATACCTTACTCAACTTCTGGAATGCTTCCTTCGCCATGCCAATTCGCCTTCGAATCTCTGTGTCGCACTTTCGGTCTTCTGTTATAAAGCTTCCCAGGTATTTAAATTTTTGTACCTGCTTGATTCTGCTACATTTTGTAAGAGGTCTTATAGTTACCTTTCTGTGTCTGCTTTCAGCACTGTATCATCTGCGTACCTTAGGTTGTTTAAATTGTGGCCTCCGTTTACGAATCCAGGCATAACAGATCCGGTGAAAAGACACATCCTTGTCTTAACCCCTTTCTATCTTTGTATATGTACCCAATTCATTACCTGTCCGTATGCAAGCGGTTTGCTGCCAGTAAAGATTCTTTATTATTTAGTCTTTTCCAAATATGTCCAGGCTACTGAGCCTTTCCATCAGTTCTTTGTGGCGTATTTTGTCAAACGCCTTCGCATAATCAATAAAGCACAGGTATAAGTCCTTCTTCATTTGTATTGCCCTTTCGGAGAGCATCCTAATCATAAATATGGCATTCCTTGTTCCTGTGTCTTTAACGAAACCACACTGTTCTGATTCTGCTTCTCGCTCTGTTCATCTGGATTTGGACGATCAGTTTTGTTATATGGCTCATTAAACTGATGGTTCGGTGGAGTTCGCACTCGTTTGCTCCTGGCTTCTTAAGTAGTGCGATGAAGATAGACTTGCTGAGATCATCTGGTATAACCCCACTATTATATATTTCATTTATTATTTCAGTAATTTTTTCTATACCAAATTCTTCCAGGGCTATCAGCAGCTCTATGACTATGCCATCTGGTCCGGCTGCTTTGTTTCTATTCAGTTTGTCTACTGCAGATTCTACTTCAGACTTTAATATTTCCAGTCCGTCCTCATCTTTGCGTAATATTGGTTGCTCTACCTTGTTGTGGAAAAAATCTTTTATATATTCTTCCCATCGTTGGAGTATTTCCTTTTTCTACAAAATCATTGTTCTCTCCTTAGATTTTAGACATCCTGTTGAAGAGCAGGATTTTTGTCCTGTCATTTCTTTTATTTCCTTATGCATGTCTGCTTCATTATTCCTGCTCAATCTCTCTACTTCTGAACATTTGTCATTGAGCCATTTCTCTTTGCCCTGTCTACATTTTCTTCTTATTTCCTTGTGTAGTTCCATGTACAACGTTCCATGTCTTGATATAATTTTCTGCCTCCTTTGCATCATGTCCAGAATCTCTTCCGTCATCCACTCGTTTTTCTTTCTGCACCTAATTTTCTTTGGGGTAATGTTGTATGCTGATGTCAGTATTGCTTCCTTTCGCGAGTTCCATTTCGAGTGTCCTTTCCTAGTTTGTTATTTGGTTTTCACGCTGTTAGAGTATTCTTTCGGTAGGTTGAGGTCATTAATGAGTGCGCTGTATATCAGTTTGGCGCTGCATTTTGGCTTCTTCAATCTCCAAACTTTCACTTTTAATATGCAGCTGACTGGGACGTAGTCGCTTCCACAGTCAGCACCTGGATAGGCTTTGCTTTGAACCACTGCATTACTGACTCTGCTGTTAATGGCTATGTAGTCTATCTGTTATTTTGTGTCATCTCCTTGGCTTCTGTATGTCCATAGACATCGTGGGTGTTCTTGAAACCAGGTGTTAGTTAATACCTTTTCATTTGCCATTCACCATAGCACCCATTTTTCTCCTCGTTCGTTGCGGATTCCTAAACCAAAGTTTCCAATTGTCATACCTTCCATCGCCTTGCTTATTTTGGTATTCAAATCTCCCATGATGATCTTGATTTCTTGGTTTTTACATTGAGCCTTGGCCTTCTCTAGAGTGGAGTAAAAAGCTTCTAATTCTTCCTCGGTGCTTTGTGTTGTTGGTGCATATATGACTACAATTGCTATGTTGAACGGTCTCACTTTCAGTTTGACCAGGAGAACTCTTTCGGAGAACTGGCAGTATCCCAAAACATATTTCTTTTTCCAGTATTAAGCTGACTCCTTTTTCATTATTTTTGCCCCGGCGTATATTATCCTATGTTTGTCGTTGTTGAAGTTACCATTATTTGGCCATCTGGTTTCGCATATTCTCAGAATATTGATTTTTAGTCTGTTCATTTCCTGCTTGACAATCTCTGGTTGTCCACAACTGTTTAACGTCCTGACGTTCCATGTCCCCAAGGTAATCCTTTCTTTGTTGCGCAAAGTTGCAGGGTAACGGCTCAGAGACACCTGTTGTTCATGTCATTCCTTCCAGGGCGAGGGACATATTTTGGAAAACAAAACTGCCCCCTTTACGCCGTTATTGCTAACAGTCGCCGGATGACGGTCAGGTGACACCTGTTGCCGATGTCGGTCATTACCGGGCGAGGAACTGCTCCCAAAGAGAGCAACCCGCTTCACGCCGTTAGGTTTAATATGTATTTGTTGTATAGCCATGATTTTATGCAGGATAGAGATAGTGAAGTGGTATCCTGTTGCTTTCTCCACGGTGATTTATTGAGACACCACCTCTAGTTAGATGGCCGTTGACTCATTAAGAAATCCTCCGCCCTTTGTAGGTTTTTTTTCTTTATTCTGCCGATTTGCTAACATCCTGTATATATATATATATATATATATATATATATATATATATAATAAAAAACCGAAGGGTGGAAGAAAGAAAGAACAAATATTAAAATGTTAAGTATATACTTACTATAAGTTCAGGGAAGTAGTCTTGTAAAAAAAAGTCAATTTTCCTAGTTAGGAGTAACTAGCAAAAGACAAAGCATTACATATCCAGTAAACAGAAGCAATTTTCTTTGAAATTTTGTCCTTCTTCAAAGGTAACATCCGTTTTTATGTGGATATTTCCAGCAATGCATTCTTTTGCGATACCATGCGGCCCAACGATAATGTCAGGGTGGGGGGGTTGAAAACACAAACAAACTATAATTCTATTCAATATCTTACAATACGAAAATCATTTTTAAATTAAACATTAATATATTTATAAACTTAATATAAAAACAAATAGAAAAAGAAAAATCAAAATTAAATTATTCTGAAAAAAAAAATACAAATATTGAAAACAAAGCATGAAAAACAGTGAAACGAATATTTTTTTTCTCTCTCTTTGAATCATATTGCATGTTTATCAACTTTAGCAACGTTAATGAATGTATATGTTAATGTTAATCTTCCTGTTCCTTCATCGTTTATATTTTCGAGTGATATATCGATCCATTATTAGTTTTTCCTGAAATATTCAAGTAGGACAAGTTAAGTAATACAGTCATGAGTAACAAATAAACATGCCCTTTCTTATATTTTGCCGAAACAACAGCAAACAGCAAATTACGAGACTTCAAATGAACACAATACATCATCTTACTATCACAAGAATAATGAACTCGGTACTCGACTTTGAGTCTAGAAATTCACCTTTCGCCTAGAATTCTGATATCACTGAATTACTCAACAATCTTAAAGTCTTTAACCGGCCAGGAAGACGAATTCACTGCGCAACTTCGTAACTAATTTTTGGCTAAGGTCGGTGTGAAAGAGAGCTGTCATCACTCAGTCCGCAACGTGTTTGACGAACAAGATACATAACTCAAGGAGAAAAGAATTTAAAAAAATTATAATACGAGTTTACCTCAGTAAAAAACAAAAAACAAAAAAAAAACTAGCGATGATTTACGAGTTCTTTGTGATAATTAAGGTTGTTAATATTTAATAATTTGATCTCACTTACCTATTTTTGCCACCCATATTATTTATCTTACGACCCACTCAAGGATCGGGACCCACAGTTCGAAAATAAGTAAGTCAGTTATTAGACTCGTTTAAGTTTCATGCATATTGATAGAGATTTCTTTAAAATATCTTAGAATTTGCTCTGCCATGAAGATTTGAACTTTCATCAAAACTCGAACTCTGATCACGAGGGGCAGCAGAAAGACACAACTCTCTCTGACACCGTGCAGCTAATTTTATCTATAAATACATGATTATTAAAACCATGGTTGTAAATGATTCTCTTCTCTAAAGTAGATAATGATAAATCTTTATCGACAGAAGCTCGCCGTTTCTACTCGACAAAATTATAATTGTACCATTGAGTAAACAAAGGAAATTGGTTTTTGTATTTCGCCCTAACGTCTGGCTGCAGATGGAAGATTATCTCCCCTCGGGGGAGGAACGTAATTGCGAAAGATGAAAGAGATCCGACAAATTTCCAAACACCGACGCATTGATAGCAAAATCATATAAAACTGACCGATCTGATAGTTTAACCTAATTGTTGCCCCCTCACTTTACTACTGAGCACACCGTATCTAATTAGTACAGATATTTTGCTTGATGATAAATTCACTATACTGATACAGAAGATTTTATAAGCACATTATTCATTCATTAGCCTTCATGTTATTATTCATACAATTGCTGTCAATAATTGTCACACTTGCATTAACCTTGACTACTGACACAACATATCTCCCTGCTGTTCGAAGTTTGAAGAATGTTATTTATTGTCTATCTCTATCGTAAACTGATTTACGGTGCAAACATTTAGTAAAATCTTTACAAATTAACAATAAAATAATTTCAGTAAACATATATGAATGTGCGTTGTGTTGCAATGGATATCGACACGGAAAGAGAAATTGGGAAAACGAGGTGAAATTCCAGTAGAATTCCTTGCATTCACTTATGCTCAAATAACCTTGGGGATGGTATTAATCCGTCTGTTCCCTTCAGATATGGGTTAAATAACAGGACAGCTTGGGTTCTGTAGCCTTGGCTGGTAACCAGTCTCTCATCTAAATGTAATGGCAACCTATTGCGGGATAATCTACTGTCCAGTCAGCCATGTCTTTTTCGAGATATATTTTGATCAATAAACCACTTACACTAAGGATTATAATAATTCAAGATTATATGTGTCTGTGTTTCTTGTCCCAAATGAAATATCTATAGTGAACATACTAAAATCTCATTAAATAGTCGTCTAATATATCAGCTTTCGAATCGAATTACTGTTGAAATTTTAATTCACATAACCACGTTCATAATCCTATTAGAGGAGGCTATTGATTAAGCGCCGTTTCCCGCTATCATTCTGACACTTTTCAGTAGCGCAGATGGCGTGTTGTTTCTTAAAATACAGATGAACAGTATCGTATAGCACGTAACTGCTTCAAACGGTCACTCTTCCATAAAAATCTTCACACAGTAATACAACATATGGAGATAAAAAACATGAGACAACATCCTTGCAAACAGCTAAATTACTCGCTGAAAGCACTTGGAACAATAGAAAATAAGAACAGATTTCATATTCTTTAATTCTGGAAAAACTCAATACAAATTAAGTAATCCATCCTTGTCGGCCAAATTCAATGAAAGGCACTTAGCAATAAGTTTGCTGTACAAATATATATATTTCTGTATAAATTCTTTTAATATGTGCATGTATTATTGTTTACGCGAAATCAGAGATATTCATAGACAAAGTACATCATTGTTAATCTTGTTTTCCTCTGAAGAAACTTTATTGGTTCAGGGTTATGCAGAAATTATTTAACCAATCCATCATTCCTTTCTAGAAAGCTAAATAAAAACATAATAAGTGATTCCTTATCCGTCGTAATCAGTAACATAAACGCGCATCTGCATAGTGCGTTTCAGTGTGACTGTGTATGTGTGTATGTCTGTGTGTGTGTAAAATTGCTAACAAGATATTCGATTAATATTTTTCTTGTAAGTAAAAATGAAATTTGTCGAAATGATAAAAAACAAATCAAACACAACATAAAACGGGCATAAGTTACTTATGATGGTTAGTAAATAAAAATATACCTATTCAGTAAGCTGAATATATATATATATATATATATATATATATATATATATATTAGTTGTAAATCAGAATAAAAAGAAAGCTTGGAGGTAAAATCCAAAAGATCCTCTTAATAGTGAATAGCTATCCGATTTTCGAAAACTTAAATTTTTTATATTATTATTATATATTAATTTAACTTATATATATATATATATATATATATATATATATATATTTCTCGTATACCAATCAAACATCTACCCATGCATTGAATAATGTTGTCATATCTGGTCAGGCTCCCTTGCTATTAATGTGAGCGTTCTCGAAAGAATCCAGAAGTGAATCTGCCTCCGTCTCATCTACAAATATATTCATGTCTTTTGCTCCGACAAGCTTACCTTTCCTGGTATCCCCTCAACAATAGGTTTCTCGAGCAAACAAACTGGCAACAATGTCCCAAACTTTTTATTCGAACGAACCAAATGTAGCCCCCACTTTAATTTAATTGATTCTTTTCTCGCACTTCGCATCTGTGGAACTCCGTTCCGTTTACTTGCTTCTCTGATACCTACAATCTCCAAGATTTTAAATGCAATGTCAATTGCTATCTGTTAACCCCTTGACTCGCATACATCTCTTCTCCTTTCCTCCAACATACCTGAATCATTTTCTCCATTTTTCACACTATTCTCACGAAACTCTTTTCACATTTGTATTCCTATCTTTCTGTTGCCCATTCTCTAACAAGCCTTGTAACCGGTCTCTCTTCGGTTCCTATTTCTCTGAGCTCTCCTCCTATGTAATTCTACACTCATCTCTTATCTAGCCTACTGCGCACCAGTAACAGTACTACCTTGTTTAGAGTGAAATGATAATAAAAAATTAGTGCTTTCAGTTTTAAGTATGTTAATTCCAATTTTATTTTTTAACTTTCCGTAATATTTCGTAAGATTCTCTCTCTCTCTCTCTCTCTCTCTCTCTGTATATATAAATATATATATAATGTCGGGGGCGTGTTTGAGTTGCTGAATGCGTGGGTTTACAAATAATATGCATGTTTGTTTTTGTTTAGTTGCTTGTAAATTATCTTAAAAGTAGGAGTTTTAAGGTCTATTCTCGATGCAAAGTGACAGGTGTTCAAGACTTTCAGCTTGGATCCCAAGAGATAGATTAAGTAACTAAAACAAACAAAACATCTTTTAAACTTGACGCTTAATGCACTGAAAAAATGATAGCAAGGAATGATAATGTAATAACAAGAAATCCAATCAAATCGATCTCCCAGGAATTTTAAGTGTGAGGAACCCAAAGGTCGATACTAAAGCATAATTGATCAGTATCATACTTTTTTTAGATTTATAATCAAGTGAACTTGATAAAATAAAATAAAAAGACAAAAAAGTAGAAAGTGTAAAACTAAAATGTTTTCCCAGAGGAAATCAATAACTCATTTAAAAAAATATTAACATGCCTTACATGACTGTTGTTATTAGTTTTCGAAGTTCACGATTAAAAAGTTGTCAGTTTTGAGATCTTAAGGAAAAAACAGCATCAGTGTCGCTTTCCCCACCTTAATTTCTATAGCAAACTATCTCTTCTCATCAGAAATAAATCTTAAATTCGTGCTAAAAAACAAAGAGAGAATTTGTTAATATTTTATTAGGTTGATAAAAATTACCAGTGCCATTTTTGTACACTGTCAGGGAAATCTTTGAAATGTTGTTAAGACAGTTCTCATTTCTTCATTCAGTTGTCGTTTAGTATATGTTTTACATTATTACTTATACTTAGGTAGCAAGGAAACGTCTATATATTTTTTTAAATCGAAGATAACTCATCATTTAAAGGCTATTTTGCCTTTTAAAACAACAGAAAATACATTTTGAAATAACGATTTCAGTAACGATTACAATGGTTTAATTAAGAAAATCAACAAAGACAAAATTGCTATCAAGATTCAAGTAAACAAATTCAATCACAATAGAACAGCTTGTTAAAAAAAAAACTATTGTTTTTTTTTAATGAAACCCGAGAGGATACTTCCCACAATACTACAATCTCAATCTCTTTAAATCTCAACATTCGTCAACTTCCATAGGGGTTGCCGATTTTTTTCTCTCGTACCGATTCGTAAATAGTTATTTTCCATAGTTTCGAAATCTAATATTTTGATCATGTAATTACATTCATGAATTATAAAGCTTGAAATGTAATGACTATGGTATTGTATATTAACGAAAATTTATGAAATGGAGTGCAGTACTTTATTGGCGCAATCGTAGGATATGCGATTTTGTGCAGTGGATATCACCTCGGAACGAGAAATTGTGCGCTGAGTTCGAATTCGATATTAAATTCGTTGCATTCACATACGCACAATTACCCTTGCAAGTGGTATGAATCTGTCGCTTCTCCCTCTGGCTTTGGATTAAGTAGCAGAGAAAATTGGGTTCTATAGCCTCGGTTGTCAACTAGTCTACCGCAGAAAGTAATGGCTACCTACATTCTTCCCAGTCAGTCATGGCTCTTTTTAGACACGATCGCCTAAGAGTGTATCACGTATGGCACTTAACTGACTGACTAGATTGGCGGTAAGGTCACACGTATTTACAATTAAAATGTCTAGATTTAAACGTGACTTCTATCGAACTTCCAGCTTACGGGAGTTCATTCCAGTTACTTCTTTTTTTAGTCAATTCGGGTCTTCAAAAATGTAAACGTCGTGTCAATCGTTATCTTCTCTCTTCTTAATTATTAGTCTTTTATTGTATCTCTTGTCTTAATAATATTTTATTTTACATGCTTTTCAATACTTCAAAATTTTGATTGGGTTTCTGCACTCAGTCATGTTTGTTTACGATGTATCCAGATGTAGTATTGCCTTAGCTTGGAAAATTTCTAATGTTGTCAATATTAGGATGAAGACGGTACCTCGGATTTATAACTAAAGAAATAAATCATTATATCGCGCACCTCGCAAAAGATTTTGGAACAAACCGGTCAAAACATAACAACTGGAAAAAAGTTATTCTTGCTTAGCGAATTAAGAATATATTTGTTCTACCATGTGGCTAATATCATAAGTCAGTCATTTAATTGCCATACGTGATACACGCTTGTGCGATTATGTCGCGAAAAACATGACTGAGTGGGCAGAAGAGTTTTTCGCAACAGGTTTTCATTACTTACTGCGGTAGACTAATTGCCACCGATTGCTATAGAATCCAATCTGACTTCAAACTTAACCAATAGCTGGAGGAAGAAGTGATGGATTAATATGTTTCTCAAGGGTATTTGCACGTAAGATAATGCAACGAATTAAACTATAATTCGAAATTATCTCTCCTAGTTTTTTTCAGCGATTATACCAACGGCACTACAATGCAGTTCCATATCAAAAGTAAAAATATTCAAATCAATTATAGCACAACACTACTTCTCTTCGAAACTTCGAGAATGTTTACTTTCGGTTTTTATAATTTTCACTTGCAATATGTCCCGTTTTATTCTATGTACCCTGTCCCTTCTACACACGGTTGAAGCTCTTAATAATCCTTCTGCTGTAACCACTCCCAAACCATGCACCCCTATCCATTTGCTCACGTCTATTAGGTATGTCACGAATTGCTTTCCCCTGTCACACCTTCATTCTATCCGTCCCATTATTATTAAATTATGTAAACCTTCCTTCCTCATTTCATATCCCAGAAGCTTCAGCTGCTTTTCCTGATGCTAAGTATCAATTTTTTTCGCTCCCATCCTCTTCAAACTCTCGTCGTTGCTCACATGTTCATACCATGTTAATCTCAGCGTCTTTCTGTAGAACCACATTTCTGTTGCTTCCATTCTTTCCCTCATCTTTGATGAAATTGTCCAGCATTTGCTGCCATACTGAAGGACAGATATCAGATAACATTCTAGTACTGTCTTTTTCCCCAGCCATTTCAAATACTATGATTATGTTTTGTTGTGGAAGAAATTAGGTGTTTGCTTGATTCATTTATGTTCTACGGCTCATCAACTTTTACCATGTTATTCAAAGCCAAAAATAATTTTAGCTTTTAATATTTTTTTGAAAGAGAACGCTGAGTTAGTGATACAAGTCTTCCTTATAAACTTAGGAAGATGCAGTGGATTCATATCTTTCCCAAGTGTATTCAAGCGTAAGTAAATGTAACGAACACAACTAGAATTCAACCGGTTCAAATGGAGAGGAGCCCTGTCCTAACAACTTAAATCAAGGAAAGAGCAATTAACACAAGTCGCCATGAAGCGACGGGTTCGCAGGAAGCAAAATGACAGCTCCGACAGACCAGAAACAAAACATTCTCTGCAACAAAGACTGTCAGTCCACATCGGTTTCTACAGTCACAGACGCCGATGCTCTAGTCAAACAGACAACTAGGATGCTACCCATGGTCAACCTGATCGACGGAGGCCTACTACTAATGCCCTTTTCAATTGATATCAATCTAGAATGGCGTCACCTATCATATACGTTAGTATATGCAAAAAATCTCCCTATTTTGCACAGTAGCTTTCTTATGAGAGTGGCTAGAATAGTTGTTGGCAGCAGAACTTTCACGAGGAGAAGATTAGGTTGATTAATGCTGCATACTACTTTTTAAATATATTTCATTCTGATTAATTTTATTTGCAAGCCAAAGAAGTCATCAAATTGAGCGAGTACATTTTAATCACTGGACACTAAGACTAATTACGATGCCATCATTGGAAAATGCCTGCTTGTTTTAAAATAGTAGATGTATTAAATTCCCTTTTTGCAATTGTGCCAGCTAACAAGACCACCAGATTATATCCACAAACAGTCCATCAGTACTGATGACTCTGTTTTTATTTTTTCTTTGTTTTTTTTAATCCGCTTCTATTATTCACTTTCGTATTTTCCTTGTACAAATAGAAATGCATTCATCAATTGATTTCTCGTTATGACATTAAGATTCGATTATTATTATTATTATTATTATTTGCTTCGATTTTATTCATTTATTGCTTATCTGTTCTGCATCAATTTGGTCAGCTTCCATCGTATTTTTTAAAGCATCACTGAAGCGAGTGATCGAGAGAGTGAAAGTGAGATTTAGGAAGAGAGTAGTGTGGAGCAGTTGGAAAAGAGAAAATAATAGGAAATAAATGTGACTGGTTTGGTTGAAATTCGTGCAAATGATAGTGCAAGAGTTATAGGACGAATAATGATGAAAAAGAAAGAAAAGTACGTATCATCAATAAGAAGCATAAAACTGGAGAAAGAAAAAAGAAAGAAAGCAGGGAAGAAGTAAAAAAAATGAGAAAGAAAGAAAAATAAACTAGAAATATAATACAAGAAAGAATGCAAACAAAATTCAAAAGAAAGAAATAAAGCCTCTGAAGCTAAATGAAGAAAGTATCAATAAAGGAAAATAAAGAAAAAGCGTAGTATAAATAAAAGGCATAAAATTTAAGAAAGAAAAAAAGGAAGAATGAGAGAAAACGAATAGCTAAGAAAATAAAGTGAAGAATAAAACCAAGAAAGAAATAAAAATCAAATGAAAGAAAAAAAAGAAACGCTACCAATGTTAAATGAATAAGGACCGATAAGTGACATCAAATAAAACAAAGAAAAAAGAAAGACAAATGACGAAAGAAGGAAAGAAAGAAAAGGACAAAATTATCTAAATCTAAAAAAAAGTAAAAAAGAATAAAAATATTCAGGAAAAAGCAAGAGCCCCCCCCCCCAAAAAAAAAGAAAACTTTACAAAACTATGATAGAACGAAATCAAATGAACTGCTGGACGTATGACAAGAATAATTTGAAAGAAATTTAAAAAAAAAGATTGGATGAAAAGAGATGAAAGCGAAAAGAACAAGAAAGAAAGGACCTGATTTGCATTTGTTTTCTGGATTGCTTTCATGAATAAATGAACTGAACCCTATCGGCAAAAGAATCTCCGCAAGACACCACTTGAAGCCTTCAAATAAATTCTGAACATCAGATTTCAGTTATAGACAATTAAACAGCGGCACATTAAGCAATAAATACCGTTGCATGGCGCCAGGCGAAGAAACGTGAATGGATGGATTAGCTTGTTGACGTGGTGAGCGGCAAAATATCGGTGGTAAATGGTGGATCACGCTGCCGTTAATCGACAAATCCGCTCATCACAGGGAGAAAAGAATCCCTGAGAAGAGCTTAGTTCAGCACAAGAGCACCTGACATGAGAAAGAACATGCAGCGTCAGTCTTTTATTAATAAAATATATCTGCTTTAAATATCATTTTTCCAGAACGTAGTTTTATGTTAAACACAACTATTGGTCACGAGCATTGCTAACGTTAAACATTTATTTATTCTTTCATTATTTTAGATTTAGATTTAGATCGAGGATAACAAAGGGTGTATCGTTGATTAGAGTCCGGTAATCTTGACTCAAACAAGCATCCATAATAAACGTATAATTGTTCCTTATTAGGTACGTTTTAACATGAATAGCTTCTCTATATTTAGATCTTTTTTTACTAAAGTTATGTGTGATATTTATATAAATATATGAAGAAGCAAATGAAGACTTTGAGGATAAAGGGGAATGACATAAAGAGGGTAAGATTGTAATTGACATGAAGAATGTAAGATTGTAGTGTTTAGGGAAAGATCTAAGCAGGAAACTCTTACACAAATATCAATTCTTTCGTAAAAGATCAATGAGAAAAAGTCTCCGTATGAATTTCGAAACAAATCCACCTTAGCACCTACTTAAGCGTGCATAATTATACATCTAATATTCACGTATATACATACGTTCATACATCCATACATATTCTGTTTATTCTGTCTGTTTATATATATTTTTATGTTTTGAATTAGACGACGAACAGAAAAATAATAATCTAGGATAATTCTTTTAAAAATCATTTGACACCAAGCAAGGTAGAACTTACACTGGTGCGTTGGGGGTTACATCAGAGGAGAGTGATGAGGTAGAGGAACAAGGTATGGTGGTGTCAGAGAATGGGTAAGAGAAGGACGAGGACACTCATGTGAAGAAAGCTACAATGAAGGAAGAAGACAATGATACAAGGATTGTCAGGGAAAGGATGCAATTCAAGGAGATGTCAATTGACTATGCATTTAAATTCTTGGAGTTTGTAGCCTTCAGGGAAGCAATTATAAGGAAAGCGAGAAGTACGAGAAAAAAGGCCGTTATGGTAAAAGTTGCGGTTACATTTGATTGGTTTCTCTGTAAAAAGGTGAGACCTACTCACTAGTCAAATAGTTCGAGTAAATTTATGCAGAGCTAAGTTTATCAGAGCAGAAGCCGTGAAATTATTTGCTGAAGAGAAAGAGGGACGCCACAATACGTCGGTGTGAAATTGACCGCAGTTGTGCTACTTGGATATAATATTCGTTTATGTTTGTTTCATTTTGTTCAAATACATTTATCCGTCTTATTCATTATAAGAAATTGACTGTTACAATGATTCACAGACTTGTACGTTTGTGTTTGAAAAAAGGATTGAACATAATAGTTTTTCCATTGACAATGAAAATAATCGATATTATTTAATAAAATAGTATTTAATAAAAATAATCAATAGTATTTATTGGTTTGTTTCTTTAAACTATTGCTTTATTAGATCGATTATTGAAATGGTTGGCAAAACATCGTTTAATTGCCAACTGATTTCCTTTTAGTTGGTGTAAATATTTTAGTAATTTACGAAATGTTTATAAATTCAAGAATAAAATATATTTTTATATTTATTTCTTTAAAAATTAGTAAGGGAAAATTATTGCATTGTTTTTTTAAAATTTTGTAAATATGTAATTAAATAATTTGCAAATAAATAATCTAATAAATAGTGTTTAAAATGATTGTTTTACATTTACAAGACCAAAAAAATTGTATCAATTCAGTTTTGGTTTTATTACTATTCTAATAATCACTTTGCGAAACAGCAAAAATTTCCGAGGATAGAAGCTCGTTCAAATAATAGCAATTCGAATGAAAAATCGGTCCTTCAATAGTCGGTTTTGTTTTGCTGGGACGAAAGACCAATTTAGTTAAAATTAGTTTGACTACACTCCATAATTTTTGGAGGATTTTAGGTATATTCCGATACGTCAAAAGAGTATTCATAAATTTTTTCATTATCACAATGTTGAGACATATCTATGTATTTGAAGATTTAATTATTTTTTCCCGCAGCAGTTATAAAATGTCACTCCTCTGAGCTGCGTATGGGATACACCATCCTTTAAATTTCACAAACAGGATTGCAACTATTCAGTAAATAAGAACGATAAAATACCTGTTTCCAGACATGAAATATTCAGCCATTGTTGTCCGAACACATTTTGTTACAGTAGGCTGAAAATCATCAAAAGTATTTATTAAAACAGATTTTTAGGAAAGAGAACTTTTTAAATCAACTGCTGTCGCTCTTTATATTGGTAGAACTTGTTTTCTAAATATTTAATTATTGAATATTTAAAACGTTAAACCTTAATGGTATCATGTTCTGTTATGACTGTATATGAAACGCATGCTTTGTTTGTAGATTTTCTTTTATATTTCCTTTAGTTCAGTAGTAATTTTAGCGCCAAATTTTAGGATCTGATGCGGGGCAAAGTTTTTAAACGTTGCAGGATTTTTTTAAGGATTGATCAAAGAAAACAAATCCATAGAGAGGAATGTTTGGATATCTCTGGAAGGATAACATGGATAACATCGGTTTAAATATCTAGATCTGTTCGAATATTTGAGATTATGATAAGTGCTTTCTTGTTAATCATTTGTTCCTGCTACATCCAACAAACAGCAGGATTTCCTCTGTTTTTGAATATTTACATAGCTTTTGGAGGGCAGATATTGTAATATATATATATATATATATATATATATATATATATATATATATATATAATGCGTCTTCGATGAGAGATTCAGCCTGCGTTAGTCGTCAGATGTCCGTAAATGGATAGTCCCGTGTATATTTACATACCCCAAAACAAAAATGCTTATATTGATTAAATTAAGTAAACTATTGTGATACTGTTACAAAAATACCCTAACAGGAAATATCCCTTACAATATACATTAAATTAAAAATTGAAGATAAAATTATTAACTGAAAAGAAAATTTAAAAGATCTTGTTGCATAAAATATATTGTAAATTATAAATGAAATACACCAATGCAATAACAGAAAATTTTTTCATCACAAATAGACACAATATATACCCATGTATATATATTTTTTGTATTAGCGAAACTCATAATTACAGGACTAAAATGTAACATATACAGTTTGCCATAGAGGAATTGTTGTTTAAATGACGCAAAAATGTAAATAGCAACATATAATTATAACAGATATATTTACACAGAAATATCTTGAAAAACTAAACAGTTAATTTCTTCAATGGAATCGTCATTGTTGTCATAATTCACGACCTACATAGAACATCGGGATCTGCATCTCTTCTGGGTGGTTTTCTTGTTTATTTTGGTGAACGCTGCCGTAATCTTCGCCTTCATTTCATTTTTGGGGTTACAAGGAATTTTCTGGGTTTCTTGCTCAATTTTGCACACATAGTAAGCGAGGGATGTTTCCATATGGAATGTTAGGTGTGCAGTTGTAAAGGGTGATCTGGTCGCAAAAATTTCTTGATAGGCATGACATGGTTCTCTTGCATATATAGCATTTCGCAGGATCATGTTTTCAGATATAGTGTTTTAGCAGCCTCTCTTTGATCTAGGGCAGTACTACCGCCTCAAGACAATTTATGTAGGCCACCGCCTATTTATGTAGGTTTGAGATTTTCAATGAATTTGCATATATTCCGTCCCTTTGTAATCCTTATCAAACACATCCAATTCTTCACTATTAATTTGCATTCTCCTCAGATTGACACGTACACATTCTGGAATATTCGTATTGATGAATCAGGCATGAATGCCAAGCAGAAATACATGCCGTTTCCAAATTTATGGTGAACCAAATTGTCATGATGATCTTTTCTCACAGACAATGCCCAATACTATGCAAGCGACTATCAAACCAAACAAGGTACATGCGCAAAATTAAAAATATAAAATATCGATAATATATACTTCGCACCCTATGATTGTTTGTTTTGTGTCTGTGTGTGTGTGTGTGTGTGTGTGTGTGTGTGTGGTCAAAAATTTTTACAAATAATAGTAGCAGGTTCCTAACACAAAAACAAGGACAAAAGCCCATATAAAAGCATACGATTTAAAATTCCCGTTTTTGATTTGATTTAAAGGGAGTTTACTCTGTTACGACATAGACTCATATACAATTGTCATTCGTCTACATTTTTGTTTAGTATTGTAATATATTTCTATGACCCACAGAAATATGATTTCGGTCAAATTCAGGAATGGAAAAAATCATAAACAAAAGTGTGTTTACGCCAGGCGCAGCCAATTTCAAGGTCAGAAAATATAAACAATGGCAAAAAGGAGTGATGATGTCAGGGGCAGCCGACTCTAAAAAATATATTCAGCAGAAATGAATAATAGATGTGCCTTGTCATAGATATCGCAATTAAGATGAATTTGCTGAATTTCCCCTTATATACGATCGGATTTTTCGGGTAGAACAGAGCGAAGAGGAAGCAAATAACAGACAAAGAAGAGAAGTGATCTCCCGACAACACCTGTGTGTGTGTGAATCTCCTTGGCTACCCTTCTCCTCCACACAACCGAGTCAGACAAAAAATAAATATGTAAGTTAATATTTTATTATATTCGTGTTCTATGTGGATATCTTTTGTCGGCCAAGATGATTGTTGTTCCAGTTGCAGCAGAGACAGTATATAACAATGTGTCGTCAAATTTTAACTTGTATAATTGTGAGTTAACTGGGAAGTGTTCCGTTTAACAATGGTAGAATATTCATATAGTGCACAGGCTGATATGATTCTTAAATACGACAGCGCGAGTTTTAATGGAAGCGGCACATCACGGCTGTATCATAAATTTTTATCAGGCCAAATACAGCCGAGTCATTCAAACTTTGCTGTTGTCTTTCGTCTTACACATGCTAAGACAAGATTCGTGGTACTAAAATCTATGGATCAAACAAAACTACGAACCACACATTATGCAAACGATCCAGGTATCATGTGGCCTTAAGACTTCATACATCTCATAATACTGCACGGAAAATTTGAATAAGAAATTTACACAACGTACATTTTTCATTCGCAGACAGATCTGTTTCGCTGTATCACAGATCATCAGTACGGTTAGACATCCAGTTTCTTCTAGCCAGGTTTGAAACTCGACCGAATTGACATAAGTCGGCGATTCAACCTCCGAGCTATGGGCATTCGGTATAGAAAGGTGGACTTTCGCGTGTTATATACAATGTAAACACACGTCAGTAGCCGAGAGTGTTTAAATTAATTACTGAATGAGCGACAAAAATATTTATCAGGTGTGGTGACAAATCACCCTGAATAAAACAAAATCTCCCACAATAATTTACGAAAAAATATATATTAACTCATGAGTCAGGAGAGTTGTGACAAAGTGTAAAAGAAACAAGCTGCTAACTAGGAATTCAATCCGTCAGTTCAGTGCCATACATGATACACGCTTGAGCGATCCTATCTCGAAAGAGACATGACTGACTGGGCAAAAGATTTTCCCGCAGTAGGTTGGTATTACTTTCTTCGGTAAACTGGTAGCAAACCAAGGCTATGAACCCATTATGTCCTGCTATTGAACCCATAGCACGAGTGAGGCAGAAGTGATAGTTTAATATCTTTCTCAAGAGTGTTTGAGCGTAAGTGAATGCAAAGTATTCAATGGAATACTGTGAGTACTTTAACAATGTGAGTACTTTAACAATGTGAGTTTAACAAAACACCCATGTGACTAACGTAGATTTCATACTAATCCTACATATTTAAATTTTGGTATTTTTTTATTTTATTTTGTTGTCTCATTTTCGTAGCTCAGGTCTCAGGTCTCAGGCAGTTCCTTTTTGCTCAAAACGACATATTAGGTTTAGTTTTTTTTTCTGTTATTGGGCTTACGATCACGTCAAGTTGAAACACCGCATGTTTTACAATCGTTGAAGTAAAGTAACGTCGAACCTGGTTATTGTCTAGATTGGTGAGCGCTTGGAAACAACAGCTGCTGTACGTTTCGAGAGGCGCTTTGACAGAAATACTCGGAATTAGAGATCAGATAGTAGAGTCCCTATTCCAGTCTTTCCGTATATACACTTACGCGCAAGTACCTTACGGTAAGGTATGAATTCACCAGCTCTAGTTTAATTAGTATTAGTAGTTGTATCATTAAATTATTTTTACCTCCACAAATTCTGACAATCTATAATAATATTTTCCGACCTTAAATAGCATGCAAAATGTTGATAATCCTTAAAAAGACAAACAAACCAATCATTAAAATTCTTAACTTGGTCAATATGAATTTTAATGTAAAACAGTTGACTTGTAAAATAGAATTTGCTATATTTTAGGCAGAAGCGAACCTAAAAAGTTATTTATATATACATATATGCAGATAAACATTACCATGTATATGTCTCTGTGTGGTTGGCAGAATTTACTGCAGATCTCTTAGTTACCAATCAATTCAACACATCAGCATAAATACCAGGTACTTCAGAATTTTGCTGTTTTTGGAGAAACCCCAAAATATCTCAGTAACGTCTGAATCATTAAATGAACCTCTGTTTCAGATTTTAAGGAAAATGGTCGTCGGAAACATCTAGAGCATTCTTTTTACATTCCACACCCAAACATGTAATGGTAAACGAGCTCTGTGAGAATTGCCGGTTAAGCCTACGCGACTAATCAGAATTATGGACGATAGTACTAAATTGGCTCTAATATATAATTTTATTCCAGAATCTTTTATCCAATCATATATTTGTTATTCGCCCAATGTTCTTACAAAGTGAAAGTGACTAAGAAAAATGTGGATAAATAGCCAGTAAATGGAGTTAATATATCACTGAAATTTACAGAATTTCTTTGAGTTGTTATTTCTATGTGTGTGCATGCTAGTCATATGTTTGGAAAATCGCTGTGTAGCTTATCTAGCACATCGTTGCTATAATGTTCTGATATCTATCAGACGCGAGTATTTTCTAAATTAATCATGTGTTCTAATAGTCTACTTTTATTACACATCCGTAACAAGGCCACTCATTTCTTGTTAGAGACTATGTAGTCATCAGACCAGAAGTAGTACCCTGAGTGATCTGCCGATTCTGTCGTGCATCCGCTTTAAGGTTTGATTTCTCGTGCGTTCATAGATGCTTCGGTATATACCACCGTTGCAGAGAGATTGTTTGCTCGAATGAGCTTTTTTAATCAAGCTGAACCAGTCATTTTTCTAGTATCCTTGTCACTAACACATACTTTCCACCAATATAATTACTGGTTATTTCTTTATTTTCCTTTTATAACGATTCTCTTTATATTCTAAAGATGATTGTTCGTGAAGATTATGGTGGCTCAGCAGTGTTTGAAGACTAGGGCATGCTACTTTAAAGACAGTTAAACTCACCAATTTTATTTCACATTTTAAGGCCTAAAACGACATTTAGCAGGTCGCCATGATTAACTTTAGATGAAAATACTTCAACATCATTCGTTAATGAGAGATTACTGGAAAAGCGCATTTTTAGTTAGTGTGTATATATATATATATATATATATATATATATATATATATATATATATATATATATATAGTATATCGTGGCAGCAAGTAATTTTCTAAACATATGCTGTTAAATATCGTGGCAGCAAGTAATTTTCTAAACATATGCTGTTAAATATAAGAGACAATGGATGTCTATTATGTTTAACCAGGAGCCGTTCTAAACGTCGTATTTTTGCTTTAATTTCAGTTGAAAATAAAGACAAAAATTCTCCAACATTTGGATAATTATTTATTGTTTTTTTTCTAAGCTTACGGCTCACATGAGCCATCTTCAGAGAGGTTGATTAAAATGAAATATAAAATCCACCATCACCGACGATTTTATTTTGTGTTGACATAACACTCAGCTTGGCAACGGCAATAGTTACCAAAAATAATAAGCGCAGTTCTTAAGTTTGCGATGCGGTTTTATGACCTCACACCGCGGGATAGCGCGAAATGACAACAAAACCATGTAGTCAAATGCAATGTAATATGTTATTTCCTGTTTTAAAGTTGATTTTATTGAGTTTTGGTTGTTTCGATTTGATGTACATGGCCTCCAATATCTGCAGGTTCCTCTTACTGTGTGTATGAGTAAGGATCACCGTATTGTTGACCAAAATCTGTCTGATATTACCTACATGCTTATGTTTTTCAGAGAAATGTTGTTTAATAGTACTCTGATCAGAAAGATGGCATGTAAGTCTACGGGATAGCGTGGTTGTAGTAAAACCAATATATATACGAGGTTTTTGATTAGTATCAGAGATGCAATCTCTGAATGGGTATGTAAATTGGTACACTACATTGGTTTTTTTGTAGAGAATTTAGTTTAGTGCTTGTTGGGTTATTATAGATTATGAGGTCAATTGTTTTAAACATTTTATAATATATAATGAGTTTAATTTGATTATTACTTTCCACTGGTTTAACATTTCTACGTATTATGTTTTTGAGAGTTTTTTCATCTTGTTTATAATTATTATGTATTTGGTTGCAATAGTATAAGTTAATAGTTTTATGTTTATTTTGATATGAACCATTATTGTTAATATTATCATTATATAGGAAACCAACTAGCATAAATTCGTGTCTTCTTAATTATAATAGTGAATGCCCCAACGATATAAGTTAGCTATTATAAAAAACTTACTTCAACGCACACAAATGATATCTTCTTCCAAATCTATATTTTATAAAGAATTACACAACATTAAGCAAACACTAGACAATAATGGATTTCCTAACTCCGTTATTGATCAACAAATTAAAATGTATCTCAGCAAAATTAACAATAGCTCTAACAATAACATATATTTAACAGCATATGTTTAGAATATATATATATATATATATATATACTATGTGTGTATGTGTGTCTTTATTTTTTTTGTGTATGTGTGTGTGTGTATGTGTGTCGATGAATGTTTAAAATTCTGTATTTATGCGGCAATCAATCTATTTTTTCTAATCGTCTCACCTTAACCAATGCAGTACTGCCACTGGTGTACATGGGTTACATAATAGGAGGAGAAGACAGATCACAATAGGTGACGGAGAATGGGTAGGAGAAAGACAGATATATTGGTCTGAAAGGAGCTACGTGATGTGAGAGGAATTTGTAAAGTGAGTAGACGGATGGGAGTCATATAGATAAGAGATGACGGATGACGTTACAATTAAATTCTTGGAGACTGTAGTTATCAAGGAAACAAGAATACAGAAGCGAGTTTCAGAGGCGAGAAGTGTGAGAAAAGAAGCTGTTAGTGTAGCTATGGGTATTACACGTAATTCTTTTCACAGTGAAAAGTTTGGACATCGATGCTCGGCTGGTGACTCTAGTAAATTCATGCAGTGGCTTTGGCACTGAGGAGATAAGCACGTCAGAGTAGAATCCGTGAAAAATTTGAAGAAAAGAGAGAGAAAAGCCACATGTCCTCGGTGAAAGAGAGTTGACCCGCCAGGTCAGGATCGACTACATTACAGAATCCCTTTTGGATTTTACTGAGAATTTCATGATGACAGCAGGGTGGCCCGACCAGATATGACTGCAGTATCCAATGTATTCAATGTACGGGCGAATGGTAGATTTGTATATGTGTATGATGGATTCAGAACATGGCTCGACACAGGGACTTGAACTTCTTAGCAGTAAATTTTTCAAATAATTCAATGTATCCGTTCCACTTCAGGTCAGCTGAGAAACTGAGGCAGAAAAGGCACAGTTTATTAATTTCATGGAGACTAACTTAATGTTGACTCGTCGGAAAGATTGTCTATGGTAGTTACAAGATAGCAGCTTCGTTTTTGGAAGCATTAAAATTAACGAGCCATTTCTTATCCCAGTCCTCCACTGATTGGCGGTCCTTGATGAGAGCAGAAGCGAGATTAGTATACGCAGATATGGCAGATTTATTTTATAGAGGTATCATTAAAAACAATTGAAAATTCCGCAGGTTATAATTTTTACGTAATTTTCTTGTGTTCGTATTATTTTCTTATTTTCTTGACATAAATTATGTAGAAAATCTCCGAATGATCTGTATGACCGAGTGCTTTCGGCTATATTTAGCCATTATCAGCGATGATTTTATTTTTACTATTAACTGAAAGCATTGATTGCTTTATATATGCAACGAAAGAGACATAGGGAAGTTTGATTTTCGAAACAGTGTCAGTATATGGCGGCCCTGTGCAGAGTTGATCCATACATTCAGTTAGAAATAAAAACAATATAATATTTGATAATGGCCATAATTTCTATATAATTTATTTCAAGGAAAATAAAAGAATATAAGAATAAAAGAAAAAAATAAATTAAAAAATCTTAGTAGATTAAGCGTTATTTTTAATGAAACTTGTATGTGTGCGCGTGTATATGTACAAAAAGATTTTGTTAAATTTAATGGTGATTCGCTTTTATGCCAACGCACGTATAATTCGTTACACATCGGAATGAATTTCGTATAAATGTTTTGGTTTGTATTTGTTCTTTTGTAAAGTACTTTTAAAGGCAGTGTGGAGATAGCTTGTCAGCTTCGCTGCCTCTTAAGATAATATGCAGTGTTGATTTCTCATTGGTGCCTATTCGATAAATGAAAGAGAGTCGACTGGGGCTAGTAATTGATTAGTGAAAAGTTTAGGAACATTCAGTACTGGTAGCAATGGCAGAGGTCATATCCTTCTGATATGAATTGAGCAGTAACGACCCAACGAATGTCTTACAATTGGGCTATTATTAACGTATGTCCCATATTCAAATATTCTCGACTGGTTGTTATTATTCGAACAAGGCTGTTTCATGCTGAGAGTTCACACATTACGGCAGAAGTTATGTATGGCTATGAACCATCTCGAGTACCATTAAGCTTCTCGGAACTGTTGGTAGTAACTACCTATCCGCATTAGCCTATTTTATTGTCGTCTTTTCCTGCAGCGTGTAGGCAGTCACCATATATATATATATATATATATATATATATATATATATATATATATATAATATTTGTGTGTGGGTGTATAAAATAGAATATCGTATCCCGAAAATGTTTTAAGAAATTTGATATTTTCATTTGTTGTATATAATATATATATCTACGCTTATGAAGATAAATAAAACAATCAATAGAAATAGAAACATATTCCGGTTCAATAGGAAAAATATTTTCAACATTATCAACAATCACTTATCTAAACACAACAAACTGTCACAAATCATCAACAAATCACAGTCAAAATCAGCTGCAGCTGCATGAAAAACAGGAAAATATTTAAACACAAAAATACTTAATAAAACCAATAATAAAAAAACATTAATCAACAACACAATACGAACAAATATAGTTGTCAAAAGAAAGACAACAATAATATATGTCTAAACAATAAAATATACGCAGCTATCGTAACAAATAACAACAACACAAAAGAAAAGATTTACTTAAGAGCAGCAGAAACATCCTTCAAATAAAGATTTAATAATCACAAAACATTACCCAACACAGAAAAATATAACATCAGCAAAACACTATCAAAATACGTACGGAATGAGAAATAAAATATTACTATAAAATAGTAAAAAGAGCACCATATCAAAGCAGCAATTGCAATAACTGTAAATTATATCTGGAAGAGAAACTACAAACAATCAGCTTTAAAAACCAAAGTAAAGTATTAAACAAAAGAAAAAGGTTAATGGGAAAAAATAAACATTCGAAGAATTGTCTACTTTTCTACACAAATGAAAATAAATAACAACAAATATAAAACATGCAAATAAAAATATAAATATTAATTTACAAGCACTCAATCACGACAAAATTCGGAAAATAATATAACCACCAACAAACGGAAAACCTACGCATAAAGCCCGCACACACAAATACACATAAGAATTACAAAACAAATTGAAGGCAAGAAAAGATGAAAACGAAGCATAGGAAAATTAGCGAGATTGTGAAAATTGGGTTCAGTAGAAATAACAAAAATATGAAATTTATCAAGATATACAAAGAAGAAGAAATTTTGGAGAGCCATAATCGCCTACATCTTGAAGAGGCACATCACATAGAAGAAGAAGAAGAAGAAGAAGAAGAAGAAGAAGAAGAAGAAGAAGAAGAAGAAGTAGAGTCAAGAAGAAGAAGAAGAAAGCATCATGATCATTACCACCCTAACTCTAGAACTATTTGTGCATTGCTTTTAATTACCATATCACATTTAAACATCATGGTATATATATATATATATATATATATATATATATATATATATATATATATAGCTGTATGGCGAGATTTAAATACCATATCACTAATTTGAAATTATGTAATTATTCTATACTCATACGTCAAATTAGACAGAAAAGACAATGAAGCACTTACTTTATCTATTTTTCTCTCCATCTCTTTCACTCTGTCTCTCCTCCACTTTCTCTCTTTATATAGTAGTAAACAAATGAAAGTGAATTTCAGAGTGATAAAGTTGGAGAAGAAAAAGAAATTGGATTTTATTGGATAATTTTACTTTATTTTTTAAAGAATAAAGGTGGTCAACAAAAACGACAGTTATTCACGACCCATCTTAAACATTATTAAGGACGAATAGAGATTTCTGAGGAAAATCCCCCTAATTTTTATATACGAAATACGAAGAAAAAATACTATTTGCATAATACAAATCTAATAAGCCCCCTAAAAATTACTGCACAACCATAAAGAAATAGGTAGAAAAATTATTCAGGGCCCCAATCAAGCGATACCGACTCTCTGTTAAACTTTTCAAAACCCATGATATACTAAAGAATGCATTCATTTTAAATGTACAATCAAACGCACGAGCACACACACACACACACACACACACACACACACACTTATATATATATATATATATATATATAGAGAGAGAGAGAGAGAGAGAGAGGAAGAAAGTATATTTGAATTTCTTTGCAGTATTTTTCATTCGAATATTTTTTATGAGCGAAAATATCTCATTTGTCTTACGTCTCCTCTGTAGCAACTTTTTTCTCGGCGGACTAAAAGTCTCGTCAGCTATGTTGATACCATCTGTAATCGCATACGTGATTCTCGGCGGGCAAGATCACATGACTAAGTTTTGTCTAGTTCCGAAGATAGCAAAAGAAAGTGTTGAGAAAGGGAAAGACAGAAAAAAAGTCAAACCAAATGAAAAAGTAAATAGCCAAAAAACAACAAATAATAGCAAAAATAAAAAAAAATAGCAAAAACTGAAAATCATTCGTAGCAGATCACTCATTTAGGCAGTCGAGTGTTGATCACTAAACTATTTGTCAGATACAGCCTATTCTGTAGGGACTTGGTGAGATATCAGCCGGCTACTATACATTTTCTTTTTTACATCTTTATGAGACAACTGGCACTCTTGTTTAATTGCTTCGGTTGGTTGCTATTTTCTTCACTGTTAAACTTTCGATGATGGTAGATATTGAAGAGTAGAGCGTACTTATTTATAGTTTTACTTATGTGTTTTTTATTCGATTTATAGAAGAGTTTTTGGTCTCTGAAGAAGACATCGTTTATCTTTTTTCCGAGATGGGAAAATTTATTTTCAAGGATGACCTTTAAGCGGAAATATTTTCTCAACAGACACATACCCTGCAAAAACAAATTTAAAAAATAGCGTCTATTTCATTTATGTAGAAATATATATAGATACATATATATATGCACTTAGTGCAATTTGAACAACTATCGATTATCGCTACTGAAATAACCAAAATGCAACACTTAACATAAGACAAATATAGTTAGATAACGTCAAAATACTATACATATCTTCTTGAAAAGAAATAATTAAAACATTTGAAACTATTATTATATAAAAAGAAAAGAAAATTCACATTAAAAAGAGGGAACGGCATTTAGATTTGTGAATAAACTATTAAGATAACACTAAAATACACAGTAACATTACATACAGTATTTATATACATGTTTTCAGTGAAGACAAGCTATATGAAACCATTCTACGAATGATGTCATTATAATACAGATTTATACATGAATTTAATATGTAAAATTTCTCAAAATGATGAAAGTTTGCGGAGAGCTCTTCGCTACGATACTGCCAACATTGTACAAGACATGCGAATTTACTCCGAAAAAACATGAATACAAAAAACAAATTATACGAATGTTCAGCTTCATATTTGTAAATTGGCAAATGTAAAAACAAATATATATATATATATATATATATATATATATATATATATATATATAAATTGAGAGAGCGAGTATGATTTAGTATTGGATTTGTCATTCATGCCAACGCTTTTCGTTTCTTGATCAAGTGTAAGATTTAATTAGTAAGTTGCATTCATATAAAAAAAGTAACACAGAGAAAAATAAAAATAATTTAACCTCTTTAAGATTATATTTGCGTATTTGAATGGGAAATGCTTTGATGTTTTTTAAGTGCTTCTTTTGCAAATAAACTTAAGCGATTACGTACGCTATGTAACGTATATTTTTCGGCCTGAACGGCAACTAATATTGTTATTATTCTTAAACAGATTGAATTTTATTGTGGTTATTGCTATTTATTTTTATGTTATTATATGTATGTTTATTATGTAGTTTAATATTTTTTACATCCTTAAGAATATAATTATTTTTAAAGTTTATGTGTAAGATTTAACAATTTTTTATCATGCATAGTTATTTGGACTTGCGAAAGAAGTATAGATTTTATGAAAAAATATTTGGGCTTCCATCTACACACACACACACACACGCACACACACACACAAATCACAAATATATATGTTTTTTTTTGTAATTTATAATTACGTGGCCAACCAAGAGTAAGTAATAACACACTGAATTTAAGAAGAATTTTTAGTCAGAAGAAAATATCAGAAAAATCTGGAGACTCAAGAAACAGTTTCTTTTCCATGATCACATAAATGTCAACAGTGTCAATTTTTCTGACCTTCATCAATGACATTCCCTAATGTCTTCCGTTGCCAACAAAGTGCTTATGCTGATGAGATAAATATTTACTCCTGCCTTATTTGTAATTACGATAGAATCAATGAAATAAAATTGAAGTTGCTTTAGAAAGGACCTAAAACCACATGTTAGCTGGAGCAAGGAATGTTTCTTAAATTTAACGACTCTAAAACGGTACTATTGCTTATATAGCATGGAAGAGGGCCATTTGTGCTCTCCGTCAATATAGATAATCTCTAGGAAAGCGATTATATGCACTTTTTTGTTCTCAAGTTTTCCACTGATATAAAGTAAAGGAATTACATTGAATCAGCTGCAATATTCATTGTTAGGAAATTTCATTCAATAGAATGTGCTAGACAAGGTTCCTTATAAGAAATTATTTTGCCAGTTCCTTCATTAATTGATGCTGTGGCCATACCTGATATGATATTCATGCTATATATCTCGAGATTTTCGACCTAAGTCAAAAAAGAGTGGGTAATATTTCCGTCTAGACCGATAATATTACAAGCTATTATATCTTACATATAGTCCCTTTTTTTAATATATCTTTTTAAATATTTACATAGCAATTTTTCTAATCAGTTATCTTCTTTCGTAGCTCAATACTCCTCCTACTCCTACTTCTCTCTCTCCATATATATATATATATATATATATATATATATATATATGATTAACATTATTATATTAAATGTATATATTGTTCTAAAACAATGGCACCTCACGTACTTTCATGCGTTACGTAATCATCAAGTGCATTCTAAAAACTGATAATTTAATGAATTTGAATTTGACTTCACTTGATATTCATGTGCGTTAAATATTATAAAGTTAGATTACTGCTTTTTTAATAACAAAAGTAAAAATTTAAATATTTTATGGATACATGTAGTTAAAAATTAAAATTGAAATTTTAATTTAAATTTAACTTTAGAAAAAATATTTTTAACATATCAAAATAAATAGAGAAGAGAGCAAGTTATTATGGTAATGTTTTCGGGAGAAATTAATAAATAAATAAATAAATAAAGGAGGAAAATGAGGGAGTGAAAAAGCAAGAGAGAAAAAACAGCAGGCGTATAGACGAATCCATATCAATCGGAGTTTAAGAATTTAAGTTAGTATTTTTTCTATGGTAGCATGTGTACTTTATTTCATTTTTTAGTTAAGTAAATCCACCATCCGCCCGTGTATTGAGTACTGCTACCACATCTGGTCGGGTCCCCCTTCTATTCTCCTCGGGGTTCTTGACAAAATACAGAGAATAATCTGTCATGTGATTGATACCGACTTGGCTGACCGCCTGCAGTTACTCTCTCACCGGCGTGATGTGGCTTCCCTGTGCCTCTTCTATAAATACTTTCATGGCTTCTGCTCTGACGTACTTAAATCACTGGTGCCCCCTAGATGTGAATTTGCATGAGATACTAAATTGGCAACTAGGTCCCACCCTTTTACAGTGAAACCGATGAAATGTAACCGCAATTTCTACTCCAACAGCTTCTTTCCTCGCACTTCCCGCCTGTGGAATTCCCTACCGCATGCTTGCTTCCCCGACGGTTACAACCTCCAGGAGTTTAAATGTAAGGTCAACAGACACCTCCTAACACACTAACTCACACCCACTCTCCCCAACTCTCTCCCTATGTACATCCTAAGTCGTCTATCACCCTCCTTCTGACATTTCCTATACCCAATCCCTCTATGTAACCCCCTGCGCTATAGTGGCAGTGGAATGTCCTTGTTTGGGGTGACACGATTTAAAAAAAAAGTATATTTAGAATTTTTATATGCTTGAGATTAAATGATTTTCTAAAATGCAAAAAATTACTTCTATCTTCTAATTTAAGATTTTGATTTAGGGACGATATTCCAGGTAATAATTGGGTCCTTGTTTCTTAATTTCCCAAATTTTATGGATAAAGCGGTGTTTTTTTTTTTTTTTTTTTTTTTTGTATTTGCTATTGCTTAAAAACAACATGATATTAGTAAATCTCAGCGACAACCTTTTTAAAATGATTCCAAAGTAAAATTTAACATTGTCATCTTTCGAATGAATTCGAGCTCTACAAACAATACATTCGGATATATATTAGCCATTTAATGGGCAGGTTTTATTTCTTCGGCAGTTGAAATTGTTTCTTGAAGGTGATTATTGTCAACACATCACTCAAGATGTTCTGGGCCTGATATATAGATGGCGTCACTAATAAGTATATGACATTTATAAAGTGCTAACCTTCAAATGACACGTGACAAAATTTGCGCTCAATCGGATTCTTAGTTTACAAATTACAGTGATGTTAAAGCTACTGTTATGAATTTTCAAAACAATAAAAAATTTGAATCTTCGTGTGTTGATAAAGCATAGGTAAAATACTGTTCATGCAAAGGTATGGCTTGGTAAGTGTTATTCGGAGACATTTCCGTCGGAAAAATCTGCTAAGAGGTGGTATGCTGACATTAAACTCGGTTATACGGACACAAAAAATGCTGAACGCTCAGTTTAGCATTTTTGTCAAATCGGCAGCTGTTTCGGATAACATAAAAAGAAAAAAAACAGAAAGCTTACTTTGGCTGATCGTAAATGAAATTTGTGTGAGATAGCATAGAATTGGACTACAACAGAAGGCGGAGTATTCAACATTTTGCATGAATATTTGTCAATGAGAAAGCTGTATTTAAAGTGGGTGCGGCATTTGCTCACAGTCGATAAATACAACAACGCGTTGATGAGTCAGAGCGTTGTTTCTAACTATTTCAACGTAACAAGAAGGAGATTTTTGCATAAATATTTGACAGTGGATAAATCATGGATCTACTACTTCTCTCCGGAGTAAAATCGGCCGTCAGCTGAGTAGACAGCAGCAGGGGAAAACCGTCCAAAGAGACCAAGACGCAAACATCAGCAGGTGAGGTTTCGATCTGCGTATTTTGGGATTTTACATCTATTTCATTTTTCATTAAACATGGTTTTGCGATGATATCCTGCATGATAATAAAATTTTTGTCCTTTCAATTGCCAGAAACATTTTCAGAGGACAGTGATTTTACTGTATTTACTTTTGCTTAATATTATTTGATGATTCTTGTAACGGTATTTTCGTTGGTTTTCGGTTGAGCTAAAATGAAATTTTACATCACCATCAGAATTTATGCTAGCTCTGTAAACTATACTTTCGGTAATGTACTTACCGTTTTATGGGGAGGTATTATTTTTTCGGTAGTTACCAATAATTTTAGTCGGGATACGTTTATTTATAGCTGAATTACTGTTATTTTCCGGTTTTGACATGGCTTTATTTAATAGCATATAGTTATGTTGTGATATATATTCATCGATTTTTTAACGCAACTACTGCTAACATTGGTACTGTTTTTGATGAAAATATATTTTGTGTAGGGAAATGGTTGTAATGCTTGTGAATTGAATTAGGACTAAAAGTTAGGTTTAACGATATGATGTTACGTTTATGTTGTTTCTGTTTATTTTACCTTGTTTTATTTTTTCAAAACTACCAATGCGGTTACTTTATTTCTACAGTCTTTGTATACTTAATTTTGCTGGCTAGCTTCTTCGTTGATGTTAAAAAATATATGCGCTTTCTGAAATGGTTCGAACTTACTTCGCCGAGTCGATTAAATCTTTGAGAAACCATTGATTTACAGTGGCATAAGAAAAGGTTTCAGCCAAAAGAATACATCTAATTTATGAATGTAATCCCAACTCAACATGAATAAACAGTATTTAGAACTACTATGGAGTATATCCCCTATTTTTAGTTTCCGTACTTGTATTCGATTTTTCATTGATTTTATCTTGTTTTCAACAAACATTTCATCCATATTTTGCCAATTCTTTAGCGATGTCGGTTTAAGGGTTGTTACTGACGTAGTTTGGTTGCACACTCCAGAAGTTTTTGGTCAAGGTGCTTCTAAATGTGCTCTATTGGATTCATATCAGGACTTTGGGCTATTCATTGCAGTGGCTTGATTCTTTGATATTCTTTTCAGGCTTTTGCTACTTTCCTCGTATAATATGGCGCTCCATATTCTTTAAAATGGTAGACATTCTTGTATTTTTTAGATAGCAAGAGTATTTTTTTCTCTAAGATTTGACAATATTTTGGACAATTCAACCACTCGTCAACTAGAAGTAACTCAGATTTCCCTCCAAGCCAAAACTTGCTTCACATCACCTCTCCAATATCTTCATGTTTCACAATCGCTAGCAGACATTCAGTGTTCCAAGTCACATTCTGATTTTTCCAAATAAAAACCTGTCTTTAATTCGAATATTAGCAGAATTTACTAAAATCTGACCAAATTACAGACTACCAAAATTCATAATCTTTGCTCACGAATTATCTTGCCCAGTACATATGCCTCTACCTGTTAACTTCTGAAACCAAGGGCTTCTTTCTTGCAACACTTTTTTGATTTTGATTTAGTACCTTAGGTTGTTTACATTGTGGCCTCTGATGACAAACCCAGGCATAACTTCTAGGGTCCTCAAAATATTTTCGCTGTACAATTTGAACAGATATGGTGAAAAGACACATCATTGTTTTACGCCTCTTTCTATCTTTGTATATCTGCTGAATTCGTTACCAGTCCTTATAGAAGCGGTTTGCTGATTACACAAGCCAAAATTGCTGTAATCAACGGTGGCTAAAAACATATCATAGCCACACACACACACACACACACACACACACACACACACACACACACACATATATATATATATATATATATATATATATATATATAATATTAGAAAATGTAATTAGAAAAAGTATGTTTCATATACGAGGGTCAGTTGAAAATATGTATGGTACGCTGACTAATGCAAGACTCTAAGTAGACACACAATATATATATATATATATATATATACGCGGTTCAGTTAGTACGTTAACTATTGTATTATTGTAGTTGTCTTTTAGTTTACGAGTTTGTGTGTCTACTGAGAGTCTTGTATTAGTCTTTTTCTTTTTCTTTTTCTTCCTTTTTTAATTTCTTTGCAAATCTATTTAAAAAGGAAAATTAGACTGATTTTTCTCCAGTTTCTGAAATGATTTTTTGTTGCTGAGGTGATGTGTTATTCCCTGTGAGGATTTTCATATCGAAATGGTCATTCAACATCCTTGAATTAATCCTACTTTAATTTAATATATATATATATATATATATATTCACGAATGTCAGTTGTTAGGCCAGCCGTTGTATTATCGTAATTGTCTATTTGTCTACAATTTGATGTCTTTATTTATAGTTATATGGTGCTATTTGCAGCCGTCTCGCGTATGTGGAATATATATATCATAATTATTTTCGTAGCATTATATATGCATGTATATATATTGTTTTCTTAAATAATAAATAGACTGGGCAACGAAAGTTCGAAACCTGCGGGAGTGCTCATATATTTCTTTAATTTTTTTTTTTTTTGAATATTCAACCCGCTAGGCGAAAAGATTTTATTATGCTCTTTAATAAATAAATGTTACATCTATTCAAATATGAGTATCCAATAAAATTACATTTAAAGTTATGAAGTATGTTTTCCCTTAATTATATTATTTATTCTATTGAGTACATAAAATTTGTAATATTTATTGCTAAAAGAAATATTGTCAGATTAAAAAGAAATCCATCACATTATTTCTATAATTCCACATTGAACACATTTACTTTTAGCGGCAACGACTTACTACGAAGCCTATTTTTTTGTCTTTGTAATTTAAACTTTTTGAATTTGTGGATATCTTTTAAGATATTTAAAGCTCGTATCTAATCAGGGAAGTGAAAGAATATAAATAAAGAACAATAAAAAAGGTTAACATTCAAGATGAGTTCACTCCCTTTGATTCACTCAATATCGACAACGTTTAAATCTGTGAACGTTAGTTACCGACGATTGCAATCCAACTAGAAGGCAACAGTGCAACGACTCGGCAAGAATGCGCTGATGTGTGACAAGATGAGAATTTTTATGGATCAAAATCAAGGGAATCAATATGAAGTGTAAAAAAATTATCCACATGATAAAAGAGTTTACAAGCTCTTACAATAAAGAAATTGAAAACTATCCCGGCATTAACAGAGGACTCTGATAAAAAACCAATGTCGTAAATTATTTCTTCAATCCATGGTAGTATATTTTTAAAATAAAAATTTCATTTCATTTATTTATATCTATTTGTTCTCCAAGTTCAATTTTGTCTGCTGAAATTTTTTTCCTTTTTAGTTATATCACTAAAATAGATTAATAGGTGAAAGAAAATGCCCGTATCTATATTTTCTAAAACATTATCTAGCACGCAACAATCACAGGAGAAAGTTGTGTAGTAGAAAAAGAAAAGACAGCTTGCTGAGTTTAGTAGAGAGAGACGGAGACATGTCAGCGTAACCTGGAGAATCAATAAAGATCTCCCTAGCCAGAGGTAGATGTTCGCTGACATAAACTTCCAGGCTATGCATGTGAATAATAGAGTCCTTCCTAACGAAAGCGAAATGACCGAGAATCGAGAAATCAGTGGAGGAGATTTTAGTGTCAAGGCTAGTTTCGCAGAGAGCTAGAATATCACGAGGCCTGTCATGAAGGAACGATTCCACACTGCAAAAATTGATACGAATGATACGAGTGTTGGAGAAAGAAATGTTGAGGGGTTTATGTGTTTTTGCTTGGCTGGTCGAGTTTTAATTCGTTTGTTTGTTTATGGTCATAATGTAAAGTTAGGTAAGAAGAGGCCTAGAGTTGTAGTAGCAACCGGTCAATAAAAGCGATATATGTTGGAACGAAACTGGCGCAGCTCGTGTTATACTGCCAACTCAGGGTTGCCCACTAGAGGACTCGCAGAGACACCCATCCATGTTCGACATGGCACTACATATTATGCAAATGTTGATAAGTGCAGCCTTTTTTAGACGTTACGCAACAGTTCGGGCTAATTCGGTACATACAATATGAAAAAAAAAATGCTACTATCCACACTCATCACAAAAATATCCTGACACCACTACTTTATACCTGAGGTGAGGAAGGAAACAGGAATCCTTCATAAACAGGAACAAGGGATGGGCCTCTGCTCATTTTAACAGAAAGAGAAGATTACGATTTCATATAATTTTTTCAACAATCACTGCGCATAGGTTAAGCAGACCGAGGCGGTTTTCTAAATGCTATTATGCTCTTGCTTCGTTCTATCCCAGTTTGTTGGAGTTGCCGACACGTTCCCAGGGTAGTTGATTCGTTGTAAGGTAGTGCTTATACTATTTCTTTTTCATGTATCTCTGGGTCGTCACTTATGACTTTTTCTCGAAATTGTAAGTAGTGGACGATCCCTTTCTATACACTGTATGCGTGGGATTTGAAGTTGAGGCATTGTCCGAACGAATGTTGCCTCGCGATATACGGATGTCTTGAAACCATGCTCTGTTCGAGATATTAGTACATCAATGAATGATAGTTTGTTATTCTTTTTTTTTCATTGTGAACTGTATTGATTCCTCTGTGGCAGTTGATGAGAAGACATTAAGAAGATGAAGGGTGATTTTAAAAGGGTCGTGGAAATCTTCACTTCAGTTGACATCACGAAGTGTTTGCAGTACTAAACAAGTTGATTAAAGTAAAAAATAAAAACGCCATACTTGGAAGAAAATTAGAGTTTGCTACATTTTTTACATTAATAAACGTTTCTACAGAAAAAGTTTCGGAAATGCTGGCATAGACTTCGGACGAAGATAGATAGATATATAAATAGTTTCCTCCTGACTACACCAAATTAATTTAAATGTAAATTCGAGAGTAAGATATTAAAAGAAATTCAAGGAGATTATATGCCGTAGATAGGCATGGTGGAAACGTGATTGGTATGAGGAACATTACACATTCAGCTCGCTTCAGGTGAGTCCCAATTATTTCCAATAATTTCCTTCTTCTAGTTTAAGACATCGTGAGGCTAACCAGCTAAATAGATAAGATAAACCTGAAAGCATGTGATCGCTATGTAGCTAGATATGTATGTAAGGATTGTATAAGCTAAGTAGTCATTAAATGCATACGTAATGTCCGAAAGTGCTAATCTCGGGGTACCGATTTTGTATTCCAGTTGAATTCTTTGCATTCATTTACGGGCAAATACCCTTGGGAGAAGTATTAATCCTTCTCTTTACTCCAGTTATGGGTTACATAATAGGATATCTTCGATTCTATAGCCTTGGCTGGAAATCAGACTCCCACAGAAAGCAATGGCAACCTACTGCGGGATATTCTTCTGCTCAGTCAGTCATATATCTTTCCAGACATGATCGCCCAAAGCGTGTATCACGTATGGCAGTTAATTGACTGAGTTCCGAAAGAGCTAGCTAGCAAGCTAGATATATATGCAACCAATGAGCTGGAACCTATGTAGCTAGATGTATATAAATATAACGGTTTAGCTAGCAAATACATATACAAGTAACTTGCAAGGGAACGAGTGATCTTGCCAGCGTGATATATAAATAATAATTAAGTTAGCGAGTTAGTTCTGCAAATGTATATGAAACTATTGCGCATCAGTTGTTTTTAGTGCCGTATATATATATATGTCTGGATGTACGTTGTGGGGCAGTGGCTATCGGCTCTGGACGAGAAATCGGGGAGCCTAGTTCGAATTTCAGTTAAATTCCTAGTATTCACAAATACCCTTGGGAAAGGTATTAATCAGTCTCTTCCCTCCAGTTATGGGTAGAAAAGCAAGACAGATTGGGTTCTATAGTCTTGGCTGTCAACCTGTTTGTCGCAGAAAATAATGGCAAAATATTGCGGGATAAACTTCTGCCCAATCACTCATGTCTGTTTCGAAACATTATCGTGCAAAGCTTGTATCACGTATGGTACTTAACTGACTGATATATGTGCCTATGTATGAAATATATTTCTCCGTTATATGATAAATGGTTTTATTTTCCATTATTATTTTCTGAATTTATCTGGGTCACGTTGTATAGCATATATTTGTTTTCATTATTAAGCAGTATATTTATTTATTTACATCTATCGGCCTGAATATTCGAGAAATGTTAAAAAGTATGCACCTTTCAGCAGGATTTGATCCTGCGGCCTCTATGAGAAACCATCTTTATCAAACACACTCCGAATAGTGATTTTGAAAAACTCTTTACCTATTCTCGAAATATACGTATTTGAATGAATTGATCAGAAATTTTACTCGGTCTACTGAAGACAATCGGAATCGAACGAACATACGACTAATTTCAGTATCTCACAAGTATGCAAATTGCTCGTCCACCACCACATAGAGAGATTTACACAAAGCAGGTTTTCTGAATTGTTTATCATTGGTTCTAACCAATATCATCAAGACTGATACATCCTACGAAAATCTGCTGTCACCGACGTTATTTGGTAAAAGAATCCAAGAAAAAGAGTTGTTAGAATAATATTTTAGATTTTTTCTTTCTCTATTCATAGTGGTCATCATTGAACACGGAAGCGATTCTTTTAGCTCTTTGACTGTACTCATCTTAATTACAATAAATATTTAATATTCCTTTCTTATGAGCTTATCTATTTAATTTTTATATTTTTTAAAAACAGTTTAGGTTACTTTGTCTCAGAATTTTTAATTACTGTTTGTCTTTTAAATAAATTTTCTTAGACATCGTATTTCTCCAATTATTCCCAGTATTACTCATTACATTTGGAAACAAAAACGCAACGTTTTAGTTAATCGGTCAGTCAAAAGAGGGTAATAAAATGTTGATCCTAAAAATAATCAGTCATCATTCACAAGTATCAGCTAAAATTCGAATACCAGCAGTCACTTTCATAAAAGTTGTACTTTAAATCCTCCTTTTAAAAGAAAAAATCAAAACGGTAAAAAAATTTGGGAACAAAAAGGAAAAAAAACAAAAATAAATGAACTTACCGTGTTTTTACATCCCTTTAAATAGAAATTTCAACAATTTCGTCAACGTGCAAACGGGCATTGGCAGTTTGCCAAGAGAATGAATTACCCGTCTGTGAATTATTCAGTTACCAATTATGCCACTGGTTCAACCATTCGATCAAGCTTACATTTTTGAGCTAGTACTAGGATAAATTGTCTCCGCTTTTTAAAAAGAAAGTTTCTTTGATTATTGATATAAAATAAATTTCAATAACTTTAGTTGAAATTTAGAGATATGAGTAAATTCAAAACAGATATAGCATGTTCACTTCTCTTGCAATATAAAGCAGCTTTGCCGTCTTGGAAATTCTGACTATGCAGTGGTTTCCGTTAAAAGTTCCTTCCAGCCCACTTCTCCCCAGGAACATAAAACCAGCAGAATATCTTACTGCTATCAAAAAGCAAACTCGGGGTCGTTCAGTGATTTTAGTCTTCTCGTTGAACATTGTGCGACGGAGGTTTTCTCTTTGGTTAAAGCTGGCATCAATGCTTTTATTCCAGCCAGAAAGTTGCGACTTTGCCCCCTTTGGTTTTCCTTTATTTGCTCTGCAGCTGTCGCCCATAAAAATAATTTTATCCGCCTTTATCGGAGCTACGCGTCCGACCATAATAGTCACATTTTTGTCTCTGGTCATAATGAGTGCCAAAGGATCCTTAATGTTGCTAAGCTTCTGTTTGCTGACAGAATGAAGCAGCGGATCGCATCCCGTAAGTTTGACTCAAAAGAATATTGGCGGCTAAGTAAAAGTGTTGTAAACATCAGTAAACCAACCAATTCTTTAATCAATGAATTTGTGATCCTCATATTCGCAGCGAATAAGGCCGACTTCTTTGCTCACAGATTCTCTACTAATTCGACATTAGTAGCCGATTTCACACCTAGAACTGAGGCTAAACTAAGTTACGTTCCCATAAACCCCTCACTGTTCTCTAAAATAAATTCAAAGCTTGACCCCAATAAAGCCAGCGAAGACAACGGAATCCTAATCATTGTCCAGAAGAAATGTGCATCTGAACTATCCTCCGTCATTTCCAAATTCTACAACTGTCACTTTGCTTTTCTTCTGCTTGCTGGAAGTACTCCTCTGTGGTTCCTGTATTTAAGAACTCTGTAGAACCTTCGGATTTCTCTCATTATCAATTTATCATTCTCCTACCGGTTTTTAGCAAAAAGTTCGAGGCTATTATCAGTGCCAAAGTGGTTCAAAATTTCACAGCCCACACTCTTTTCTCTGATAAAGTATGGTTTCTGCCTCAACAGGTCTACTATGGATATGTTAACGACTATCACTGAGTATATATACATGACTTTCGATAAGAACGGTGAAGCTCGAGCTGTTGTTCTGGATATCTTCAAAGAGTTTGACAGTGTCAGCTGTACTGGCTTTCTACACAAATTACGGGGCTATGGTATAACTGGAAATGTGTTTGATCTGATACAGTTTTCCCATGCAAATCGCGTAATGAAGGTAGTACTGAACAGACATGACACGAGATACAATCATATGAACCCGAATGTCACTCAAGGCTCTATTCGAGGTCCTACGCCTTTTCTGATTTTCATCAACGAACTCCGTGATGTAATCAGATTCCGAGTAGGCATCTACCCTGACGACACCAACATTTACTCCCGCCTCGATCAGAAATCCGTTAATGCTGACAAAGCGAATCTAAGCTTGAAAAGAACATCCAATCTGTGGTAGACTCGGGTAAGAAATGGCTCGTGAATTTTAATGTTTCCAAAACAAAACTGCTGTCTGTTAACCACCATAGACAATCAATTCTACCTCCCATTAACATGGATCACTCAAATCTCATTGAAAACAAAACCTTGCGCTTCCTCGACCTAAAACTCTCAGCCGATGTCAAGTGGAATGAATACATCGAATCCATCGCTAAATCTGCTGCTAGGAAGGTCGGTTAACTTTGTAGGGCCAGGAAGTTTTTCCCGTCTGACTCCATCTTGCACATATATAAATCTACCATCCTCCGGTGCATTGAATATTACTGTCACATCTGGTCGGGTCCCTCTCCTATTCATCTGGGGTTATTGACAAAATCCAACGGAGAATCTGCAATGTGATCGATGCAGACCAGGTAGGTAAGCTCTAATCACATTTTCACCGACGTAATGTGGCTTTCCTATATCTCTTCTACAAATACATTCATGGTTTTTGCTCCGACGAGCATGAATTTACTAGAGTAGCAAAAAAGTCTCATTCTCTTACAATGAAACCAATTAAATCTAATCGCAGACTCTACTCCATCAGCTTCTTTTCTTACACTTCCTGCCTGTGGAATTCCATTCTGCATACTTGCCATTTCTTATCTCCTTGACTCGCATCCTTTACATCATTTCCTCGTCCACTCTACTCTCATTAGCTTTCTTCTTCTTCTTTTATTTTCTATTCTCTGACATTCCCTAGAACTTGTTCCTCTTTCTCATCATTTTTCTCTTTTGTAACCCCCCTGCGCATCGGTAGCAGTACTGCCTTGCTTGGGGTGAAATGTTAATAAAAACAAAAAGAAAGGAAATTTAGGCAAGCATATCTTTTCTCATTGAGATAGACATAAAGCGTTAATAGTGAAAAACACTCCATATTAATTCTATATAACGAATACTATGTTACGAAGCAGTGCATTTTGCATAGACAAAGTGCAAACGTTAAATAATAATACACATTTTATTCTTCATCTGTAGCTCAACTGTAACTTATGATAGGGACGCAGAATATTCGTATACATCTACGTAAACACACACACACACACACACACATATATATATATATATATATATATATATATATATATATATTTACATATATTCATATAGATAGGTGTGAGTTTGTAACCACTTTTGCGATCGTCAGACAAACTGATTAATTTTTTTAAGAAAATTGGTTATATTCGTGTATTTTTGTGGAAGTGGGGGAAAATCTGTCGCCACGACACACCTCCGCAACAAAAAAGCAAAAACAGAAAAAGAAATATCATCTGGTTCAATCCACCATACAACAAAGCCGTCAAAACAAACCTAGGTAAGACATTCCTGAATTTATTAGAAAAACACTTCCCGGTGACAAGCCGATTAGCAAAAATATTCAACAAAAACAACGTCAAAATTAGTTACAGCTGCACAAAAATCAAAAAAAAATATTACACAAATAATAAAAACCACAACAAAAAATTAACAAACTACAATAATGCAATCGAAGAAGCTCAATGCAACTGCAGAAACAGAACTACATGTCCATTCCAGAACAATTGCCAGCAAACAAATATAGTATATAAAGCTAAGGTAAGTGCAAACAACAACACCATGTACTAAATCGGTGCCACTGAGGGACCATTTAAGAAAGGAAATAGCAACCACAATCTTTCATTCTCCAACAGAAAATACTTGAACAGCACTACACTATCAACATACGTATGGCGTCTAAAAGACAGAAATATTTCACCAACAATAAGCTGGGAAATACTGAAAAAGGCGCCTGCTTACAACAACATTACAAAAATGCCTACTTTACCAAAATGAGAAAGTAGCAATTATATCTCATACTCCACAAAAGGACTTACTAAACACGACATCAGAACTAATTTTCAAATGCGGACATGAAAATAAATACCTGTTATCACAATTCATACCAAACGGATAAAAAAAAATCACACGTCTCTGATATAGTAAAATTAATAATTAATAAACACTTACAAGCATTACACATTAGAATTTCTACTATTTAAATATACGCAACCACAAAAATAATAAAAACAAGCCAATAACCGACTTTAAAACAAAAATAACAATACAGCCTTAAATAAAATAATAGCAATTCTTACCTACCATAGTTTCACACAGAACCCATCAAAAGTACATATGTACGTACGAGAAATCGACAACTATTCGCGCGTTGACATTGACATCGCTACACCATTCGAATACGCCAACCGAATGAGTATGTATACGTGCAACGGCACATATACATATATATATACCGAACCACGCACGATTCGCATGTGCATGTTTATGCAAGCTTCAGTGAGCGAACGCGCGCGCGCGCGTGTGTGTATTTGTGTGTGTGTGTGTGTGTGTGTGTGTGTGTGTGTGTGTCCTTGCGCGCGTTGATGGGTGTACAAATGTATATATATGTATATGTCTGCGTCTGTCGTGACGACAGATTTTCCCCCCACTTCCATAAAAACACACGATTATGACCAATTTTAAAAAAAAAATTAATCAGTTTGTCTGACGATCGCAAAAGCGTGAAACCCAGGGTTACAAACTCACACCTATCTATATAAATATGTTTGCTCTATCACTGATATTGAGAGCTTTTAAATAAGTACCACGCATATATAATATGTAAGCAATATAATATATATAACAAATTCCATATTTATAGATATATATATTGATATTTATAATTATATACATACACTTTTCACACACACACACACACACACACACATATATATATATATATATATATATATATAACCATATAACCATGAGTAACGAAAGTCTTTCTCATGGTTGGTCGTCATATAGATGTTATCATTTTCTATAAATACTTTCACGGCTTCTGCTCCGATGAACTTAGATCACTAGTGCCCCCTAAATACATATTTGAACGAGATACTAGATTAGCAACTAGATCCCACCCTTTTACAGTGAAACCGATAAAATGCAGCCGTAACTTCTACTCCAACAGTTTCTTTCCTCGCACTTCCCGACTGTGGAATTCTCTTCCAAATGATTGCTTCCCCGACGGCTACAATCTCCAGGAGTTTAAATGTAAGGTCAATAGACACCTCCTAACACACTAACCTGCTCCCATTCTATCAAACACTCTTCCAACCTTCATCCTCGCTATCCTTACTCATCTGTCACCTTCCTCCTGACCTTCTCTATGTCTAACCACTCCTTCTCTTTACCTTCCTCTATGTAGCCCCCTTGCTTGGGGTGAGATGATTAAAAAAAATCATCATTATAGCCTTAAGACTGCGTTCAATATGCATATATATATATGTGTATGTGTGTGTGTGAGTCTGAGAGAGAGAGAGAGAGAGAGAGAGAGAGAGAGAGTTTCTGTATGACTGACAGTGTTTATGTATGGTTGTGTGTATGTCTGTGTGTATTCGTGTCTATTGAACTAGAAAGCTAGCTACTTAATTTTTTAAAATATATCTACGCAATATCAGATATTAATTTTAACCTTATTCACTATATTCGAGAAATACGCGTTTTCATGGAATCAACGACATGCATTCCAGCAATGTTTTTCACTGTTTGTGTACTCGTTAATAACAGAAACGGCTTGCGGAAACGTTTAATACCTTGTTCTCTTTCGTAAAAGCAAGGACATAATCAATATATCGAGTTAGTGAATTATAAAATGAATATTCTAATTACGCTAAAAGGATATTTGTTCACAATGGGGTCATGGGTTGATAAGATTTGCTAATTCTCTTTCCGAATGTCTATTTTCCCGTTCCTGTTTCCCTAACCGAAGACATGGATATGATTAAAGTCGTTTAATTAAAGTTGGCATATATAAATATTAAAATGGATTCCAAATATCCCTACTTACGAAGAAAATACGTTCGATTTTTAATCAATAATATTTAATCTATAAATTATAAATATAAAATAAGTAGAAGGAAAATGTATTTCAAGTCAATCTTTAGTTTTATCATTATAGGTGTATCTTTAAGGTCATATATGTCTGAAAAAAATAGAAGAGTTTTCTTTAAAACAATATATGTTTAGTACGAACGATGCCCTTATAATTCCAAACAACCAAACTTCTGATGAAAACCCTCTAATAATTCCGAAAAAATCTGTAAACTGTAGGGTGTTTGGTTGTGTATGACACAAGGCCAAATTGATAAATATTAACCATCGCCCTATAACTTCAAATTATAAACAAAAACTTTGAGGAAGAATTTAATTTATAACCTCAAAACAATGGAAACAAGACGAAGTCTCAAAGAATTTAAATAAATGTTGCTATGAAAATAAATATCTTTTACAAAATTATACCCTAAATACATCTCTTGCTCATCATTTCCATAATTTTCATTAAAAATGCTACTTTACTTAAAATAGTAGCAATTTACTAAAACTAAATTGCATAGAAAGTGGTTTAATCACTCGATAATCCACAATACATTTACGTCCACTTTCTTGCACACTTTTTTTGGCAGACATTCTGTTGACTGAATGTGGAATATTTAATAACAAAAGTAATAGAGCATAAACACAAAGAAATAGAAACGAAATGGAACTGGCTACAGTATAGAGCGAAAAATAATATTAAAATAATTAAATTTAAAATTCAGCGTTGCTTCTTATTCCATTTCTTTATGAACAACAGTTACTTCCACAGATGTCTCGCGAGGTCTATCTGCAATTATGCGGGTTTTACTGGTATCTGTCTCTCCACAAGCCGAGTGCGTTCCCACTGGAATAATAGGTAATATAGTCATTGTGTTCTCGATAATTCTGGCCCAGCAAGGCTTTGTGGACTGAACAACTGCTACTAATGGCAAAAGACTCATCCTCAGTTTTTCGAGCCACAGGTAAGGACTCCCTCCTCAATCCAACGTTCGATCTTTCTTCCTCATTCAGAGGAGTTTAATAACATTCAATTTTGTTATTTATCATGGGTTCTGCTGTCCACTTCCACGCAAAATTCCATTTCTCACCATGAAAGCTCACACAGAATTCTTAGTCCCTTATTTGCACGGCCTTGTCTCACTGATCTCGTAGATCATTGATGTTGTTTGCGTAATTACTGCACAATGCATTCCTCCATCTCGTCAATGCTAGTGAAACGCCGAAATAGATTAGTTATAGCTTTTGGTATAAAAAAATAAGAAAACATAAATTTAATTTTAAAATTTCATCAACACCTCTTTTTCATGAGCATGTGTAAAGCCATCAATGTAACCACCACTTTATTTCCATAAGATCCTAAAAGTTTTTTACACTTTGTCACACACACACACACACACGTATATATATATATATATATATATATATATATATATATATATATATGTATATATATATGTTTGCTTATATATGAAGTACTTATTGTAAAATCATGCGTTTTGGCCTTTAGTCCGATTATATCCTAGAGAATAAAACGAGTCACAAGAAGACATTATATATATATATATATATATGTGTGTGTGTGTGTGTGTGTGTGTGTGTGTGTGTGTGTGTGTGTGTGTGTGTAGTTTTCGCTCTCCGTCTGTGTGTGTGTGTTTCACTGTAATTAATGGAACAAATAAAAGCAAGGTTAGTGCAGATGGGATAGTTTTTCCTTATTAGTGTCCTGACCCGTTCAAGTTTATGTTTCGGCCCACTTCCGCTTTAGGCACACCCAAACCAACTTTTCTCCGCCCGTGAAAGCAACGTTGGTATTAAATTATGACTCTCACTATCTTTACATAGCACTTGCTAACCTTTTTAACGAAGCAAAACAATTTAAAAAATACGTTGGTAAGAAACATGACTAACGTTGGACGCATATGGTTGCAATCAGCTTAGAGTGTCTTTTTACTTTCCTAACATTCATCTTTTCAAGACATCGATAAATATTAACCAACACCCACACGGGTTTTTGCAGGAAGAAATAGATATAAAGAGTCATACATTGTGGGTTCAAAATATGTAGGATTTTTAGAAAATACCAAACTGTTTTAACTGAGTGAATTATTGAAAGACATGAACTGTTCGTCATGCTGAATGAAGAATGACCATTTCTTATCCATATTGCTGTTCTCCGTACAGACTCACATAGTGAGATTAAATAATCATCCCTCTCACTCTCTTTCTCTCTATCTCTCTCGCTATATATATATATATATATATATATATATATATATTAATCATGTCACCCCAAGCAAGGCATTCTACTGCCACTATAGCGCAGGGGGTTACATAGGGCGATAGACGAGTTAGGATGTACATAGGGAGAGAGTTGGAGAGAATGGGTGAGAGTTAGTGTGTTATGAGGTGTCTATTGACCTTACATTTAAACTCCTGGAGGTTATAGCCGTCGGGGAAGCAAGCATGCGGAAGGGAATTCCACAGGCGGGAAGTGCGAGAAAAGAAGCTGTTGGAGTAGAAATTGCGATTACATTTAATCGGTTTCACTGTAAAAGGGTGGGACTTAGTTGCCAATCTAGTATCTCGTGCAAACTCACACCTCGGGAGGCACCAGTGATTTAAGTTCATCGGAGCAGAAGCCATGAAAGTATTTATAGAAGAGGCACAGGGAAGCCACGTCACGCCGGTGAGAGAGTGACTCCGTCGGTATCAATCACATTACAGATTACAAAAAGCCCGAGGACAATAGCAGGGGCACCCGACCAGATGTGGCAAAAGTATTCAAAACACGGGCTGATGGTAGATTTTTATAAGTGCAGGATAGATTCAGACGGAAAGAATTTCCGGGCCTTGCACAGAGAGCCGACTTTCATAGCAGCGGATTTAGCAATGGATTCGGCGTAGTCATTCCACTTGAGGTCCGCTGAGAGTGTCAGGCCAAGCAGGCGTAGTATTTTACTCTCTGGGAGGCAAGCCTGTTCCATGCTAATGGGAGGGAGGTGCGGTTGCCTGTGGTGGTTAATTGACAGCAGCTTCGTTTTGGAAGAATTAAATTTTACGAGCCATATAAAGTAAGTATTAAAATATCGAAGTAGAAATATATTATAGCGGGTATCTCTTATTCCTTTTCTAGTTGTAGTAGGATTTCGTAGCAAGTTAACGGAATTTGGCCTTGTTGAAAGATAGCCCACTAAAATTCATAAAATGATTATAAATTCAAGAAAGGCAATTAGAGTATAGAATAGCATTTATACATATATACATTTCAATTAATGTTTTACAAAATAAGTAATGCTTGAAATAAAGGTCCAACGGAGGTAAAAGATTTCATGGCAAAATAATAAGCTGAAAGAGATTAAGGCTTAGAAATGTGGAAGCGTCTTGTGGGCAAAGAATGTTCATTTAGAAGTTGCCACTTCCAAGGTCAGTAGATCAGCAAGTTGTTTTGTGTAGAAGGTCTTTGAAGATATCGATAAGTACTTTTGAGACCAGGGAAAGGAAATAGGTCAGAATAGTACGTATGAGAACAGGGAAGAAGTAAGAGGTAAGAATAGTACTTATGAGAACAGGGAGGAAGTAAGAGGTCAGAATAGAACTTTTGAGACAGGGGAAGGAAGAAAGAGGCAAGCATAATAGCCGCTCGACTTAGGTCAAGGGGATTAGTTACACTCTTCTCCTTGAGTCCTGACTGTCTGACGAAGCCTTTGTGTCTTCGCTTTTTATATCGGCATTTTGGATCAAAACTCAGCTAGTTTCGAGTTTCATCCTTGTATTTGATTCCGGGTCTATTGGCTGGTAAATAAAAAAATGAAATTTGATATTTGATTAATTTTTATTTTTCAACCAGAACATCTGCGCGAAACCACTTGCGCAGGGGTGATTTTTATTCATCAGCTTTCTGGCCGGCATCGAGCCAACATCCGGTTTGCACGCTTTTGCTCGGTCGATGGTATCGCCACAATATCCATTAATTTGTTTACACTTCGGATTTTTTACGTTTTAGATATAAATGTTCCGAAAAATAAGTGAATTAGATGCGATCTCCTGAAAGAAGGATAAAATAGATCTTTGTTTACTTCGAGATTATCCCTTGTCGAGCGGTAAAACACTATATCAAACCTTATTTTAAGAAGAAACAACATTCTTTAAATATGTCTATATTCTGAAAAAGAGTACTTACATCATCATAGAGTGGGCGGGTTTTAAATAAATGAGCATATTATATATATATATATATATATATATATATATATAGGTTTTGTTAAATTGGCAAAATTTGTATGCAAATGCTTACATTCTTGCTTTTAGGCACACGTACACACGCATATACATATAAATGCATGTACATATAAAAATATATGCACTTGTACATATTCACACATATGTATGCAAACGCGTGCACAAAAATATATGCAGATGTGCAGTTTTGTTTTCTTATTAATATATATATTTTAGTGCAATCATTAATCATTTTTTTCTCTAAAATCTTAGTGCATTAATGGTGGTCGGTTTTATGGTATATTTTCTTTGCTTATGCTTGAATGTATATATAGAGGGTATTTAATTTATCCTCTAACAGACGTGCACGCAATCACCAGTGCACATGATCACCCTCGCTAACACGAACGCCAAAAATCTATTTTGTAATAGTTTTTAGCTAGTAAATGATGTATTTGATTATATGTATTTATCTAATGTTTTAATTTAATTTAATAGCTAATTTGGGTTTCATGTTTTAGTGTTACCTTATATATTGATGTAAGGAAGCTTACGTTTAGTTGTTTGAGTATGTTTATATATATATATAGGCCCACATTCATACGCATATAGATGATTTTTTTTCGTTTATTTTGTTCAGTCTATTTTAATTTATTTTCTAAAATTTGTTTTCATATTTATTTCATTCATATGTGTTTTTTCTTTATTTGATATGTTTTGTTTATTTTATGTTCATATATTCACATATTTTAAGTTTATACTATATTTAGTACATTATTATTATTATTATTATTATTATTATTATAATAATAATGATTATTATTATTATTATTATTATTATTATTATTATTATTATATAATATTTATTATTATATTATATATATTATATTATTTGATTTTTAAATAGTGTTTAGATGGGAAAGTGTGTATTTACTGTTACGCTTATTTTTAATCTATTATTTCGTTTCATTTTTTAATAATTTACTTTGTTTTCTAAATATAACCTTTGCTAATGTTTCCTCTAAGCAGAAGAAATTCAACCCTCATATGGTAAAACATTAAAAACATTAATGGCAATGGTTAATTCAACGGGTTTTTCCATTTTGATGGAGATATTTATGCCGTATCATTTTATATATAATCATTCGCTAGACCTTCAAGGTAAACACACAGGCTCACACAAATTCACGCACGTTCACATATATATTTATATCTTTATAAATCTTTATATGTATGTATGTACCTCTCTGTCTCTATCTCTGTCTCTGTCTCTCTCTCTCTCTCCCTATATATATATATATATATATATATATATTTGTCGTATTTAAGAGGTGTGGGGGAAAATACGCGCACATTCACATATATACTTATATCTTTATAAATCTTAGTATGTATGTATCTCTCTCTTTCTCTCTCTCTCTCTCTCTCTATATATATATATATATATATATTTATAAATAATTTATTTTTCGTGTTTAGGAGGTGTGGGTGAATTGTGTAATTAATCGGTAGCCAATAACACACACACACACACACACACACACACACACACACACACACACACACACACACATACACACACAAGCACAAGCACAAACACACACACAAAAAGTATTTATTTCTTTATCATTTTCTGTCTCTTTCGATCACCCGACTGCACACAATGGTATCTATATTGGTAGCTGTAATATATAATTTTTAAAAAGATATCGCCTAAAACTTTAAAAAAAAAGCAAAATATCATCGGTGTATCATTCCAAAGTTGATTCATGCTGATTTCGATCGAAAACATTTAAAAACCGTCTTTTTTGCTGCTCAAATTGCACCCCAGTTGTGTTCCAGCACAAATACTACTTTCTTTAAAGTTTCTGAATCGGATTTTTAAAACTTATTTCACCAAATTATTTCGTCGATATTTTAACTCAGCAGTATCTTCCAAAAAAGTCACTCAAACTCAGTTGGCACTGCCGTTATTGTACGAATAATGGGTATTGAACAATCGAGTAAATAAATTTACCCTCTTACATAGGAGGGCAATCGTTCGATGACCTTTGCCCTGGGGCTAGCAGTTAAATATTACATTAAATGTTGACGTGTGCCCTTTCGTATTATGAATCAATAATTTGTTATTTTATTCTTTTTGCATTCTTTTCATATTTATCGTTATTTTCTATATTTTAAATGATTATAAACAATTTAAGTGTTCGTTATTTTTTAATCGATTGCATTAATATTTTCATCTATAGCACCCAGTAATTCATAGCATATAATTATTTGAATCACTTTATGCTAATAGATATATATAAATTTCTTTCAGTATATATATATATATATATATATATATATATATATATATATGTGCGTGTGTGTGTGTGTGTGTTTCTGTGAGTGAGTGTGTGAGTCAGTGTGTATATGTGTGCATGTATGTGTGTGTGTGTGTATAATATTTTTTTCCATTTTTAAACGATTTATTTTGCTACCCAGGTTTCTACCATAGGTGGTGTCTTCAGGTGATTTTTAATAACTGATTTTACCGCTTATAGTTTTTTTTAAGAATGCTCTTGTAACGGTGTTATATTTGAACGTTCACTTGGCAGGGAATTTATGAACGCGCAACATATATATATATATATATATATATATGTGTGTGTGTGTGTGTGTGTGTGTGTGTGTGTGTGTGTGTGTGTGTGTGTGTGTATTATAAATTATAGCTTAGAATATGTACAAATTATCATCTACTACAAAATGTACATTTTGTTTCGACATTGAAAGGACATTGTCACATCAGGTAAAGTGAACGAAGATGGAAAATTGTTTCCCTTATATTGGCGAATTATGTGCCAGAGGGAGTTAATGAATGTTGAATTTTTGTGCAACAAACAGCCATTCAAAATTTTCTTTCAGTGTATCAGACTAGAATAATTACATATGTTTTGTACTTATTTTTTTTTTCAATTGTCTAAACAGTTTTCTTTTTGGTGAGGAGTACAGTTTCAATTCCAGTTGAATTGTTTGCATTCATTTACGCACAAATACCCTTGTGAAAGGTGTTAATCCGTCTCTTCCCTTGAGTTATTGGTTAAATAACAGGACATATAGTCTTGGCTGGCAACCTGTCTAATGCAGAATGTAATGACAACCTACTGCGGTATAATCTTCTGCCCAGTCAGTCATGTCTCTTTTGAGACATGATCACCCAAGCGTGTATCACGTATAGCACATAACTGACTGACTGACATGCGGTGTAGAAACTTAATCTCCACCCGATCCATGGAATTTACTGTGGTCACCTCCTTTGTCCAACTTTTGTAACTTCCACATGAAACATATCGTAATTACACTGTTCAAAATAACAACGACACACCCAATCTATACATTTATATCGATCACAATTTTATTCGCATAAAACAGCAATGTCATTTTCAACATAACGGTAAAATATGAAACTAACTCTGCAATAGAATCCTGTTATGATCTAAGTATTAATAACAAAATACAAATCCTCGATATGTACAAAGAACTCAACTCCAACGTATTTAACACTTAGATATATGTGCTCTAATAAGAACTCCTACCTCCTAAAGAAGAGTTGCGAATAATCACTAAGATATGACATAGCATTGATAAAGAAATGTTAAATATGGCAGAAAAACTATTTTTGTCAATTCACACGCGTCAATCAAACATTAGTCAAAAAGTATTTTTTCAACTACATTAACGAAAACAATTAGAAATTATTCCAACCGAAAATAAATTACACCGTCAATAAGTATGTACAACAACAATAAATTATTCTTGAGATACATTAATATATTTTATTGCAACGAGATCGGCAAAATATAAATAAAACGCATCTTTTAATTAAGGTTTTGTAATCATTTTACACCAATCATTTTACCCCCAAGCAAGGCAACAAAGCCACTAACACGTGGGTTACTCGGTATGAAAGATTATGAAAAAAACATTAAAGAACGAGAATAATAAAAAAAAAAACAGAATTTAAGTGTCCAGAATATAAAAATTGATATTTCATTTAAATGTTTGAAAACCAAACAACCAGAAGCGATATTCACAAGCGAGAAATGCGGAAAAAAACTGTTATTTAAACTTCAGGCCGTAAGTGTTTATAGCTCTCCAAAATATTTTGTCCTTTGGAGATATTGGTATGTCTTTTATAAAATATGGGTGGTAACTTTCAATACCTCAAAAACCAAACTAGCTATCATCCACCATTGCCGATCGGACTAAGCACTTTCACCAGTTGTGCTGAATGTGTGTTTCCTCAGACAAGCCTCGTGTCTTGAGCGCCTATTTTGAAAAAACAGACCTCAAGGGCAGCTCGTACTCAACATGCTGGGAAAATGGTCGGCTTCTCATACCTCCTTCCTCTTGCTATACTCTACTTTTACAAGAGCCAATGCAGGTCGAAAATAGAGTACTACTGCCATATATGGACAGGAGCTGCTCTGTCTTCACTTACCACTCTTGATAGTTCAAAAGCATCTCTGCCTCCTTGTAGGCGACAATTTATTTTGCACCCTGAAATTCCATTCTCACAGATTACAGTCAGTCACTGCCCCGTCGCTATTTCTATGGTTAGTGTATAAATGTGGCGCCTCATTAAAAATAATCTTCACCAACTGTCAAAATCATTCGTATAAAAATGAAAACTTCTAATCTCATATTTGCAAATAACGAAACGCCTATAAAATCCAAGCTGAATAAATCAATGTATATTCTATCAATTTGACTGATCAGCAGAAGACTACGTCTTTTATCATAAACCAATATATTATCTTGATTCCATAATAGATACAATGAACATATGACAACAATCTTTATCCGAAGAATGTTAAGCCATTCGAATTATGTAAGTGCCCACACCTACCGCTTATCCCCAGTAAAAAAATTATTGTTGATAATTCCATTCGTCTTTTCAAGTGATTATTTTAAAAATTTTATAGCCACCAAAAAATCAAAGGAAGGTCTATCTAGAACATAAGGGTAATAAATTATTTTTTATTAATGATAGTATTAGTCAAGAACTGGCAAGCCGGAAAGGCATCATTGTTTTCATTCTAAATTGTTTGCTAGAATCACCTGTACTGTTTCATTATTCAAACTATTCATTATGATGCATGCTGCTAATTTCACTTCAGTCTGAGCGAGACAAGATTCGGTGTATCCGCATTTAAATCTATTCTTTGTGCTTTTAGCTGTGCATATCTGCTAAAACTTCCTTAGCACACGAGTACTGCTAAAATCACACAAAATGATTTATATAAACCGTTTTATTAATGCTTCACAACCACGCAATTTTGTCATTTCAAAAGTAATTTTAACATGATAAAGTTTTCGCGTTTAAGAGGTATGCAAACACATTCCCTCTAACGGGCTGCAACGGATAACTCCTTAAGAAAGCAGATGTTTAAACATATTTAGATGTGATCGGGTATAAATATTTCACTGATTTCATACGACTAGCTGTGTTCATTCTTAAATATTATGTAATACGTCCTACTATATTGCACTTAATGCTGGACGTTCTCCACTGAGTTTAAGAAAGGTCTTCATCAAAATTGAAATGTCGTTCTAGAGAACGATGGTGAGAATAATATAGACTGAACAGTATATAGGACGACGACAAAATAGAAACGGAAAAAACGCGTATTCTTAATATCAAAGACGATTTTATACGACAAATAATGAAAAAAATGTGACAGAGGAAAAGAGCGCAAATCTTACCTAACTTACTTGCATAATTGTATGTCAAAACAGTGTTTTGGAGAGATAACAAAATAATAAAATATACGAAGAACTACAAGAAACAGGAGATTTTATAGAGACCTTATCTCTAATATCTTGAAAGGATACACATCATAGAAAGAGAGGGAAAGATGAAAGGATTAAAAAGTGTTGCATGATTGGTTCGGTTAATCTGATAATTCAGTACGGTTTTTGAATCAGAACTATACTAAATTATGGGATTTATTTTTAGCTACATTTTCTTTCATAGATAAGTATATAAAACAGCCACATTTATATTTTATCATATATTGAATATTTTATAGATATCTGTAAAAATATAAATGTAGTTCTACACGAGGTTGGTAAGAATAACACGGACTCGACATGTGAACAACAAGGAATTAAAAAAAAGGTCTTTTACTTGAAATCATAAAGTGGCATTTGAAATTTTGGGCATAATTAAGAAAGGTGGATTAGAGAATTTGACACTGAAAGAACCTGTTGAAGAGAAGGTAAGTTAAGGAGAAAAAAGCAGTTGGAACCTGGAACGTCTGAACGATGTACAGTTGTGAACAGATGAAAAACGTGAAGCAAGAGATGACTAGATTAATCACAAGCATTTTAGGCAACTGTGGCCGAACTATAGAGACTTCATCAGTGATGACCACAGTGTTATATGCAAAGGAGCGAAAATAATAAAAAAATAGTTGGCATTATACTGGATATAGACGCGAGGAAATGAGCTATAACATACTGCCAGATATCTGAAATAATTCTCGTAGCTAAACTGAAAGGTAGCCCTCTCAATATATGGATAACAGTTGTATATGCACTGATCAAAAAACAGAAGAGGAAATCGAATCCTTCTAATACATCCTAGACAATACCAGGGAACAGTGCAAATCACAAGAAATCAGAATTTTCTGTGAGATCTTAATGCCAAAGTTGGCTAAGGGAGGGAAGTGAAACAATCGGTAATTTAGAACTGGGTCACAGCTATGACCTCAGTGAGAAATGAGTCCAATCGTCCACAGCGAATATCCAGATAATAACCAACACCAGGTTTTAAGAGCTCCCAAGAATACTATGGACATGGAGAAGTCCAGGAGGATAATTTAAGAACTAAACTGATTATGTTACTAAAAATAAACGATTCAGAAACACAGTCCTTCACTCCAAAGCCTATCTAAGAGCTGACTTCGGAAGTAACCACTTACTAGTTATAAGTAAACTAAGGATAAAACCAAAAAAATTAAAGAAATATAACACAGCTCTAAGAATGCTGTTCAATATACTCGTGAATGACCCTACCTGCAGGAAATTTACACGGACAGGGTGAAAACGAAATACGAAGTACGAATGACAAATTAGAAACGGAAGATTAAAATAGGACGTACTAAAAGAAGCTCTAGTGTCATCAGCAAACGATACCATTCCAAAGGAAAAGAATGTCGAATGAAAAGCGAGTGGATCACTGAAGATATGAGTGACATGATGCAAAAGAGACAGAAAACAATGCCAAGATATGGAATAGAATACAAGAAACTACACAAGATTATAATGAGCAAATGATGGCTCAAATGATGGCTCAAATGATGGCTTAACGATGAACACGCTGAAGTAGAGAGACTGAGCATGACAAATAAAGGAAATAGGAATAAAAAATAAAGGAAATAATAAGACAAAAGACCTGATCAGCAATGGGATGTGTAAAAGCAAAGGGAGAAACACTCACACTAGATAAAGAAAAATATTTACAGATGGGATGAGTACGTTGGTGATCTCTTCCACTACAAAATGAGCAACGAGCAATACACAGAAAGTAGACCGAATCACAGATATAATAAACGAAATCTACAACATAGGCAATACACCGGAGGACCTAAGCAGATCAACTTTCCTTGCACTAAAAATCCAGGTGAAAAGGAATGTGAACTTCATCAAAAAATCAGTTTAATGAGCCAAATAAAACTCATCATCCGGATTCTGATGAACAGAGCACGCAGGTGTATCGGCCCTGCGATAGGACAATAACAGTGGGGTTTTATTAAAGATAGCCGAACGAGAAATGCTATATTCATGTTCAGAATGCTATCTAAAAGAGCAACGCAAACGCAGAGGTGGCTTTATCTGTACTTTACATAAACAAGGGTGTTTGACAAAGTATGCAACAAAGACTGGTTAGGGATACTTGACAACCTCGACATTTTTTAAAAAGACATTCGGATAACCAAGAATCTATATTGGCAACGAATACCTTTGCGTACTGATAGGAAATGAATTCAATACATATACAAAAACAGGAACATAAACAAGGATGTCTTTTCTAATAGGATATATTGAATTTATACAGCATAGCAGTTACGAGAGAAATAAGATCCTTTTATAATTCGTCATGAGCGGCCAAACTCTCAACAAAGTAAGGTAAGCGAATGACACACGGACGACACGGTGATATTAGCAGACACGGAAAAGAAAATTCATGACTTCCTACATAAGGTAGCAAGGGAAAGCAAGATGAAAGGATTGAGCGTAAACTTCAAGAAAGCTGAATGTACAGACGTCAACAAAAAGAAGACCCGAAAATGGCAACTACAGTTCGGAGAAACTGAAATAAAACAAGTAGAGAAAATTAAATACAAGGGAAGTGTTCTGATAGAAAAGGGAATAGGCGACATTGACATGCAAAGTGCATTGGCATGGCCATGGACGCATTTCTAAAAAGAGAGCTGAGAGATATGACATTATAATGAAGAAGGTCAGCCTGGAGAAATTAATACTCACATGATGGATAGAAGAAAAGAAAGACAGGGGAAAACATCGTGAGACATATTTGATGGGCATGAGCAAACGTATAGTGGAGTGGTGTTCGAGAGTGATCACAAGAGGAAACATATTGAGAGTGATAAGAGACAGCGCCAAGTGGAAGACCATGATAGCCTACAACCCGACGAGTCACGGCTCATGTAGAAGAAGAAAAAAAGAGCCTACCTAAAAACTTTTGGTAATAAGTAACGGAATATGGATAATAAAACGAATAAAAGGATAGGAGGCTTCTTGACAAAATACAAAGGAGAATCTGTAACGTGGTTGATACTGACGTGGCAGACCGGCTGCAACCACTCTCTTTCCGGCGTGATGTGGCTTCCCTGTGCCTCTTCTACAAGTACTTTCATGGCTTCTGCTCCGATGAACTTATATCACTGGTGCCGCCTAGTCACGAATTTGCACGAGATACTAGATTAGGAACTAGATCCCACACTTTTCCAGTTAACCCTCTAGGGCCATTCGTATCATATTTGATACAGTATTTCCCTATAAGGAAACATTTGGTATTTCCCTATAAGGAAACATTTGGTATTCATTGACTGAGCAGCCAGTACTGCTTTCATTTGAAATTTATAAAATATTTCTCTTAAAAAAATTTTCAGGAAAATATTTCTTTGAAGGCTTGTTTTCATACTGTATCAAATATGATACGAATGACCCTAGAGGGTTAAGCAGATAAGATGTAATCGTAATTTCTACTCCAACAGCTTCTTTTCTCGCGCTTCCCGCCTGTAGAATTCCCTTCCACAAGTCTGCTTTCCCGACAGCTACAATCTCCAGGTGTTTAAATGTAGGGTCAATAGACACCTCCTATCACACTAACTTCCAATTATTCTCAGAACACTCTCATCTGCCCAACCCTCATTCTCGGTATCCTTACCCGCCTATCACCCACCCTCTGCTCTGACATTTCCTATATTTGACCATTCTCGGTATCCTTACCCGCCTATCACCCACCCTCTGACATTTCCTATATTTAACCATCCTTCCTCCACTCTATGTAGCTCCCTGCGCAGTAGTGGCAGTGAAATGCCTTGCTCGGGGTGAAACTCTTATAAAAAAATGTTTTCGAGATCAATAGTCCTTCATATTTTGAATTGACACGTTCTAAATGTCTTGGATCTTTATTTTATATTTGTTACTTATAGCAAAGAAAAATGTGCTGAGATGATCTACATTCATTAGCATTACCAGATCTAACCTTCATGATTAAAAACCTCCATGCATAGGATATTATAGTGAAATACGCTCAATACTTTCCCTTTCTAGTGGGAAGGCGTAAGTTCCACACGAGCAATTTCTTCCCATGAGCCGACTGCCAAGATGATGCTTACATCACCATTTCAATCTTAACCTGTATAGTATTAACTGCTATCTATCCCTGATATCACCAAAACATATCTCTCTTGTAGTGGATTTTTGCATATCCTTGTTAAAAAACAAACAAACAAAATGTATAATAACACAGAGATGAATAGACCAAATTAAACTGACAGAGTAGGCATTACAATTGTTTGCATATGTTTTTCGTTCCCGTTTGTTTGTATGTCTGTCTGACGTGATCAAGATATCATCTGGATTCCCTGAATGAATTAAAGTAAAACTCATAGAGATTATTACCCTCATGACTGTCATAAACTGATAAAATGTTTGGTTTGATCCGGTGGAAGATAAATTTTCCGAGTAATTTTTCCTATTTTTAGTATTTTTGTCAGTTTAACATACTAAATACTGAATTAACTCCTCTAGTTTATTTCAGTCATTACATTGTCTGGAGCAATATTTTTTCAGAAAAATGTTATTTATAATATAAACTAAATATTTATCCTTCTAAAAGAAAAATAAATAAATTAATTAAATACACAAAAATTAAGTAAAGATACAACTTTCGGGTATTGAAAATAAAAACGAAGTCTTTTACCATTTTTTCGGCGTAACTTTGAATAATATATATATATATATATATATATATATATATATATATACCCAGAAAAATGTAAAAAAATGCTTGTCAGTTATGAAATTGAAATTCAGCTAAAATTAACTATCGTCTTAGAAAATAAGCAACGTTAGTTAAAAACAGTAATGTTAACAATCGCTGTTTTAGAGAAAAATATTATTTTGGATTTCAAAAAGTGATTAAAAAAGTAAATATATAACTCATGAACTATAATGCAAGATCTGCTAGATGGATTCGGATGAACTATTCAGCGTTGACTGGCCCCTTTGGTAGGCAGATAATGATTAGATTTTGGGTTCGATCCGGTAAGAGATATAGTTTCTATGTTATTTTCTGATTTTTTTTTTACTTCAATTTTTTGTTCATTACATTGTTGATTTTAAGTTTGACTTTAATTCTGAAAACGGTTAAGTTTACTTTTAGTTTTTTCACACTTAGATTGGTCAAATCATTGGAGTTGTTCTCATTTTAATAATCAACTCTTGCTAAACGCTTAGCTGATGTTGGTATTGTTTTTCCAGAGGTTTGTGGTCTTTAACTGCTCATGCTTATTATTAGTAATATATTAGATATTTGCTAAATTATAGCGGCTTAGAGAAATAAATAAGAAAATGTCTAAAAACTAAAGAAACAGAGTTGCTGCAAAAACAATAAACGCGACCTATATTTCTCGTTAGAAGTTAAGAATTGCGAGAATGTGGCAAACAAGACAAGGCGGAACGAAACAATGTCGAAGTTTTTGAAGTTGCGTGAATATTTTTACATTCCTTCGCGCGACGATTTGTAACATGCAACAATTTGGGAAAGTGTGTTTCTGTTTTTTCTTCTTTACATTTTGTCTCTCTATCTCTCTTCCCCATCCTGCCTTCTTTATCCCAAAAGAGACAAGCATATCAGACGCAAAGAAGCAAACAAGCAGGCAAACGTATCGTACTTTGTCAGGAAATCACTAGGGTAGAAAAGAAGTGATATATGTACGAGTTGTGGGTCACGATGGGTGGGCTAAAGTAGGCACGCAGGCACTTGATATGCAGGGTGGGACGTAGGAGTGCAAAAAAGGTGCTGACTGTCGCTGTTGAAAGACAATGCCCAGCGTGCGATCAGACTAGTGCGATGTTGGGAACAGAGAATGATGACTTCCCTTCTCGCCTATAAACAGCGGGAAGGCTCAGATTAGCTTAAACTGTTTGATGGATGTCCGATCGAAACTTGTAAAGCAATAAACATTCAACCCTTTCACTTCAACTCGCAGAAAGGGAACACAGAGATAAAGAAATGACTTCAACTTATTATTTGAAAATAACTCACTACAAAGGCTTCTAGCTGTTAGTTCATATTTAATGTTGATATTCATGAAATATGTTTTCGTCTGGCTCTTTAGTGGAGGTGCCTATAAAAACTTTGACGAAAAAAATTATATATGAACGAGAATGAATGTACAATTCAATATGCATACACGTCACTTCAAAAAATATTGGTGATATTAAAGTAAATTTGCAAGTATATTAGTTATAAATGCTGTTGGAATTGTTTCAAAACTTTTTGTACATTTAACTTATAAGAGAATATAGAAGAATAATTGAATGTCAAATTTGAAAAGAAAATGTAAAGTAATTTCGTCGTCTAAAGAGAAAGTATTTTGTAAATTGAAAGTAAAAGTAATCTACAGATAAAATACGAAATTTATTTTACTAATTAAACATGTACTTTACTAATTAAACTGGAAAGACATTTACTATTAGATTAAGTGATTTACACAGGCAGAAATATAGAGAAAATGTTTTAATTTGTGAAACTTGTGTAACAAATATGCGTCAATTTCCATTCAGTATTCCTTTGATATTTTTACAAACTTACACGAACGCAAAATGAAGTTTGAATGACACTGCTGGCATGCAAAACAAAAACATGCTATGGCTCTACTTTTCTTGTCAACTAGCCATGTAGCAAGAGGTGTTAGCCGTTCAGTAACCACATTTATTGACCATCTATATTATGACAGAGTGTGCCTACTTAATGATCTTCCGACCTTCATGCTCGACAGTGATGTTTGGCGTGATAGACTCCTGAATGTCAGAGCTAACTTGACAGAATAAAATAAAATTTCCCTTTTTGTAACAAATCTTCTGTTGTTACAATGGGTAATATTTTAAAATAACCGAGATTAAACCAAATGCAAAATGTTTGGAAAAACGAACGTAATTGGCTGAGATGTGCGGCTGGACATGTTTAATGCCTAAAATGTTAATATTATGTTATATTTCCTTGTCAGATTTAAACCTTTGTGCATAATTATAGCTGGCATCATATGCTTATTTTGCTCTCCATTTATATATATTCATAATTTTATCATTTAATCATTCATCCTTGATTTTATTCACTAATCTAACAAATCAGTTGTCACATATAACATTTTGTTTCTTTTTCTTTTAAAACATTGATAGTAACAAAGAAAAATAATCAAAGAACTTGAACGAAAAGGAAAATAGTTTGATGCATTAGCAAAACATGCCAATAACATTACTACTTTATAACTAACTTTTAAAAATAACTCAGACTTAAAATTCTACTAAAAAGCAAGTATTAATAACAAAACGATTAAACTCGAGCCTATACTGAAAACCAATATAAGTGCCTGCTTCTTAAACTACAATAACGGATAACTAAAAGACTCAACTACATAGAACTCAAAGTAAATGCATTTAACAGGTGTTTTTATAAACGTCCACGAATAAAAACAGTAATCTGTCTCCTTTAATAGAATAGTGAAGACAACTAAAATATTGAACAGCAGTGATGAAGAAATTCTTAAAAAGAGCCTACCTAAACATCTCCTTTAATAAATAATTTTAGCGAACTGAAAAACATAAAACAAGTTTTAGTTACTAATTCCTTTTCCAAATCCATTATTAAAAAGAAAAAAAATATTCCTGAAAAACTAAGTAACACCATCACTGAAGAAGACGTGTTATAGGTTGAAACGATATGCATAAAAAATTTTCCAGTTTATAAAATTCCATTATTTAACCATTAACTCTGCTAACACATTCATATGTTCTTTTATTTTTGTAAACGAAAAGTAAAAAAAAATTGGGAAATTAAAACCTTTGAAAGTAAAAACGAAAAATTAAACAAAGCACACAAATCAAAAGAAATATATAGCAGTGCATTTGCAGCCAGATATTAACTCTTAATTAATAAAATATTCATATTATCTAACAATGAAATATCTCATTACTAAGAAGGGGAACTTGGCGGCTTGACATATAAATATATAACATTATGCCATTGTATTATATAATAATATATAAATTATTCGTTATATTTTTTTAAATACACTGTAGTATCTTTTCACAGATATGGTAATAAATACTGGCCAATTATCGAAGGGTTAGAGTAGTTACATTATTTGGACTATTGTCCTCATCTTTGTTGCCATTTGTACGTTGTTTTGGCCGTTGTACGCCCCAGCCTTCTTCAGATGCTATGAATTTAAACCTGAACCCTTTATTACAATCAATTAGGTATATCATTCTTATTCCTTGCCTGCAGACTCATCTGGTAGTCATGAGTTATCTCTCTCTCTAACCCTGTAAGTTACCTGTTCACCACTCCTGTAGCCTGGTAGTGAAGGCCAAAGATTAAACAAAAATAGAAAAGGTTTTCTACAGATGGATACTGTGAATTCATTGAACCGAGGAAATAATCAATAAACTTGTAACTATAAGTGAACGTAAGCCTAATATCAGAAAGAGAAAGTTGAAATTCGGGGGATCACGGTATGTGAATACTTAATTGCCAAACTCTTCCAAATCTACTTTCTTATACAAAGTTTAGTCATCCCATAATATGTTGTGTCGTTTCCCTATCAACTTATTGACTAAAAAATAATGATAGCGAATACACTGAAATATTAAAAAATGTGAAATTAATTCAAAACGTGAAATTAATAAATTCTAAATACATAAAATACCTCGATATGTGTACTTCTGGATGTATTTAGAACTGTTCAGTTATAATAAAGTATACGAAACAAGGAAAATGAACGGTTAGAAAGATTTATACTGGGGTAATATAATCTAATACTGTAAGATGCTACTAAAGCAGATTATAAACGTAAAAACTCGAGTCAAGCTCTCATATAGATTCTTATCACTTGTCTTGTGCATGATGATAAACAACAACGAACAACAACGTTTCTGACCGGGAGGTTCTGAAGAGCGTGGAACAACCTGATAATTGCTAATGTTATCAGTTCTACCTTGACCCAAGTTTCTAGCACCTGTTAGTGTCCCAGATAAAAACAAATAGTGAACCCCAAAACTGGGGTCAAAACATGAAAGTATAAAAATACATTAGAAAACATTAACCATCAATATATTTTCATAATAAAGGAATAAATATTACCAGCAATAAATAATTGGTAAACAAAATTCAAAGCTGACATGAAAATAAAATGCCAGCGTTAAAATAGTAATAATGAGTTGATATGCCGTTAAATAAACAAACCAAATCACATCTACAGATCATGAATTTCATGGAAATATAATGCATAATATTGAAATATTTAAGAAATGCTAATCAGCCAGATCTAACACTTTTCTTAGGTCAATGACTAAGTGACGAAGTTTCTTACACTTAAAGGAGAAATAATTTATCAGATCGCACAGAATGTGCTTCTAAAGATGGCATAGCAATATAGAGACAGTAACAGAAAATAATCTTCGAATTGTTATGATAATCTACATCCTGAATTGGCAGGGCATTACTAGAAGAGAAGATCAATAAAAGCAGGATTAAACAACTCTATATTTCACAATACCCTGAAGAGAGATGCAATTTTTTCGGCCTATGCTACCCAGTGTTGCTTAGATTAAAGTTTACGAGGGGCTTATATTGTGTGTGCGATCATCCCTTGTTTCCTTGTTGGGAAGGGGGTTCCCGGTTTCTATTCTATATTTAGTATTTAATACTGCTGCTGTCATGAGATTTTTGTGATATATGTGGAAGAAGGCAACGTCTCTTTAGTGAGAGTAACTGGTGGGAGGATTTTGGTTGGAGCTTCGTAATTAGAATTTTTGCGTAAGGTCTAGAAAGGCTGCTCTCATAATCATTGAAATAATCAAGAACTTCTTGCAGTGCCACATTGCACAATAATGGCTCTATCTGCGACCAACTCCGGTAGGCAAGCATGAGGCCACACAATGTTACAGTATTCACCGGTTCCCTTCCCACACATGTTGCATTTGATAAACAACTACTGCTATTTCTATAGGCCTATTGTAGGATTGTCTTATATTATGCAAATTGCTGCTAGAATGAAAGAACATATTGAATCTCGCAAGTTCGCTCCTAGAAGTTACTGGCGTCTCTGCAAATGTGTACTGAACTATAGCAAACACTCAATTTCTCCTCTATTCAATCCATTGAAATTCTTCACGTCTACAGAAGACAAGGTTGAATGATTTCCTTGCATATACTCTCATCACATGACTTGTCTAGATTACCTACACCCGATGTCCTACGCAGAACATAGGGTGATATATGCATGACCACTTCTCTGGTCATGGGCATCATTTCTAAATTAAACTCTCATTAGGCTGAGCTGAGGGAATCCCAGACGACGTTCTAAAGAAATGTGCCCTGAGCTGGATCTAGTCTTCTCAAAACTCTATAACTATTAACTATCTCCTTTCTGCTTTACTGCTTGTAAGAAATCCACATTTGTATTTCCTATTTTTAAAAACTCTGGTGAACACTCTAATTATTATTAGATTCTTACTACTTTTCGGCAAAGTATTTGAGGCTCTATTCTGAAATGGTTAAGCGTCTCACCTCTGAGAAATTATGCGGATTCCGTTTTGCCATGTATATTCTTCATGTGCTAACGGCCACCACTTAGAATGTATACCAGGTTTTGATTATAATGACAAAGCTAGAGCTGTGGCTCCAGATATAGCTAATGCTTTTAACAGGGTTTGACATGCTGGCATTCTGCGGAAGCTCCAAATCTACGACATTACTGGACAACTGTTTGATTTAATACATTCGTTTCTATCATGAAAGTCGGTTTGAACGGGCAAACTTCCAGTTCCTTTTGCACGAACTCAGGTATCCCTCAAGTCTCTATGGTAGGTTGTAGAATGAATAAGAATGATCTAAGTAAACAATATATTTGCATGGTAAACATTCCACATTCAAAAGTCGATATATATTTGAGAATCTCAACCTTGTCTCGGATATGTGACGATGTACACTGATTACCACCAATAAAGAAAGAGAGAGAGACATAGAAACACGTACGCACGTAAGATCAACCCCCCCCACACAAACATATATATATGTGTGTGTGTGTGTATGTGTGTGTGCGCGTATTTATGTGTTATCCTAAAAAATCAGAATTATATTTTTTGAGTATTGAATGTAGTATGGTCAATTGTTTAATTGACGCGCATTCAAATGAGTGAAACCACTAACAGTCCTCATCTTAACTTTCGCCTAATTCCATTCTTCTGACAGTGTTCTCCAGTTATTTTCTTTCATTATGTTTCATTCAATGATGTGCTGAAATGATTAATCTAATAAATTTGTAAGTATTCATTTTTGGTCTGTAGTATACGTCCGCACCGAATAAGTTCATTGGATTCAATTCTAATATCACAAATAATTAAACGTTTGCTATTTTTTTCAAAATTCTTTACATGGGAAAAGCTATGCCATTTACAGATTTCACATAATAAAATTTCTTAAACGTCGAGTGGGATTTATACTTTTGTCTGAAAAAAACTTGCTTTATTTTGTTTTTATAAGCTTCACCTACGTTTCTAAAACATTGACATTAGGTCTTTTGTTATTAATTTAGTATTTTCGTTTTGATTTAGATAGAGTATGAACTTTGATTAAGTTAGATTAGGTTTCTTTTTGTATAAGAATTTTGCGCAAACGTGCCTAATTTTATTCATCTGATAATGGCGTCATATTCTGTACATAATTGCAGTGAACTCACTATATATTTTGAGTCAACACAAATGTACTCCTCAGTTAGTAAACAAAAATACTGCATGAGTGTAAATTCCAATAAAACAATCATTTCCTGGCGTGCGAAATGTGGCCTCCCTTTGTCTCTTCTATAAATACTTTCATGGCTTCTGCTCGGATGAGCTTAAGTCACTGATGCCTCCTCAACAGGTGTTTATTCGTGCAACCAGACTGGCAACTGGGTCCCACCCATTCACAGTCAGGTTAGCCAAATGCAGACGACAATTCTACTCCTGCAGCTTCCTCTCTCGCACTTCCCGCCTGTGGAACTCACTCCCGTATTCTTGCTTTCCTGACGGCTACAACCTCCAGAAATTTAAATGCAAAGTCAATACTCATCTACTAACCACTGGACTCAAGCTCTCTCCCCTCCCCTATATAATCTTCCCTTTCTCTCCACCTATGTATCTGTCACCGCACCTGCTTTCTCAGCTCTCTGTTGTTCCTTTCTAACTAGTTTGTACTCTTCACTCTTTTCTAATTAATCTTTTTACATTTATGTAACCCCATGCACATCAGTGGCGTTTCCGCCTTGCTCGGGGTGAAATGATTAAAAAAAATATATATATTTTATTTTAGTTTCTCATTCAACGTTCATTCAACTCTCTTGCGCGTTAATTTTATTTGGGACTTTAGTCATTATTCAATTTCATGCAGATTATCTTGTAAAAAATAATTGGTTATATTTATTTACATTATTTACATTGTTCGAAATGTTTTCTTCATCTTTATTACTTTATTTACGACGTTTCGCCCAGTGTACGCTGCAATTTTTTCAGGTGATTTGAATTTTGAACGGAAGACTATATTTCGATCACTGGGATATATTTTTCTCGTTCCATGAATCATGCCGTTCCTGGATGTCTTAGTTAATTTCCTTTAGCACAACTTTGTGAGTTTTTTCCACTCCTATTGTAACCAAGTATTCAACAAACAGCTTATTGGGTCAAGTCAATGGATAAAAGCGTTTGTCAAATTTTCTTGTGGACATATAACCCAGGGGATAAAGCGATAGTTAGATTCAATATATTCCAGTGATTAAAATAAAAGTTTTGGTTCGAAATTCCAATCATTTGAAGAAGGTCAAAGCATACAACGGCTAAAGCGTCGTGAATACGAAAACAAAAATGTGAACAACTATCGGAACAATGTAAATAATGTAAATTATTACAATACCTCATCTCAGAAGTATTCTGCGTTTAATAAGACTCCCTTTTCAATCGTCGGATTATTATTATTATTATTATTATTATTATTATTAATAATAATAATAATAATAATCTTTATGGATATTCATATTATTTCTCCATTTCTTCAATATTGTTTAATATCATGTGCCGGTGGTTATGCTTAAGAAATTGTCCTCGGTGCCGAACATGAACATTTATTTGTACGATTCCAAATGGCGCGGGATTTAAGGTTTTTCACTTGAGCCTCTACCCCTAACTTCTATCCAGTCTTTGTTGAATGGCCCTCTTGATAGTTTAGTGTGTTGCAAGAAAGAGAAATGGCTGAACTGAGCCGATAGGCGACAGAGAGATGTTCAGAGTCACTGCAAGAACAACACTGGCTTCTGCAATCGGGTTTTGTATTAGCTTTCTGATTTATGAGTCGCGGGTGAACACTGTGCCCAGCGCAGATAGTCTCTCGCAACGAGGCCAAGACACGTCATTGGGCAAAGCAAGGCCATAATTATATTTGCCATGTTTTTGGTAATATCTCAGAAGCTAAAATGGATATTTGTCTTTCGAGCATCCACTTTTTTCTATGTTTTACATTTTCTTGATTGTTCTTTTCTTTTCTTTCCTTTTCATATTTTCTTTCTTCATATTTCTTCTTAATCGTCGTCATAAATTTTCTTTCCATTCTCAATTTTTCTTTTCTCTCTTATTTAGTTAGTTCCTTACTTTCTGAATTCTATCCACATTCTTTCTTTCTTTCTTTCTTTCTTTCTTGCAATTAGTCTTTTATTTTCCTTATCATCTTATATTTTGCTTCCATAATATTTCTTCCTTCAATTATTTCTTAATTTTCTTTCTTTCTCTTTTTCTACCTTTCTTTTTTCTTTAATTAATTAGTTTATTTATTCATTTATTTGTATTTACTATTTCTTTTTTTTCAATTATTGCCTCCTTCGTTTTCCCCTAATCCATTTCTTTCTTTCTTTCTTTCTTTCTTTCTTTCTTTCTTTCTTTTTGTCAATTTAATTGTCTTTATTTCTCTTTTCATCTAATATGATATAACTATCTCCAGTTATGCCCTAACTTTAATAATTTCTTCCGCTCAATTCGTTTTTTTAAAACTTTATTTTACTTTTTTTCTATTTCATTTTATTTTTTAACTTTACGACTTTTGTCTAATTTCTTGTTTTATGTATGTTTCTACATATTCATTGTTTTCATGGTATTTACGTAAGACTTATAGTTGCGACATTAAGACAATTGACATAATATGGAAGAAAAATTACTCTAGTCTAGTATTTTGAGTGGATCACTGTACTTACATAATAACCACTGAAAATATTACTCTTAAATTTAGTTAATACATCCTCCATCAGTAATTACGAGAAGTAGACAGCACTGGAGGGTTAAGAGACTAACAATTCCAACAAGTTTCATTCATATATCTTCTTTTGGTTTGTTTCCCTTATTTTTTGTTTTCAAAATTTATATTTTCTTTGCATTCTTTTTCTAACTTGTACATACTTTTTAAATATTTTGGAAATTTTCTCAGTCTAAATTGTTGGGAAGATTATGCTGCATTAATACGACAAGTGAAGAATTTCTGCCACACATTATATCAGTACTCAAAATCCTTACCTCAAGTCTTTAAGCTTAACTTAGTTGTAGCACAAGGTCAAAAGTTCGATCTTCTGTAGAAGATCGAACTCTTTATTTTTCGTGACTAATCTCGTAAGAGAAGAATTCTTAAACAGTGCAGTCAGTCAGTAAATTATCAAACTTGATACACGCTTGGGTGAGCATATTTTGAAAGAGTCACGACTGACTAGGCATATTTTCCGGCACCAGGTTGCTTTTACATTCTGCGGTAAACTGCTTGTCAAACAACGCACTGTGTTTTGCTATTTGAGCCATAGCTGGAGAGAAGATTTTGATTAATTCCAGGGGTATTTGCGCATGAGTGAATGCGACGAATTCAACTGGTATTCGAACTCGGCTCTCCGATTTCTCGATCCGAGCCGATATCAACAACACAACAACATTCAGGTTCCACTTGACCGAAAATCAAAAACACAGAAAACGGAATAAAGTTTAATTCCGTATCACTACTTTTTTCTTATAGAATTGGGTATCATTCAAAAACACATGGCTCAATTCGATTTAAATTTATATTTTTATTTAAGTGTATATTTTTCCATAATATTTTCATTGTTCACTCATTTGGGCTAAATGTTGCATGATATTTTGAATTTATTCTATAGATCTTAAAATATTTAACAAAATAACTAAAACAGATTCACTGAAATATTTCCCCTAGAAAATTTGTAAACAATTTATATATTCAATATATTATTCTGCATTACTTCGTATTTATAGAATTATTTATGATTTGTTAATTTTTAAATTAAAACAAAATCGTTCCTTTGTTTATTTAAAGGTCATGGAAAAAAATCAAAGTCTGAAGCTATATTATTACCAAAATAAAGATGTCATTGATGAATCTATGGAAGAAATGTTTCATCCTCTTCAAACATTATTAAACTTGAAAGCACATTGGCGTGATTCTTCCTCTTCAGAACGGTTTTTCGATCCCGTCTACTCAGACACATTTGAATGTCCAAAGACTGAGTGGACCTGAATTACTGCTTAAATATGTGATCCTGGAGGAAGAGATAAAGTTTTGTATTTATTTTTTTTCTCAGGTTTTTTTTTTTTAGTGGTTGCTAACCGCGGCTAGAGCTTTTATTCTGCTATATAACTCATAGTAGTTTAGAGGTCAATTTGTATATTTTGCAAACGCTGAAATTCGATATCAGTTTCCGGATTACTCGTTCCAATTATCTATCTATTACACAACATTCACTTACACGGACGTTTGTTCCAAATTTGTCATTTTCAAGATCAGAGAATCAATTTTAATTTCTCTCAAAATGGTCAGATCAAAAGCTATGTCGTAAGCCAGTCACCTCTTTATGTCTATTTCCATTCTTTAGTTCCAACAGTTCACACTTTTACAAGTAAAACCTGTCAGGCACTATCGAGAAGTCAGACAACCATCATTTCCTTCATTTTTCAATTCTAAAGAGAAATTCAACTCAGTTTTTTTTCTAAGAAACGTTGCTGTATTGAAAAGACCTCCACATGTTTGCTTCTCCAAATATTCTATATCCTGCTTTCACTTCCTACTTCGTACTCTTATTTTCACATAGCGCATTCAGTAAATACTGTCAATGGCGTTTTAGTCTTGTATTGGGTAAACATTTGTAATATATATATTTTCTTTCATAAACCTTGAGGTTCAGAAAGATTACAGTTAGAAATATTAACAAATATAAACGATTTTCATCAGATTAAGGGTACATTATTTTATAATCGTATCGCCGCAGGCAAGATATTTTACTGCCACTATTGTGCAGGGGGTTACATAAGAGGAAAGATATGAGAAAGAGTAACAAGGTACAGGGGGTGTGAGGAAGTGGGTAAAAGAAGGATGAGAATACTCATGAGAGTGGAGTGGACGGAGAGCATGACAGAGAGAGGATGCAAGTTAGTGAGATAGAAGATGACTATTAACATTACATGTAGATTGTAGGTGTCGTGGAATCAAGTAAACGGGAGGAAATTCCCCGAGCAGGAAGTGCGAGAAATAAGGTGATGGAGTATAATTTGCGTTTACATTTTATTGGTTTCACAGTAAAAGCGTGAGACCTAGTTGCTAATCTTGTTGCTTGAGTGAAATTGATATCTAGCGGGCACCAGTGAGTTAAGATCAACGGAGCAGAAGTCGTGAAAGTATTTTGTAGAAGAGACAAAGGGAAGCCACATTGCATCGTTGAGAAAGTGACTGAATCCTAGCTGCCAATCGGGATCTATCACATTACAATCGAGATATATCAGAAATATTCTTTTTTTCGTTCAGTCAGTTCAAAACAATCGAAATATGTTGAATAGAAAAAAGACTGCGTTAATGTATCGATGCGTTTTACTGAGACGGTAATTGACATTAAATACGATTGGGCACAGGTTGATTTTTGCAATATACACGCAATCGTCTGTGTGAAAATGAAAATATCTTTTGAAATCGACGGTTGCAATCTGGGCCTTGATTAAAGAATTTATGAAAATGATCAGCAGATTGTTTTCGCGGCAGAGTAAGTGAATTGCCCACCCCAATCGAGCGTCAAATTTGAACGCAGTTGGGCAACTAGTATAAATGGGTCAGTAATGCGTAATTGCAAATGGGATGTCGCAGGATTTGGAAATGAGTGAAATATTGAGTTGACTATGAATTTGGCGTTTTTATGGCTAACGAAATTTGCTGCGATCCCGTTTTGCGTGGAATTGGTCGTCGGAGAAAATTACCCCAGTAAACATTCTTGGATATAGAATGGTAAGGTATGTGACGGGAATAGGAGTTAAAGGAAAAGTTAATGTTTCTTTTATGCCGCTCTTTTGGCTTAAGTTAAAGAAACAATTTATTTACAATGACGATCTAAGAGTACAATACGCATCTTGGAAAAGAGTCAGCCTATGAGACTGCATAAAACAGGAAATAATATAATATTCAATAAAAATAAGTATTACTGGACATTAAAAGATGATATATGCTTACATTTTTGATACATTTAAGATTGTGGTTTTAACTGAAATTCAATCTTGTAATATATGACGGTAGATTTATGCGATGTTAAGATGATGATAGTGAAAATGTTTTATATTGTGGCTGATCAGAAATCCCGAGGGCACCTTCATAATCTTCTTCATTTTTTGGCTGTTTTCATGTATTTTACTTATTTCCTTATCTATATCCAGTTCGCTATTCTATCTATCTGGCTATCTATATATCTATCTATCTATGAAATCATATGAAAGAAAAGCAATATTAATAGAAATAATTGATGCATAAAAGTGTTTTGAGCATTAAAACTAAAACTTATGAACATATCTGAGGCGATCACAATGAAATATAGCATTTCTAGGAAATTGATGTATATATATATATATATATATATTAATGCAGGTTTCATTGAATAATATAGACAAGTTTTGTCTATTAATTTTGTGTAGGATCCGTTCAAACCGTCTGATATACTTGATGGTGATGTCGTTAAAAGACAACAAAAAATCACAGTATTTGTTGAATTTTTTATCGGGTCTAAGCTTTCGGCTCACATAAGCCATTATCAAAGAGTAAATATTAACACACAGTAAACATAGAACATTTAAGCTATTAACAATAAAGATAATTGAATTGAAAATATAAGTCCATCCCTACCGTGGCGGATGGCCGAAGACAGTGACAAAATAGTGGTGTTGTGGTCCCTGGTCTGATTACAGACATTTGAGTACGTTGTTGGAAATATCGAAATTGATTGTATTCAAACCAGGTTTAAATTGTTTAATGTAGAGTGCTTCGAGGATTTTTAGTTTCTGCTTATTATTTTCTTGTTTGAGTATGTACGTGTTATCAACAAGCGTTTTTCTCAGAAGTGTGCGTTGATAACCGTGTTGTTCTAAATGACGGAATATATTTGAATTTTTATTTAAGTGCAACGTCAGACGCCGTGAGAGCGAATATATATATGCAAATTGTTTATCACTTTAATAGGGCAGATTCATGCCACCTTCTAACTTTTGTGAGGACACCATTATAATATTCTTGCTCATCAGGGCTGTTTTTTCATACAGTTCCGACTAGTGAGAGCATCATAACCTTCTCCTCACGAAACTTCGAAGTCTGTATGAATCTGCTCTTTTAAAGAGATACATTTTTGTACCTATGAAAGTTCTATCTTCGCCCCGACATCGTGCAATTTAGCATGAAAAAAAACTGCATACCAAAATATATTTTATCAGTGATAACTTCTGAAAAACAACAAATTTGGCGAGAAATACTATCACAATTAAACAATATATATATATATATGCATTTAAAATATGTCCCATCATTATGAGACAGCATGTAATTATATATATGTGGGTTTGTGGGTACGTGTATGTGTGTTTATGAATATATACAGATTTCTTTGAAAATAAAAATTATGATTACGTTTTTCATATAATTTGTCATGTGCGATGTTAAAAACGATTAGGAGGCATCCCAAATAAAACAAATTGTCGTCCTTCACTTACTATAAAAAATATGAACAAGGTAACAATTTGCTTACTGATTTGGAAACACGAAAGACACTTGATTTTGCATACATTAACTTGACACATATTTAGTTACACGTTAAAAAAATTCATTTTTAAATATGGCTAAAAGTATAGCCGAAATCATTTGTAAAATTCTCATATAATTTCAGTTCTCAAAAAAAAAACGAACTCATGAAAAATTATGTAAAAAATTTAATGATAATATATTTTTGTCATTTTCAATGAAACCTGCATAAAAGAGACATATATATATACATATATATATATACATATATATATATATAGAGAGAGAGAGAGCGATAAATATAGAAAGATAGAGTACAACAACATTTCTTCTCTCACTGAACATTTGTTAGAACTAAAACAAATAAAACAAATGATAGTCAACAACAAATTTCGCACTTATGTCATTGATAATCCAATAAAATTATTCTAACCAACATGAACAATACCAGTGATAAAATAGCACACAAAACAATATCAACATATTTTACTGCATAACAATATTTATAAGCTATGCGAAAATTTATTAAACACGATATTTCTTCCTTAATTCCTCAAAATCATATAAAATTTATAATATATTTTAAAATTGGAGCCTTATTTTTATTAAAAAATTAGCCCAATCAAATGTAAATTAGTGATGAATAATATAGTGTATGAATTTCAATGTCCATTACAAAACTGCGTTTCTCGTCATGAATCAATTAAGTATTGGTTGTGCTAAAACATCTTTGAGTAGATATTTCTTACTAATGTTTAATAAAAAAGCATTTATTACTCACAATCTAAAAAAAACGTCAGGAAAACTGTGGTTAAACTAAAAATGCAATTTCAATCACAATATCAAAAACAAAGTTAAATCCTTTCAAATCCAACAATTAACTCATATCATCAACATTAAATTGACAGTGAAAATGGTGTTTTGACTTTTTTAAAGATAGACGTACATGCAATGCCCAATCACGCGTGTCACGTGATAGCTTTTAAAGTACGTTTCAAAAACACAAAATAAAGTACGTTACAGTAAAAACATCATGATAAAATAAGAAAATCTGACGTAGAACATACTTAAGATTGACTAGTAAATTGGTTGAAAGCGATTGGAAAGTTAATAACTATGGAACATTTTTACAATTCTTATCTCTAGCAAAACAGTGAAATTTGTGAGAATACTAGACAAAA
>JBBBDQ010029090.1:2045000-2055000 GCA_037127315.1 Ascarosepion bandense
TTTGCTTAATTTTAATTTCATCGTAACACGAAGTCAAATATTCTGACTACATACTTTAACTAAACAAAGCTTAGTCTATTTTTTAATGTGTTTCTTTTTAAAAAATCAAATGCTAACGGTTTAATTTTGTTAAATATTAATACATTGTAGTTACTTCTATCCTTATCAGCTATTTCAAATAAGTGGCCTTATGATAAACATATACGTTAAAAATTATGACTACCTCTATTCTGTTCTTTTATTACTTATGAATCGTTATAACTTGTTAGCAGATAATGAAGTAAATTCCCTTTTCCTCGAATTTTGGATCAAAACTTTTTCCTATATTTACTCTGATTGCAGTTCAAACCAAGAGGGCACAGAAGACTGATTTTGAACAAATATTTGGGTTTCTGTAGAGAGACTATATGATTTAAAGGTATTCACAAGCGCTTTAGAGCGAAAATTTACGAGATAGATTTAAACCGAATTTGAACTCGGTTCTTTGATTTTAGTCTTGTCGCTAATGTCCATTTAATCATGCTTTTTTAATGACAAAAATGCTGCCATTCTTCACAGGGGAAGGCCAAAGATATAAAAAAAAAACGTAAACCTTGAATAATGATAAAATAACCATGCTGCAAATATCTATCTCAACGTTCTTACCCAGATTTCAAAATGTTATTTATTGAAATGATTGAAAGAATTTCTTAATAGCAGAAAAGATAACAGAACAAAGGAGAAAATACTAGTTTATTCGGAACTCTGATTACTTTAATGAATGTGTAATAGCGAGGAAAAAAATATGTAGGAATGTGACAGTACTTTCCGAACAAACTGTGGATATGGAAATATTCTAAATTTTAACAGGTCAAAAAATATTCTATGAACCAATTTCGTATTTTATAGGTAGAAATTATAAACGAAACGGCAGGAACACATTGTTCCCTGTGCGCTATCCCATCATCAGACATCTGGACAACATTATTTCATTCTCGCAATAAGCAATTTGTTTCTAGGTAAGCAAGTGAGTGAGTAAGTGAAATTAAATCTCATGAAAAATATTGCAATAACAATCATAATTATGAGTATTGGTCGTTATTTTAATAAGTGGGTGCAAATGAAAAGAAAATTAAAATGACAACTTTTCTCTTTCACTGAAACAGTCGTTAAACACATTTATTTTCCATTGATCTTTACTTACTTTCTTTCTTTCATTTTCTCCGCCATCAAATCTGAATAGCCCATTATTTATGAAGTACTGGCAGGAGACCCTAAACACGTCTATTTTTCTTTCATTCTTACAAGTCCCATGTTACGAACATTTCCCTTAATATTAATTTTAAAATAATTCATCTGACTATGTTATTTTATTTATGATAATATGATTTTGGGCGATTGCTTTACTTGATTTCTGTCATGCGATACAGTGTGTCTGAAAATTTATGTTTCTTATCACAATCCATTCTCGGCATTTTACTGAGATTAAAGTGTAATACTTGGTCACATTAGCATGATCTGATTTTCTCTCTCCACTTCTACACACTCTTCTTTCTTTCTTTCTTTCTTTCTTTCTTTAGGATATTTCCCTTTCCACGTGATCTAAACTAAATAGCCCATTATTTATGATGTATTGAAGAAGTGTAATGGTGGTGCAAACTACTTGGATGTAGGAACAAGCACAATTTCAATATGTCATAATTAATGACTAGAAAATTCTCTAAAAATTCAGGTGATTTTGTTCTTTTTTTTTAATACAGCAAATGGACAACTTCTGCTTCCCCATCTATTGATCTAATTAAAATATTTTATCGTTGGAAGAAAACAATATACCGACAATGAGGATCACTTAGAAGCTACAGGAAACCTTCAGTTATTTATTAACTAAAAACAACAGTACAAATAATCTTTAAAATCAATGGGTGAAAAATTGATAAAGAACAGTTGTTTTTTTTTTTTGCATTAAAATTGAACATACCGAAAATACTTTATTTAGGTATATGGTCTGTTTTGATAACCAATTATATGTATCTACAGGGTGTCGCATCAGTTTACATTCATATAGTTTTTAGCATTGTAATTGTTTTTCAGATACCCTCGAATATGCGCTTGAATATAGAGCAAAGAATTGTGATCATCCTGAGAGCCGGTTCAGGAAAGTAGTTGCGTGGTTGCAGATGAATTAAACAGAAAAGACGGTACAAACATCACACAAAACACTGAGGCAAACTTATTGGAAAGATAAAAAAAGATAAAAAGGATGTATTACAGATATAACGCCATGGAGTCAAAGGCCTACGGTCAGTGATGAAGGTGCAATATCTGCGATATTTTCAGCACTTACAGAATGTCCCCAAATGTTGACCACACTTGTGTGCAGAAACTGGTGCCAGCAATCGAGCATTGAGGATTTTTCATATAAAAATGTTTATTTTTCTATATATGGAAATTTATGAGGCACCCTGTTTATCGTATATTCTACGAATATATTTACCTGAAAGAATAAGTATGTTGCAGTGGTTATTGCAATATAATACCTGACACCTCCAGAAGGAGTCACTATTCATATTTATAATTATTTAGATACTATAAATACAAATCACATCAATTGATAAAAGCATTCTCCTTTTTAATGTACTGAGTACATTGAGAATATATGTGATCATGGCTCACCCCAAGGTCTTATGCTTAGATATTGTAGGTTGCTTTTAAATCTGTAAGTACCTATGCGTACAAAATCTCCCATCGATTCTCACAAACACAGACGGAAGTTAGTTGCTTTTTCTTTCTTTTTCTTTTGAATTCAGCATATTCTGTCAATTGGAATTCTTCAGACTTTATTTCTTCTTTAGGCGTTCCAGAAATGATGTCACATTTATTTTCTAACATGAGTATATTTTCTCTCGTTCTTTAAATTTTCTTTACTTTCATGTATTTTCAATGTAATTGTCATCATTCGTCAATAGATTCACATATTTTTCTCACTCCATTGCCATCATTTTAGTCTCTAATGATACATTCCAAAATATTAATACTGCTTATTTTCTCGAACACACACACACACACACACACACACACACACACGCGCGCGCGCGCGCGCACGCACACACACACACGCGTGTGTGTGTTTTCTAATCGAATTCTGACTCTTGTTTCGTATATTTTACTAAATTACGAAAATGGTTAAATCTTTTTGCGTTCTATATTTTGATATCTCCAATCATCTTGAACACTGAAAAATCTACTATTCACCGTTGCAATGAATACTGCTTACATATCTGGTCCGGGGCTTCTGCTATTCATCGCGAGATTCTTGACATAATCCAAAGAACAATCTGCAAAATAATCAGTCCTGACTTTGTGTCTCGAATTCAGTTACAGTTTCACCGAAGTGGTGTGGCTTCCCTCTCCCTTTTCTACAAACATTTAATTGCAACGTCAATGATCATCTTCTTGAAGACTCTTCATCATTAGCCCTTTATTCAATTTTTTTATGCTCAATCTTTTCTCTCATTTTTACTCCCTGTAACCGTCTGCTTACTGGTAGCATTCCCGCTTTGCACTGATTAAAATATGTAACCCATATTTTGGTTGTCTCTTTTGTTTACAGTCAGACATTCTTTCTTGTTACAATGATTACTCTTATTTCTTCTTTCCCTTTACTAGTTTGTTTAAGAGTTTCTTTCAGTTTCCTTACTGAATCTACTATGAAGTCTGTGTTATCACTCCGTTAGAGACAGCGAAAACAATTCAAAACCTACCTATCTAGAGAATATGAGTATTGGAACCAAATTTTTCGGAGATAACAGACTGGTGAAATATACTAAAAGCTTGTAGGAATCAACACATTTAATGAATTGTGGACGTCGTTCTTTGGCAAATGGTTCATGCTCCTGAGACATTTGATTGGTCAATATGCCGGACTTATGTTAGTCCGGGCAAAACAACACAAACGACATGGAATTTAGACAAACAAATATTAACAAATATAATAATAGGACATATGACAAAAAGAAACAATGAGGAAGGCACTGTGAAGAATTCAAACGGGCCTTCACTACGGGTAGCTGAAGTACTTAAATATCGAGAGAAATGAAAAAAAAAACTTTTGCTATTAAAGACACCAAGAAAATGATGACTGTTCTTTAAAAACTTGCGTTGTCTAGAATAATCGTCAGGTCACAATAAATCAGTATCAGGCTGCCAGTGACTAGCATCAGTAATCTAATAAGTATCAAAGGTTAGGAAATTGTGTTGAGCAATTTTCACGAATGCCTTCAAAGGACACGTCATATAGGAAAATAATTTTATCTTATTTATTATATTAAAATATTTTTCAAGTATATTATAACTATATATTGACTATTTTGTCTAATATGAATATATATTGACAACTGTAAATATTGACCATCAGTGTGTTAAAACAAATAGAATTTTGAAATACTTAAGTTACTTGATAAAATTTCATATTCCATAAAGATTGACCGATGGAAAGTTATAAATAAAGATATTAAAGTAAAGAGTAGATTGTCTTTACCAAGAATGATACGCCCAAATACAGTACAAGAATTTAAGTTGAAGGAACAAGAATATAAAATGTGGCTGTGAGATAAAGTCACAATCACAGCGAAGGTAAAAATAAAAGCGACATAAGCAGAGCTAGAGAAGTTGACCGGAACTAAATAAATGATGTTTTCCATTGATTACTGCATGGAGCAACGGAACCCGGGCAGTTTCCGGCATTCATCATTCGGGTCGACTTAACACCATCTCCCGCAGAGATAGTTATTTTTCTCTTATCCATGACAGATGCCAAGATGATATCGGTCAGAGAAAGGGCAAACGAGAGCGAGGCTAATGATTATTATAGTTATTATTTCTTTTGATTAATGTTATATACAGATTTCCTTCCGGGTCTCATTCAGAGGCTTAAAATCAAAAATGGCTACATGACATTTTTCTACTGATTATTATGGTAAAGAACGAAAAAAAAGAAGAACTAAAATTACACACAAATTACTTAGATAAAGATATTCGTAATATGTGATCTGTAGTTGAGAGTACAATATTTTGCATTTCTTTCAGGCATGGTCTACCAGGGATCACTTGAATGAGAAACATCTCTAATTAGTATTTGTCTATACTTCTGAAATGAGGCAGTACTTAGATATTTTACATCTGTTGCCCTCAGATTTATTGCCATATTTACGGCGTTTCTACCGTTGTGCTGGCCTTCTTCCAGTGCTAGACAATGCGAACTTAACCATTTAATTCGATCACTGGGTTATAAACTTGTGAGTTTAATATTTTCTATTTATTTAAGGCATGGGTTACCAGGGATCACTTTAATGAGTCTATCAGAACATTTTTTTATTAGTAATTGTCTATACTTTTGAAATAAGGTATTATTTACATTATTTACATCCTTTGGATTGTTTTCCTCATCTGTATTGTTATGTTTACGAAGTTTTAATCGTTGTAAGTTTTGACCTACTTCAACTGGTAGGAATTTCGAACCGACCCTTTATTTTGATAATTGGGGTGTAATCATGGTAATAAATATGTGGACACCATTCTGAACAATCAATATAATGCATTTTCTCCCTATAAAATAGGAATTACTGGTGTTCTCATGAGCTACTGTTTTGAAAGTTTGGAAATTTCCACTTAAAAATACTTGTATTTTGATAATTTTTTGAAGACCTGCATAAATGCATTACAATCTGCAAGGACTCGTAAGTCAATAAGAAGTCATATCTTTTTTGTGGTTTTTGATTACTATTATTATTTTTATTCTTCTTCTTCATATTATTATTATTATTATTTCCACTTTTCCATCTCTTCTGTTCTTTTTATTTTATACTTACATCCACTCTTTTCTAGTGTGGACTCGGTTTTTCTACTTCCACATTCGACCTATATACATTGTTATTATCTTATTCTATCACTTTGTTTTTTTTTCTTTTCACAAATAAATCCGGTTAACTGCTTTTCGTGCCAGCTGATTTTCTCGATTGCTCAATGAAGCATTTTATATTCGTCCTTCATTTTTCTTTCATATTACTTCTGATTTGGTGCAAAGTTTCTTTAATTTTTCTTTTATTACCATCTTCATTTTATTGCTTTATCATATTCACATTTATAACGTGAGTTTTAATATATACTTATCTATATAACAATGCAATCAAAAGGTTGGTCACCTGACAGTATATAATTAGGTATTCAGACAGAGCCACCAGATTACACAATAAAATCCTTCGCTATGAACAGGAAGGCTGATATAGAAATATCATATTTGTATACAAAAAGTAGAATAAAAACACCATATATAATTCTTATTATTTCATTGATATTATTCAATGATATATTCGAATTAATTGCTTTTTTTCATTACATTCGGCATACACACACGGTTCATTCAGGCGAGCAACTAATTTATTATATATTTCCACCCAGTAAAATATGCATGACTGTTTTTCAGGTTGCATGTCATATTTTTCTGTTTGCGGGACAACTTCATGTGGTGTAATTGCTAGCAAGCTTGTCTCGCTAGAAAAATTATGAATATAGAGATATAATCTCAGATGTTGACATCATTACATAAAATATATAAACAGTTTATTTTGTCTATTTCAAAGCCAGAATATATAGTATTCATGAAACTCAAACTCACAAAGTCCTGCCAAATCTAATCCTTTTCTAACGTACATATCTGAGTCTAGAGAAAGATAAAGTAAAAACCGAAAGATATTTGTAAATATTAAGTTTCATATTGTGTTAAGTTGCTAGTATTGCTTAGCTCTGATGCTATTTATAATACAATGCGTGATTAAAAAACGTTGAAACACTTCTTCTTTTTCTTCTTTATTATGTTGTGTACCTTGGGGGCCTATGTGGTCATGGTTCTCCACATCTTTCTATTTCTAATAGCACTTAGAACGCTTTCAGCTGTTAACCCACCCAAACCCCTTTATACCATACACTTGCTCAAGACCGTCAATATCTTACGCCTTGCTTTCCGCTGTCTCCTTTTCTCTCTAACTGACCTGCGAGTATCAGACACTCCACGTTATCTTTCCTCATTACATATCCAACGGAACTTCAGTTGTCTTTTCCCTGTGTTAATTATTAGTTTCGTTTTCGTTCACATCCTCTCTAAAACCTCATCGTTGTCCACATGTCCGTTCCATGGTATCCCCAGCATCCTTCTGTAGAAAAACATTTTGGTTGCTTCGAGTCTATCTTCTATCTTTGTGGAGATTTTCCAGCATTCACTGCCATATTGAATGACAGACATCACATAGCAATATAGTACTCTCTTCTTTGTTTCTATCGAAATTTCCTGTCTCTCAATACTCTACTGAGCTTCTGGAATGCATCCTTGGCGATGTCAATTTGCCTTCGGATTTTAATATCACACATTCTATTTTCTGTTAGATCAGTTCTCAGTTATTTAAATTTCTGTACCTCCTTTATTTTAGTATCACTCGTCTGTAGTTGTTATTTGAGTCTCCTCTTTTTACTGATGACTATGCATTCAATTATTTTATAGTTTATTTGTAGTCCTTTATTCACGATTTCTTCAGCTACCTTCTGTAGGTAGTCTTGTAGTTTCCTTTTCGTGTCTGCTATCAACGCTGTATCATTTGCGGATCTTATGTTGTTTAAACTGTAGCCTCCGATGATGAATACTGGCATAACTTCTAAGTCCCTCAGACATTTATCCAATAAAAAATATTCTAAATAATGTTATCAATTTATTAATATAAATAGTTGTGTAAAAATCTAGATTCTTTCATAGCAGATATTAAAAATCACATTTTCATGACTAACATATACATTGACTGTATGATGTTGATCATTTAATAATAATAATTTCTTTTAAAAATTAGTATATAAATTATTTAAATAACATTATTTTCTAATAGTTTTAACGTTTAAAGCACCGACTTCTGACGTTTAGACATTAATTACGCTGACATCGAATATAGAACGTTTGGATGTTAACCTAGTACATATAATATGTTTAACAAAATGTCTTAAATAGTTGACTTTATTAAATAGTTGTCCAGCAGATTTGACAAATCACCGGTTGATCATTTCATATATTGTCTATAGACTGTTCGAATTTTAACATATTACAAACAAGTAAATCAAATAAACTAATGCTTATATAGTTGAACGCAAATATGTGTTAATATTTCTTGTTTTTATAAAACATTTTAAAGTTGGACAATTGACTGAGGTCTATATTAACCCCAGAACGCCCAGCGTTTAATTTAGTACAATTAATTTAGTTAAAAAAATATTCTTAAATAATTGAATGTAAAACTATTTTTTAATATTTGCAATATTTGTATAAGAGATTTTAAGAATCATCGATTGATCAACATTTATATTGACTATAGAAAGTTTAGATGTTTAATCAGGACATCTCCATATGCAAAGAGAAATATTTGTTAATATTTGTAGTTTTGTACGAGAAATATAACGATCATTGATGCATCACGTCTGATAATAATTACGGAGTTTTCGAATTTTACCAGAGTACAAAAATAGTTAAAGAAACAACACCTTAAATAGCAGAGCAAATGTCTTTTTAATATCTTAAGTACAACAGATTATGACAACCAAGAACTGATCCCAACATTATATAGACAATAGAGTAACATTTGATATATTTGAAATATTTGTGCGTAAAAATTTCTTGATCTTTATAACATTTTGTAGAATAATTTTTAACGATGGATCACATATTACGTTGACTTTAGAACGTTCAGATATAATCCAATACGGATAATATTGTTAAAGAAACAAAGTTTAAATCGTTCGACATAAATCTTGTTTTATATTTATAGTCTTTTGTTGAATTACATTTACTGAAAAGTAATACGTCGAATGAATACGAAAATATTATTCCGTCGTGTTATTCTTTTACATCTTATCAGTATGAGTTTATCTTTATATAATATACCCTGCAAGGCAGAAAAATAGAAAAACTCCTCGTGGAATAGGCCGCTTTTTCTTTCAGCCAAAGACCACCACTCATATACACTGTATTTACAATCAAGTACTCCATTATGTTAAAAATATCAATAACATGTCTTTACAAGTCAGAAAACTTTCGAGTACTTTAATCATTTTTGAGAAGTTCAAGGCCAACGGATTTACATGCCAATGTCCAACTCGTTTATAAATATTATGTGACAGGTTTGTATGAGCTTACTTACACAAGTTTCAAGACAAAATACCCGACCTGAAAGAGCGTTGTCCATATCGTGACAGGCATTTATTGATATCCTTTCAAAGGTAATTGATGACGGAACATAACACAGGAAAAGATGAATTTCCACCTATTTGGAACACCTTATGGCTTTCAATTTGCATTCATGCATTTACAAAATGAGATAATATATTTTCTTTTTGGGCAAAAGTTTTGGATTATATTCGTTTTATAAGGTGTACCCTTGAATGCGTATGTATAATGAAATCGAACGCTACATAGTCAATTAGCTTTTAAAATCGTTGTGGCATAAGATATGTGGCCTAAATGGGAATACGGAAGAGAAATTACTGTTGGTTTTGTTGTAATGAAAAATAAGACATAGATGTCAATCAGAAAGATATGTGTTCTAAAATATACTATTCTTAAAAATGATTTTCCCGGAAATAGAAAAATTGACATATGTGGTAATAAAATAAATGGCTGCAGATCGGCTAATATTAACAAAATGTAAAGTCTATTAACAAGAGATAACAAGAATATATATATATATATATATATATATATATATATATATATATATATATATATATATATTATTGAAAGGAAAACTCAAAAGAGGATTAAATGGTTATAAATGCAGATTTTTAACAACAAGGTAATAATCCTTTTACATTGTCTCCTTCAGAGTCTGACGAAGACAATATAAAAGTGTACATACATTATTAAAATAAATTCAGGATTTATAACCGTTTCATTATGTGTTGAGTTTTCTTCTCAAAATTTTATAATGCATTG
>JBBBDQ010029090.1:2057500-2140000 GCA_037127315.1 Ascarosepion bandense
TCGATGCTACTAGTCATTGGGTCAAATTTGGACACTCCGAGTATTCAAAACTGAAAAGGGGGGAAAAAAGTAAATTTACCAAAAGGACACCTGTCATTTAAGGAAATCACAAAGGATTCAGGTATTGGAGGAACTGAGTTAATTATTCACTTCTTTTCAACAGAGGAATGCTTATCTGGGTCTAGAAAGTCTTTTAACTTGAAAAGATGTCCGCTTTTGGATCGAGGTAGATAATAGATAATTTACACTGGCATATCTGTCAATTTTGATATTCACTACTAGAATAACTGTTAATCTAACGAGCCAAAGTGCCTCCCAGGTACAAATGTGAACATAAAGCCAAAGCACACGTAACCACAGACAAAACGTACACATGCATGTCAATACATCTATATATGTGTGTGTGTGTTTGTGCGTGTGTGTGTGTGTCCTCGCTACTATTATAAAGAACGTTTTGCATTTATCCTATGTATTATGTTGCGTGTATATATATATATATATATATATATATATATATATATATATATATATATATATATATGCATATATCCCTTCTCAAACAATAGCGAGACAATATATACATATATATCCTCTCAAATACTTTAAATTTCGCCCTAACTTTTGAGAGGAAGGTGCACTTTTATCTACATAAACACTCAGGGTCACACACACACAATACATACACAAACATTCACAGACAAGCACACACACACACACACACACACACACACACACACACACACATATATATATATATATATATATATATATATAGTACCATGCAAAAGTTTATAGAACATTAAAAAATGTTTCTTTAAGCATTTATTACTTAAACGTTTACAGTTAATAATACATATGTTTAAGCCTTTAGTGAAACTAGCAGATTGTAAAAAGTGATCAATAAAAATATTACACGCACAAAAACCAATATTTAATAACACGTAAGTTTTTAATACATTTATTCAATCATTTAATATTTCGTAGCATAACTGCTATTGCTAATTACAGCATATCGACATTTAGATTAGTCCCCTATAATTTTCTTGAATTATTCTTGGCTAATATGTTTACATTGCTCACGCTATAATTATTCATGCAGGTTTTGCCGGTTCCTTCTTTGAATTCTCAATTTCAGTTCTCTCCAGAAATTTTCAGTCAGATTGAGATCTTGAAATTTAACCTGCCATTTTAGAACATGTATTCCATTTTAACTTAACCATAATATCTTAATCCTTGCAGAATGTTAAGGATTGTTGTCTTATTGCAAGACCCAATTTGGTTTAAAACCCAGTAAATGGCGTAAATTTACCTCGAAAGTATCAGTACAATATCCTCCATTTATCCCCTCTGCTATTATTTCAATGTTACCTAAAAATTGGACACTAAAACAACCACAGATCATATTTTAATGTTGGCATAGTATTCACCGAATATTTAGTACCCTTCATTCTCCAAAAATTCTGCTAAAATGTTCGTTGATTTTCAAAATGCTTCAGGTTTGATAAAATACTCGTTTGCAAAATTCAGTCTAGCAAGAAAATCTTTTTCCTTAGAAATTTTTTTTCCCATTGGATTTCTCGAAAGGATGTCATATCGACAAAGAGAACGCTCAATTTTATACATAATCACTTTTATTTCAACTGCTTCTAGCTCTTCCTGAAATTCCTTATGACTAACTCGGGCCTTATTACCAACATTTCTAGTCACTAATCTTGTCATACGTTCTGTTAACTTTCTAGGGCGGCTATAGCTTTTTTTGAACGAATAGAATGGCAAATCTTCCACTGACAAACTATCCTACCAACTAAACTCAATGACACATTTAACTGACTAGATATCTTTTATAACTAATTCCTTTTATTTGAAGGTAAAATAATTGATCACAACCTCTGTAAAAGTATTTTTACAGAGGTTGTGATCAATTATTTTGCTTTTCTCCACGTAGTAGATGTTTAAAGGACGGTTGACAAAAAAAGAATTAATAAATACTTCTAATTATTCTTAATATAATCACAAAATTAACTTGGAACATTTTGAAAACAACTCTCCTAATTTAGAATATATTTCTAGTAAAATTTAAACATTTTACTAAAGAAGTTCTTGTAAGTAAAAAAATGTATTGTAAACTTTTAATTTAAAAAATATCGGTTTTTCTTCGGGGAATACTTTTTAATGTTTTTTTAATCTACTTTTTTGGCTAAATATTTATATATATGTTATGCTAGCAATAAAAGTTTAATTAAGGTCACTCGATTAGAAATAACTAAAAACATTTTTTTGTAATGATCTGTAAACTTTTAATGCAACCGTAAGTTCCAATATTGTCTTTTCTCACTCTTTCCTCTTTTGAATATCTTCGATTTCCCTGGTTCCTAAAATCGTCAAAAATCTAAATGCAATAAAATAAACATATATTTTTTTTTTAAATTCCTGATTCATGCCTTTTTTCGGCCTTTGTCTTTTTTGGCTTTTTGTTATTATTCTCTTCTTCGCCGAGTAAGTCCCTGTTTTAATGGCAATATCATCCTGTTTGAAGTAAAATAAATGATAGATTGATAAGAGTAGAAAGCAATGGCAACCTACTGTGGGATAATCTTCTGCCCAGTCAGTCATGTCTTTTTCGAGACTTGAGCGCCCAAGCGTGTATCACGTATGGCACTTAACTGACAGACTGATAAGAGTGGAGAATAACAAGGTGAGAGTTAGATCTCGTAAATAGTTACATGCTAGTTTCATACACTAAAAAGTGAAATTTTAAACTTCATTTGCTTCGCTTTAAATTTAACTACTGTTATCTATACATCAATATCACTAACAGTGTTATAACCAGTATCACCACTATCCATTACGAGTTCATTGCCAGACAGATGTTCAAACTCTTTTTTTTCATTAGTACCTTTATTGTAATACTCGTGGTCGTATTTTAAAATCTCTAGTTGAGTAATTACCTATTGCGTTTACTATCAACTTTTACGAAGCAACCAATATTTGACTCTATCTATGTCCTTTCTTGTTTTAGGTATCTCGGATACCTCAGTTATTATCGTTTAATGATGTATATTACCGTGTATTTTATTGTGTTCTGATCCATTTTGCTATTCTTTAATCCGTGAGAGTTATTTTCAGATTAACATATTTGACAGAATCAAAACCCAGTAGCTATAGTCAGCGTCATGCTTCAACGTCATTTTCTGGCCATTGACTTCCGTTTTGACCCAGCTACTTATATATATGAGAGCTGAGCTCGAATTCCAGTAGAATACATTGTATTTACCTACACTTAAAAATACTATTGTCAAAAGTATTAATCCATCCATTTTTACTCTAGCCATGGATTGAATAGCGGAAGAGCTTGGATTCTTTAGTCTTGTTTGGCAAATAATTTAACGCAGAAATTTAAGGAAATCAGTTTCCGAGAAAATTTTCTGCCTAATCAGTCATGGATCGAAAGCGACATTATTGTCTAATCATCGTATGAAACTTAACTGACTGATTTATATCTGTCAATGGTGTCTTATGCGTATCAACATCTACTGAATAACTCTCTCAGATATTTTGTGGGTTGGTACGGTTATGTTTGAAGTTTTTCTAGAGGCTGTTGAATAATCGTACACCCGAATTCATGTTTTTTTTGCTATTTTGCATTCGTAATTGTTAACGTTTACTTATTGTTTTGCATATATTATCTGCTTTGTATAAATGCGTATATTTACCTTTTACATGACTATATTATTTTTTGATTTATCTGTTGAATATATTGTAAAAAGTACTAAATTGTTGCTGATTATTATTATTTTATTTAATTGTGCTTATGTGTACTGTTATTATTCAATTTTTATTATTTAATTTCTTTATTATCTACTTCTACATTAATTTCTTATGTTCTTTAGTTAGTTAAGTCCTTGTGTATTTTAATTGTTTGTGGAAGGTTCAGATATTTCGTTTCAAGCAAATTTCTATTTGTTTAAAAAGCATTTTTTTTTCATTTTTAAAGAATGTTTTATTTGTTTAGTTTCTCTTTTTCAGGTCCCATCAATTATTTCGATTAAAATGCTGATTTTACAGTGTCTTCGTAACTGAAATTTAAGGGACATTAGTTTTTTTTATTTTGCTGTAACATTTTCAGTTTAGTTCTAATCGTTTATTTTGTAAAGCATCTATGTATGGAATGGTGATTATACTTGTTTCTTATCTAGACAGTTTTTGGATTCACTTTCCTAGATTGATCATCTTTTCAATTATATTATTCGTGTAATTTGACTTGTTTTTAATTTTCCATCAGTCAGTCAATTAAGTGCCATACGTGTTACAACCTTGGGCGATCGTATCTCGAACGAGACATGAATGACTGGGCTGAATATTTTTCAACAGTAGGCTGCCAATCTGTGGCAGACTGGTCACTCAAGCGGCTAGAACCCAATCTGTCATGAGATTTGACCCATCGCCAGATTAATACCTTTCCCAAGGGTTATATTTGCTCATAAGGGAAAGCAACGAAATTTATCTGGAATTCGAAATCAGCTCTCAGATTTCCCTTTCTGAGCCGATATCAACTGCATCACAACACAAAGTTCCATTTGTTTAAAAACCATTTTCTCATTTTTAAAGGATGTATTGTTTGCTTAGTTTCTCTGTTTCAAGTTCCATTAGTTATTTCGATGTATATTTTTATTCGTTATCTGCTGATTTTACAGTGGCTTGGTAATTGACATGTAAAGAGCATTCTTTCTTTATAATGCAGTCAGATGTGTTTGATCTGTGTAGGTGGTTTGTTAGTTTCTGCGTTTTTAGAATTCATGTCAAGGTCTCCGTGCAACTTCGTCTAATATTTACTGTTTTCTTTTTTTTTTCTATTGAATATCTTGTGGAGAGTGCTAAATTGTCGGTGATTATTAATATATAATTTATTTGCGTTTATGTGTTTTTATAATTTTATTATTTTTTTATTTTTTACATACAATTTCTTTAGTTAGCTTTTTGTCTATTTTTATTTTTGCCAGGTTTGGTTATCGTACTTTATTTTAGTCTAAATTAATAGCTTTGTTAAAAACATATTAGTTTTCTATATATCCGTTTTGTATATAGTTCATATATTTACCTTTTACATAGGTATTTTATATTTAAATTTTTACGTTACATAGTAAAAATGAGCAATAAAAATGGAGATGGATATATACATATGTTTTATAGATTATACAAAAGCTTTTGATTACTACGTAGGAAAGAAGTGTTGAAACAGCTAAGTAAACTTGTAAGGATATTAGAATAATCCAGACTCTGTAATGACAACAAACCGACTGCAAGCAGGTAGAAAATGGACCCAGTAATGTGAAAGAAATGCTTGGAGGACATCATGCTCAGAGGACGGAGAGAACAGAAAAGAGACAAGGGAAAGCAATGTCATACTTGATGAACTTGTGCAGATGGACGGTTAAGCGTGACTTGAGAGAGATAAGAGGAGAAAGTTATTTCAGAACGACAAGGGATAGAGAGATGTGGAAAGCCATGATCGCCTACGTCCTGAAGGGACACGGCATATCAAGGAAATATACAAAAACAAAAAAGAGTGCAAAACAAGGATGGGTTTTCTCACCACAACACGCAAACTTATACAGCAAAGCCATACTGAGAGAATTAGATAGACAAATATGATTTACTAATGGTGGTCCCAATCTTAACAACACATAATAGACACATGACGCAGTGTTGATATGAAGAAAACAACAAGATTTCCAATATTAGAAGTCAAGAAAAGTGAGAAAAAAGACTAAACATCAGTTGCAAGAAGACTTAAAATATTGTTGTTAGAAAATGGATCTGGCCCATATGCAAAACACAAATTGGAGATACCAAATTTGAAGAGTTGAAAATATTTTAAATAACTAGGAAGCAATATGGAAATCTTAACGCATTGTGTATAACAAAATGATGCCTTCCAAAAGCCAAGCAATGTTTTAAGAATGAGAAAAAATATCGTTAGTAGCAAAGAAAACATTATCAAAATGTTATATCGCATTAGCCATTCTATATGGCATTGAATGCGGGACAATCCTCTCACAAATGAAGATGAGTCTCAAAGCAAATAAATTTTGATTCCAATGAAAAATGCTTATTATTTTATTACCAAAAATGTGAGCAACGAACAAGCTCTGGAGAGGATAACATAAAAATTGGCAGTTGAAAATTTTATGGCTCGTAATGAGGAAAAAGTGTTGGAAAATTTAATACTCCCAGGACAAAAGGAAAAATCAAAGAGAAAAACAGAAAATCAAGGCAAAAATCTACCTGGACAGAATTTAGCGAATAAATAGTGGAACAAGTTTTAGCAGAAATGACAATAGACAAAAGAGCTAATAATAACAAGAAATTGTGGAAAGCCATGAACGCCAATATATTGCAGACACATCGCACATACAAGAAGTGGATACAAACATATATGCTTGTGGATGCATTTCCAGATAATTTCTGATCGTCTATTTGGCGTGTAGATCTGAGAAGATGATTATACTTATTTTCTCATTTAGACAGTTTTAGGATTTATTGTTTTAGATTCATCATTATTTAAATTATTGTTTTCGTGGAATTTGACTTTTATTTCTCATCAATTAAGTGCTATACTTGATACAATTTCTCGTCAATTAAGTGCCATACGTGATACCAGCTTGTGTGATCATGTCTCGGCGAGAGATGACTGACTGGGCTGAAGATTTTTCATTAGTTTGTTGTCATTCTGTGATAGACTGGTCAACCAAGAATAAGAATTCAGTTGATCCTGTTATTTGACCCATCACCGGATTAAGGGTATTTGCGCATAAGTGGATACAACGACTTCAACTAAAATTCGAACTCTGCTTTCAGATTTCTCTTTTCGAGCCGATAACCAATGCACCACAATGCACATTTCCATTTTTCATTTGTTTAAAATGCGGTTTCCCATCTTTAAAGGATGTATTGTATGATTAGTTTCAGGTTCCATTAGTTATTTAGATGTATATTTTTATTCGTTATCTGCTGATTTTACAGTGGCTTCGTAATTGACATTTAAAAGACATTCGTTCTTTGTTATGCAGTCACATGTGTTTGATTTGTGTAGGTGGTTTGTTATTTTTAGAATTCGTGTCAAGGTCTGCGTGAAACTGCCTTAAATTTTACTGTTTATTTTTTCGATCGAATATTTTGTGGAGAGGGATTGATGAGGGGGGAGGTTGTGTATGAGTCAAATAAATATTTTTTCCTACCTCTATCTATTTATTTATTTATTTTTGCAGTATGTGGTTGTTAAAATATATGATGTTTATTTTCGTAATGGATTTTTTCTGCTGTATGGTTTTTATGTGAGGATTACAGAAACTTCACTAGTTTTTAGTGTTTTTTCATAATGTTACTTCGTTGAAAATTTTTCTAATGAAACTGAATTCAGTGATCCAAAAATACCGATTGCATAATTGTACGGTCTGCTTGATTATTGTCTATGGTTGATTAGAGGATGTGTATATGTAAGGTTGGTTTGTCGTTGGGTTTTCTATTTTGATTTACCTGTTTTTTTTTAAGGTGAGTCTGATATCTATTCCGTTTTTGTTTGTTTCTATACCTGCCGAAATCCATATTTCATTTAATTTTTTATTAGATTTTTTTTTCTTTTTGGTTTGTTACAGTTTCTTTGGATTGCGGGACAGTCATTCCTATTTTTTTATAATTATATCGCCACAAGCAAAGGCATTTTCTGCCACCGTTTTGCGGGGGTTACATAGGAAGAAAGTTATGAGAAAGTGTGACAGGTTATAGGGGATGTCAGAAAGTGGGCAAGAGAAAGACGGGAATACTTATGAGAGTAGAGTGGACGGAGAAAAGAGCATGAGAAAGAGGATGCAGGTTAGTGAGATAGGAGATGACTATTGACTATACATTTAATTTCTTGGAGATTATAGCTGTCGGGAAAGCAAGTAAATAGAAAGGAATTCCACACGAAGGGAATTCTACACGAAGGGATTTCTATGGAGACCTACATCATTTAGTCAATATTTTTACTTAGTTCATCTGCTAAGTGTTTATAAGTGCCTGCCCCATCAAAAATCTCATTGTAACGTCAATGGTTACTGCTACCTTTACCTATACATCTTCTTTTTCATATATTATTAATTTTCGAAATTGCTTAATGCTTTTACTTTGTTTAAATGTATTTTTATTTGTTTATGAGCCAAGGAGCTTCCATTATTTTGCAGAGGTTCGGTTATCTCACCGTAGAAATATTTTATTTCTAGTATAAAATTCTCAATTATCTTTTCTTTCTTTGATTTTTGTTTCGCAACATGTGTATACTTGTTGTTACTTTTTCCACCAATTCATGTCTTTGTGTTTAGATTGGAGTTGACTTTTTCTAGTCAGTCAGTTAGTCAGTTAAGTGCCATACCTGATACACGTTTGGCCGATCAAGTCTTGAATGAAACATGACTGACTGGGCAGAATTTGTCCTGTTATTTAACCCAAAACTGGAGGGAAGAGACAGATTTATACCTTTCCCAAGGTTATTTGTTATAACGGTCATGTCACGTTGAATACACCGGTTCCCGCTCGATCACCGAAGTTAAGCAACGTTGAGCCTGGTCAGTACTTACGTGGGTGACCACTTGGGAATACCAGGTGCTGTTAGCGTTCACGGATGTGCGTTGTGGTGCGGTGGATGTCGGCTTGGAGGGGGAAATCGGTGAGCCGAGTTCCAATTTCAGTCGAGCACACTGCACTCACTTGCGCACTAGTACCCTTGGGAAAGGTATTAATCCGTCCGTTCCCTCCAGTTATGGGTTAAATAACGGGGTAGGATTTGGGACCCTGCCCTTAAACAAATCCCAATGAGACTTGCTCCGTCAGGGAGGAAGCCCGCTCAACCCGACAGGGTGAATGCGGCATACATACATACATACATACAAGGTTATTTGCGCATAAGTGAATGCCATGAATTCAACTGGAATTCGTTCAGAGCCAATATTTAGTGCCCTGCAACGCACAGCACAGATTATTTTTTAGCAGGATTTTAATGATATTTTGTTGAGTATATGAGTCTACATGTTGATTTTGTTTTTAAGTTTGTGATATTTTAGTTTAATAAATCATTGTGATTTAACGATGTAATGGATTCAGTCGTTTATGCTGAATATTTGAACGAAATTTTTAGATTTCATATTAATATCTTATTTAGCATTTCTTAGGCGCTTCTCTATGCATAATTAAGTTGTTCTTTTTGTGTTTTGGTGGGATTAGTTCATACAAGTTTCCAGTTTTGTTCTTAGCGACAAATATTTTATGTGAATTGTATATTTTAATTATATTTCCTTTTAATTTTCTTGAAGTGTCATATTTCTTATTAAATTAGTTATTTTCTATTCTCTCCAGTTGTGTTGCAGGTGAATTCTTATTTATTTTTGTTGTAAAACCTCATTTTAGCTTTATTGTGGCATTTGTGCTAAATTCTTGATTTAAGAAGAAATGGGATTTCCATGTTATTAATTTATAAGACCCTTTATAATTTTTTTATTAATTTCATTTTGTTTGTAAATGATGGTGTCATTGGTATGTTCTTTTAGGAGGAGTCAATCTATATTAATGTCCATAAATTATGGATATAAAGAAATCACTCAACATTATAACACTTAGATTGATATGATAGACATTGGCGTTAGTATAATGCAGTCGACCTTGCTACCCATAATGCACTGTTGGACAACATGGATAAATAGTCAAACCAAAACACAAATCACATATCCTATAAATTGGGTTCAAGTATTAAACCGATTGTCGCCACTGTTTATCTTAATTTTTTTATGTTCACCAAACCGTTTAAAATGTGCCTTTATTTTGAAGACAGTCTTGAAACAAAAGCTAGGGTCTTATTTGACATATAATAATTGAACAAAAATTCAATATTATACTTTAAGAATTATTATATTTGTCTTACACAAAATTTTGCTGAAAACATCAAAATAAGAAATACAAAATTTAAAACAAGTGTTACTTTTAGTTTATTCTATTCATTGCGTCTGTTATCACTTAGAAAATAAATAGAATCTCTTAATTATATGCAAATTAATGACGAAGGAGAAGGAAAACCACGGTTCCTTTTATATCGTTACTGATACACATTTTTAAATGTTTTAATCAAATTTATTAATTTTATTTTATTAACTTTTAACCCACACTCAAATATCGCATTCATACATTAGGTTATATGACACAACCAAATTTTGACGTTACTGTTTTTGAATTAATTTTAACTTCAAAGTTACTTTATTATGTCATTATTATGTATGTTATACATTAGAATGACACTAGTAGTTACCGATTTTTATCTGAGTAAAATACTTCTTAAATCCCACGCCTCCAGATGAAGTATTCAAAACACGAAAATTAAATGTACTCGTTTATAATTATGGTAATATTCCTGTAAATATAGAATGATTGATCTTGAATTTCTGCATACCAAATGCACATAAATATACTTTATTAAATGCTTGATGACATAATTATAAATTGCAATAATTTCACCTGCTCGATTGATCATCCATTTATCTTACAGACGGAAATTGTAACTATTTATGTGTAATTATTAGCAGAGATCTTTTATTTTCTCTGATATGTCACTTTCAGACTAAATCCAAAATAAACCGGTTTAATTTAATCTTACTGGAATTGAAGAAGTCTTCCTATTTCTATTATGTATGTCACAAACAAACATAGCCTTTGACAATCTATATAAATTTGTTAATTCGTTTAGATCATTGTTTGTTAAACGAATACCGTTATTGGATGGAGAGAACACTGTTTACTCAAATTCCGAAGAGAGATCGTTAAGCATTCATCTTATTAGTAACGAATTCAAATTCCGATTGGTAACTGACAAAATAAATCTTATACCAGACATTGGCATTTGCAGTACGTAGCTATAACTCTTATATCTGAAATATTAGTCAGTCATCTGGATAACACAATGTAAATCTACTGATTTATAAAAGTTTATCTCCTGTGAAATTCAGATTTAATTGAATAAAAATAGGTAAGTTGAAGTATTTTAACGCTAACTTCACATTTTACTTTTATGCTGACATTTCCTTCTCTACAAACTTTAACACCATAATTGGAAAAAATCTTTTTCTAGTTAACCATGGTAATTTAAAACTTTGATATTATTATCTACGTAATTTGCATTCAGACTATTCTCCTAACATTTTTGCTTTATCGCAACGTTTAAGTTATCGTGTTGCTTATTTTCCTCAAGTAACTAATCATCTGAATAAACTACTTTCGAACTGAAATTAATATTCACTCTATGGGAAAATATTATTCTAGTTTCTCTGACTTGTCTAGAAATCTAGTGCTTATTTTGTAATGCTCAGTTATTTTTCGCCATCCAACGTCTTCAAGTCTATACTACTCACCTCTGGAATTGAACTCACAACTAATTTAACACTAATTACACAAACTAAATGGCTCGTGATTAATTTGAAAGAAAAAAGTAACTTAATAAAATTTACAAATAACTATCATTAAAACAATTGAGATTTGTACGCATGAAATATATTAATGAATATTTTGAAGGCAATGGTATTATTTGACTATGTTAGAAATATTTTACTACAAATATTTTGTTAGAAATATTTTGCTAGATTTTGTAGCATTATTTAATTCGCTTCATAATACAGTACGTGATTGGATAGTTAAGAGTTCCGTTTGTAAAAAATAGATTTACTTTTGTGGGCGAGGCAGTTAAAGTTGGAATGAAGGAATAATTTTCGTTGGTGTTCATACGTATTTAATTTATTTTATCATACATGGTATCATTTCGATGGCAAGTTAGAACAATCGTACTCCATGCAATTGATTCCCACTCGACAAATAAAATATAATAAAAAAATATTACCGATATTTCTGTTTTCAGCGCTGTCGCAGGTGTTGCTAGGATGTCGCTGCAGAGTGCAACAGACGGACTTAGTGATTATGGTTTCAGATTTTTCCTCGTAGTTCACACAAGAAGCATTTTCCATGTGGGCTTTTAGATAATTATCAGAAAATTCTAGAAATGCATACTCAATCTAAATATCTTCAACATTAACTTAGTTCGCCGATTACAACATTGCACTCCATACCTTTGAATAAGTGACATATATTTAACTAATTCTTCTCATATTAATAAGTTATACTTAATTAATAAGTTAATTGGAATATTAATAATTTATACTCGATTACTAAGATAATTGGCAAAATTTTCCAGTGCGGAATTAGAGTGGGATGGTGGGTTGCATTAATCTTCTCATTAAGATAGTCTTTTATTCCTATACTTTATCTTTTCCGGACGTGAACGAACAGAGTTCTCCACGACTTCATTTTATTTTTTTCTAGATAACTCCTAGATCATTAATCAAATTATTTTCCCATACTTTGTCTCACATTCACTCAAACTCGTCGAATAATTTATTTGCTGTTCTTCTTTACGTGCCGTGTTTCTTCAGAACGCAGGCGATAATTACTCTCCACAATTTCCTGTCCTACTTAGCTCTTAATAAATCTTATCTTTTTGTTTTTAATCCTTAGCATTTTTCCTCCATCCACTTACTCAAGTTAACTAAATGGTTTATTCGTTATTTTATCTCACTTTCTTATAATATGTCCTGAGAGTATCATATTTTCCATGTCCTCTTTCCTCATCATGTATCCATAATATTCTGCCGTCTCGTTCTAATGTTTGAGATTTGTTCTTGTTTTTATATTCTCTAGAACTTCGGGCTGATCACAAAAGTGTTCAGTAATTTGTTCTTTGTTTCTAACAGAATTCAAAATACACAAATTAGTTTTTGAAATGCATCTTTGGATGTCTAACATCTGCATGTCTTTTGGGTTTTACATTCTCTAAATTTTTTCTTCTCATTATTTATCTCTAGATATCTAACCCCCCCCCCACATTCCGCATTGTGATCAACAGCGTCCTTGTGTATCCAATTCTTTAAAAAGGTAAAAATATTTACACACGTCTTCTTTACCTGATATTTTGAACATGCGACACTGCAACTTCACTTCAGTTTTACATGTCTTTGCTTCCAATGTGACAGGATTCTTTAGAATTGCCTACTACTTTTTCAGATTAGATATCTCATAAAAGTTCAACATTTTTTAATTTGTTTCTAAAAGATATTTTTTTATCTCTTAAGTAATCTAATTAGTTCCAGAAAGTAACATATCCTTATTCCTACATGCTTACTGATTTCTGACTTAGACTTTCCAATTTCAGTGACTACATTACCAAGATATTAATATTTTTATATTGTCGAAGCAACGTATGAGTAAAATGTTAAATTGGTTATACTTTGTGACTTTGCATCGGTTTTATGATTTGAACTGCATTTAAGGTCGAATAGTTTTATCTATTTTCTTACTAGTGAAGTTTCAGTCGGATTCGTTTCAGTCGGATTCGTTTCATTCACATACGAGCATATACTTGTAAAAGAGTTATGAATTCATTTTCTATCTACAGAAAATGTTTAAATAGTAAGACTTGTATCTAGAAAATATATTATCTTAGAATAAAATTCAAATGCAGTACTCAATCGGGAAATAAGAAGTGTTCTTACAATAGAAAATATATTCCGGCTTTAAATAACTGACAACAGATTGATGAGCCATAAAACGCAATCAGTTTAGTTCCTTTATGAATTTGATGTTTTCATTACAAAATGTATAAATACCCCCAAAAGCGGAAATTGTAACTCCTTAATGGGCTAACGTTCTCAGCTGGTATGCAGTCGAATGATTATATTGAATCCATTGCTAGGTCAGCTTTTAAGAAATGTGATTCACTGTGCCAAGTGAGACAATTTTTTCTACCCTGAATTTATGTTACAAATTTACATGATTGTCATTCGTCTTTGTTTGAATACTTTTGAAACATACCGTCTTGTGCACTTGTTATCTGTCTAAAGATCCTTAATTATTACCAAAGCCAAAGAAAAATCAGCAAAAATTTTGGCGTCTCTGGCTTCAGTTATTTTCTGACGTTGTAATGTTGCTTCCCTGTGCTTTTTCTATATTTCCAATTTCAAGACATTTGTTCGGAGAAGCTTTTCGTTATGGTATCTAGACTATTTAAATCTAAGTGCAGTACTAGACCACCGACAAGGGTTTTACCGATTTACGTCTGTGTTGGTTAGGTATAGCCGTAATATCTATGCCAACATTTTCTCGTACTCCTCGCTTGTGGAACTTCCTTCAAGCTCCATGCTTTTCGACCAACTTTAATCTTGAAAAAATTAAAGAACAACTGATACGTATTCTACTGTCTTCTTGATTAATTTTCTTTTGTTCCCGCCCCTAAATAATGTTTCTCATTTCTACTTCTTTCACATCCAGTAATTATATGTGTCTTAGTAGCTTTACTGCCTTGCTCAGGGTAAAATCGAACAATAATAAGTATAGTCTTTTCAGAACTGTTAAAGCCTGTAGCACGAATTCACTTTTTATCTCAAGATAAATATCAAAGCAATAGATTTTATTTCAATTTATTTATAGGTATACTCAACCTGGATTAATTCATTACATCATTATGTTTACAAACGAAATACGAAGGAACAAGTATGATTTTACGTGAAATTGAAATTTCTCGCTGTGAAGATCTGTACAGTCAAACTAACGAATTTACTTTGCTAAGAAATCTGCCATGTAAAGACATGGAAAGTGAGTATTGTGCAACTTCAGTCAGATATAGCCACATTGTTCAATCTTTCAATTAATAATAATTGTACAGTAATAATTAATTAATTATATTAAGATGTAGAGAGGATGTTTTCATATATTCAGTGACAGTGTGTCAACATTTAATTACTTTACATTTACCTGAAATTCGATACCAAACTTTGCTACCCTTGTGAAATTTTTAATTCTTCCAATCAGTAATTAGGACAAGGCTTTAAGTAATGAATTGTTAGATTCTGCTCTTAAGACAGTGTGAATATAAAAGATAACTCTTAATATTTGTCAAACATGACGGTGTACAAGTCCCTAAACTTAGATTGAATAATTGTGTTAAATCAAAATGAAAAGTATATGTTTCATTTGAAAATCAGGATTATTCTTAAATATCAACATCTGTTACCTGGTTGATGGGTGGGAGTTATCCAAGTTACACATTCAATTAATCATCAAATATGTAGAAAATATATATGTTTCTTGTCAATATATTATAAAAAAATATTGATCTGTTTTCTAATCTATGATTGCCTCTTCTGCCATTCATTCACACAAGCTTTTTAAGAAGGCGAATTGCTGATTTGCTCTTCCCTTCTAACCTTCAGTATTTTCTTTGAATGTTAAAATTTCTAGTTTGTTTTTTCTCGATATGGGTCCCAGAAATTTAAAAATTATTTCCTTTCTATATCTCTTATAACTATATTGTCGCTTAAATTCTTTTCTATTCAATTCCCAGTATCCTTCTGTTGAATTACATTTCTATTGTTTCATGTCTTCTCTTCTTCTAACAAGAAATTATCTAGCATTCGCTCTTATAAAGATGTTTTATTCTTAATTGTTCTTATATGTTCTGGTATAATATATCCCTTTATCTGTCGTCTCCTGTGTTTCCATCCTTCTCTTGTCATTTCTCTGGCGCCCCTTGTAACTGTTTCGTCTTTCTCTCCACTCTCCTCCTACCTAAACTTTTACTCTCATGTAGCCCCCTGTGCACCAGTGGTGGTACAGCCTTTCTTGCGCTGAAAAAAAGAAAATCTGGCCAACGATGTAAGCATTACATGCTGACATCGTTGGCCAGATTTTCAATCAGACCAGTAAATCAGACCAGTAAATCAGACCAGTAAATCACCGAAAAGGATTCCAGGATAAAGCTTCCTGAAATATCTCCAAATGTAGGCGAACAAAATGGAACATATGTTTTTGAATACATTTATGGACAAACATCTAAATATTATCTTTGAAATCTACTTAAAACTAACGCGAAATTCTGCTGCGACCGAATATACAATTTCCTTTCAAAGGTCATTTTAAAGAAAATTTATCACGAAGATCTACAGGTCATAAAATGGTGTTTATATTCAAGGGAGCGACCTGAAAAGTTGTAATGTTGATATCACCTCAACGAACAAAGTACGCGTAAAAAATAAAAATAATAATATAAAAACACAATTGGTCAAGAAACAACTCTGCAGCAAGTGGTTGGAAATATTCATGTCACGTGCGAAAAAGAGCCAAGCTGAAAACATCAATAAGTGAACAATTGCGGCTTTCTGCTACGGTCCCAAACTAGATGCATCATGTTCTTTGGAAAGTGTTTATTTTCGAATAAAAGGTTTCGCGAAACGTTAAGCCTCAGCGTTTGTGTGAGTGCCAATGAAGGGCGGAAGTTAATGAATCTGACTCAACAAAGAAGCACGACTTCATAATGTAGCTTATTCTTATGGTCGGGAAGTAAATAGAATTGATTTCATGTAAAATCTTTGACTACTTATTGTTGTTCTGCTGCCAAATACCGTTTACGAGAAACCGGAAAAATACTGTCCAAGCAATACCTGTGTTTACGTCTACATATATGTGCATGTTTATATCCGTGTGTTATAAATGTATATGTGTTTATATACAAGGTGCGATGGATGAATTTTCGTCTAACTTACGCAGAAACGAAAATAACATTGACACCACATATTAACAGAAACATTTGCCAAAATTGCACAAAAATATCTTGAAATATTAAAAAGTAAAGTTGTTCAATATACATTGGCTTTAATTGCACCTACCAGGCAACTTTAGTATCTCTTGCATATATTCTAGACGGTCACCTTTTAAGTTAGTTAATGCTGTCATAATCCTTTTCTTCAGTTCATCTATACTGTTGACAGAAGTTTTGTTGTCTCTCACTCAACTTCGACCCATACAAAGTACTTGCAGTCTGGGTTCGTAGGTGACCAGATATAAGAGATGTGCTCACAGAAATTGTCTGACAGCCATGACGGTATTCTCCATAGTGAAGATTACTGTTGCTAGATATAGGAGGTTCATGGCAGCCTTTCTCTTGACCCATAATAATGAGAGCCTAACAAACTGAATCGCTATTTGATAATGTTTACACGTATATATATATATATGTGTGTGTGTGTGTGTGTGTGTGTGTGTGTGTGTGTGCGTGTGTGCTATCGATAGTTTTAATGTAGGCTATATCTTCATCTATCTATCTATCTATCTATCCATATATATATATATATATATATATATATATATATATATATATATATATAATGTATTTAATTGAACATTGTATTTAATCGATAATCCTATTTGAGTAGATATTCTACTTTTAATCAAACAACAAATTTATATATATATTTCTACCGGCCTGATTATTTAAGATAAATTTTGTTATGAATATGTATGTCATTCTGTAGCATATAAACCTGCGACGCCTACCTACATAAGAGAAGCCCTCAATTGATCTGGTGCGTCTTAGAACACTCGACCACAAATGATGCCATAGTCTAATCGAAGTCCAATGAAGTCTTATATTACACAATTTTCGATTCTACGTAAATAACGATCTCCGCTCTTAAATGTATCGTAATGTCAACAAATGTAAACATAAAACGTTACGGAAAATACCGAAGATTGTCGAAATGGTTTTAACAAGCAACATATTTAATTTATTTGTTTGAACATTATTATCGATACTTGTATTCGAACCGATATTCCGTTTTTAAAAAAATAGTATATTTATATATTTATTTTTTCTACCAGCCTGACCTGATTATTTACGATAGATTTTGTTAGGAAAATGTGTCATTAAATAAGTCGGTTGTTAAAACCATTTCTTTAACCTTCGAGATATTCCGATATATATATATATATATATATATATATATATATATATATATATATATATATATCCTTTATAAACGTGTTATTACACAGGCACAGATTCTACCTTCGGGTGCCTTAAGATGACTTACAATTATATATATCGCCTGCAGACACAGGAAGGTAGAAACAGTGGTTGCGTAATAACTCATATACAAATGAAAAGTATTCAAATTTCTACAATATAATTTTATTCAACAATTTTTTATACGAGTGTGTAATGGTCTAATTTATTTATGACCAAAAACTAATTAAATTAAATAAATACATAAATATATATACATATAATTACAATTTTTGTGGATCCGTATCACACTACCCGGGTTTCGACCGTTAAGTCTCTTCAAACGTGGATACGGAAAACCTACAGAATCTGTCGCTAAATATAAACACCGGCAGGAAGATTGGTATAAAAAGCAGATACTCCTGAGCACTTTTTGTGTCTTAGTGTTTTTGAAGACGATCTGTTGCTGCTCTCCATCTATGTTTTATATATATATATATATATACATATATATATATATACGTTTTGAAATTTTCTTAAATTTTTTCTGTCAGTCAGCCTGCAACTGGTAAGTTTTAGCTAGTCTGATCTTATTTTGCCGTATTTTTTGAATTTTTTTTTTTATTCCTTTGGTTCTTATCTTTTTTGTATAATTTTTGTTCTTGCTTTGTTACTCTACTAGTCGCTCTTGTAATGCACTGCGACTATGATTGTGGAAATTGTTTTTTAATTATCAAATTTAGTTTTGGTATATAGGGTTTCGGTTATATGTAAGAATTCTGAGTAAAGACCGGCCATGTTTGTTTTCTTTTTTGTTTTCACTTCCTCTTTCTGCCTTGCTAACTGGACAAATACTTTGAGGTGTGTCCCCCTCCCACTTCAATGTATTCTACCCTCACACTACTCCCTGTTACTGCTTACTTAGGGGCAGCTTAAACTTTACAGAACTGAATGTGGAAAACAAAATGAAGATAATTTTTGAAATTTTCTTCACATTTTTCTGTCAGTCAGTCTGCAACTGGTAAGTTTTAGCCAGTCTGATCTTATTTTGCTGTATTTTTTGAATTTTTTTTTTATTCTTTTGGTTCTTATCTTTTTTGTATAATTTTTGTTCTTGCTTTGTTACTAACCTAAGTTCTCTACTAGTCGCTCTTGTAATGCACTGCGACTATGATTGTGGAAATTGTTTTTTAATTATCAAATTTAGTTTCAACTTATACGAAGTTAAAACTTAGTAAACTTCAGGCACTCTTTTATTTATTTTTTTAATAGGAGTAGATAGTACCTAATATCGCCCTTCCTCACACCCCTCCCCCTTCTTTTGGACAAGAATAGAGGTGATCGCCTTGTTTCTTGTTTAGGACGGGGTTCCCGGTTTATCTCTCTTTTTCTGTCTTGATGTCGGTTCGGCTGGAAGCTTTTTGCAGTTGCTGGGTATGGCAGCAACGTCCCTTCATTCTGAGGGTACCAGGTTGGCAGTTTCCTGGTTGCTGCTTCCGACTGGTAGTTAGGAGCCCGAACTCTTTCGTAGCGTCTTGAGAGGCTGCTCTGATCAACAGTTGAATAATATCGGGGTACCTGTAGTGCCATTTCGCGCATGGACGGGCGTCCCTGCATTAATTTTCGATGGGCAACCCCGAGGCCACATTATGCTGCAGGCGGCGCCATTCACTATCCTTCACCTGCTGCAATTAACGACCATCTGACACTACTCTAGACCTTTCTCTATCTACAACTATAACCAGCATGAAATTAAACAAACAAAACAGCAAGACTAAACCAGCTAATCATAAATTGCCCAAACCTATCTGCGTTTCCTACACAAACATACGAGGTATTCGCAGTAATTTTAATAGTGTAGAATCATTCCTTCTAACTAACTCACCCGATATCTTAGCTATATATGAGACTAACCTTGACCCTTCTATCCCCTCTTCGGAGCTGTTTGTTCCTGGTAATCTTCCCCTCTTCAGGAAGGACTCCAATGTCCATATGCATGGGCTTTGTGTATATGTCAGCGCACAACTCCCCCTAGCCAGGGTCACATCTCTTGAATCATTCCTTCATGTGCTTCCGTCTCTCACTTCTAAGATCGGTTAGCTATCTCTTCTTCCTCTACCGCTCCCCCTCCTCCTCTGACTGTACGGTACTTGATTGCATCTCTACTAATATCGACAGGGCCATTTCTTCTCACTCATATATTTGTGTTTGGCGATTTTAACGCCCACCACACCAAGTGGCTTGAAAACTCAGCCACCGACCATGCTGGGATCCGCACCATGCACTTTTCAATAGCCCAAGCTCTAACGCAAGTGGTGGACTTCCCCACGCGTTTCTCTAAAAACCCTAACGGAAGGGACTCTTTACTCGACCTTTGCTTTACCTCCATCCCAGACTCCTGCACTACCAGGCAACTCTGCCCCCTCGGAAACTCTGACCACGCCGTAGTCTCCGTCAACATCTCAATCTGCGCTAACTCTACCCAAGAAAACCAGACCAGCAGAATATCATACTGCTCCCAGAGAGCAGACTGGGACTCGTTCCGAGACTTCCTCTGCGACGTCCCCTGGAACAGCATCTTCCATATTCCTGCCAAAGACTGTGCCTCCGAGGTCTACTCTTGGGTTAAGGCTGACATCGATGCTTTATCCCGGCCAGGAAATTCCAACTAAAATCAAATTCGCCCCCCTGGTTCTCACCCGCTTGCTCCGCCGCCATTGCCCACCGGAACCATTTCTTCCGGGTCTATCGAAGCTGCTCGTCGAACCAAAACAGGCGCCTTTTCGCCTCAGCACGGAACAAGTGTAAAAAAGTACTGAACGAAGCTAAGAGGGTGTTTCCTACCAGAATGAGGCAACGCAGAGCATCCTCTAAGTTTGGCTCCAAAGATTACTGGCGTCTCTGCAAAAGCGTGCTCAACAAGAACAAGACTTCAATACCCCCACTAATCAATGAGTTTGAAGTTCTCACCTACCCAGCGGACAAGGCTGAATGCTTTGCCCGTAGATTCTCCACCAATTCGACACTGGACACGTTAGGAATACCTACACCCGACTTCCCACCCAGAATTAAGGCTCAACTAAATAACGTCCACATTACACCCTCGCTGGTCGCCAAGATAATTGCACAACTTGACCCACACAAAGCGAGGGGCGGTGACGGAATCCCAGTCATAGTACTGAAGAAGTGTGCCCCAGAACTCTCCTCTGTCCTCTCTAAACTCTATAACCTCTACCTATCTGCTTCCCGTTTTGCTGCCTGTTGAAAGTCCTCCTGTGTAGTTCCTATATTTAAGAATTCTGGCGAACCCTCAGACCCCGTCACTTACCGTCCTAATAGTCTCCTTCCGATCTTTGGCAAAGTTTTTGAAGCCATTATCAACGTCGAGGTGATTCAGCATCTCACGGCCAACAGGCTTCTCTCTGACAAACAGTACGGGTACCGGGAACTTGACAAGAATGGCGAAGCCCGAACCGTTACCATGGATATCTCCAAAGCGTTCGACAGGGTCTGGCATGCTGGCCTCTTGTGCAAACTGCGGAGCTAAGGGATAACTGGACATCTGTTTGACCTCATCCAGTCATTCCTCTCTAACCGCACAGTGAAGGTGGTATTAAATGGGCATGCCTCCCAAAGCTACCATACGAACGCAGGCGTCCCTCAAGGTTCTATCCTAGGTTAGACGCTCTTTCTGATCTACATTAATGATCTCCCTGACGTCATTCGATCCCAACTTGGCATGTATGCCGATGACACAACAATCTACTCTCGCATCGATCAAAAACCAGTTGTGGACGACAAAGTGAACCTCGCTGCCGTACTTGAAAATGACCTCCAATCCGTAGTGGCCTGGGGTAGGAAATGGCTAGTAAATTTCAATGCCTCTAAAACGAAGTTGTTATCAATTAACAACCATAGACAATCGCATCTACCTCCCATTAGCATGGGACAGGCTAGCCTCCCAGAGAGTAAAATACTACGCCTCCTTGGCCTTACATTTCGGCGGACCTCAAATGGAATTACGATATTGAATTTCATGCCAAATCTGCTGCTATGTAAGTTGGCTCTCTGTGCATGGCCCGGAAGTTTTTCCCACCCGAATCTATTCTGCACCTATATACAAATCTACCATCCGCCCACGTATTGAATATTGCTGCCATATCTGGTCGGGTGCCCCTGCTGCTCTCCTTGGGCTTCTTGACAAAATACAAAGGAGGATCTGTAACGTGGTTGATACTGACTTGGAAGACCGGCTGCAACCACTCTCTCACCGGCGTGGTGTTGCTTCCCTGTGCCTCTTCTACAAGTACTTTCATGGCTTCTGCTCCGATGAGCTTAGATCACTGGTGCTGCCTAAGCACGAATTTACACGAGATACTAGATTAGCAACTAGGTCCCACATTTTTACAGTTAAACAAATAAGATGTAACCGTAAATTCTACTCAAACAACTTCTTTTCTCGCGCTTCCCGCCTGTGGAACTCCCTTCCACAAGTCTACTTTCCCGACAGCTAAAATCTCCAAGTGTTTAAATGTAGGGTCAATAAACAACTCCTATCACACTAACTCCCAATTATTCTCAGAACACTCTCATTTACCCAACCCTCATTTTCGGTATACTTACCCGCCTATCACCCACCCTCTGACATTTCCTATATTTAATCATCCTTTCTCCACTCTATGTAGCCCCCTGCGCAGTAGTGGCGGTGACATGCCTTGCTCGGGATGAAACGCTTATAAAAAAACAACAACAAAAAAAAGACTAAATCTAAAATTGGACCGCGGTTTCACTCGCCGGATCGTCAGGACTTGGCGAGTGAAACCGCGGTTCACTTTTGGCTCACTTTTAGATTTAGTTCGTGTATTTGCTCTACTTTCGTACTTTCGTACTTTATTCTCCTTTACCCATCTGGTAGTACCTTTTGGGTTTGACGACTTACTTTACCGATGTGTTAGGAGTAGGTCTTTCTGATTTCTTTCGTGATTAGTGCTACTGTTTTGTTTGTACGTTTTACAATATATATATATATATATATATATATATATATATATATATATATTGTCTTCCGCAGACAGATCTGTTTTGCCGTATCACAGCTCATCAGTACGGTTAGACTCCGATTGCTTTTTTACCCAGGATTGAAACCCGACCGAAATGGCGTCAGTCGGCGACTCTACCCCTGGGCAATGGGCATTCGGTGGAAGTAGGCAGACTTTTTAGCACATACCATTAATTGAATATACGGATCAAAATCCGACAAGATGAACAAAAAATGTAATGAAGAGGTAGGAAGAAAGTGTATTTAATCTAACATGATTCACTTTAACACTTTTATTATATATATATATATATATATATATATATATATATATATATATATATATCTGTGTGCATCTGTATCTGTGTGTGTGTCTAATATTAGAACTAGAGCATATGTAAATATAAAAAATAAAAGTTGATGCTGATTTCAACACCGAACTATTTACTTTTTTGATTTATTTACATTTTTTCATATTTCAGTTGAACGGTTGATTATCTTATATTTTATCGTTTAAAGTGTTGGCTTTGTCGAAAGTATATTGTATTAACTGCGTATTATATATATATATATATATATATATATATATACGTTATTTACAATTTACGTCAATTTCTCCCAGTTAAAAATTGATAAACGGGGTTGAACTTGGTTGTTTTCTTTTTATATATCTTTTTATATTTTATCCTCCGTATGTCATCTAACATAAAACTCTAACTCTTAATGCATTACACAAGTTCTGTACCACAAAATATCTGTTTACTTATACATATATATATATATGGAGAGAGTATGCGAGACAGACAGAAATATACAGATATTGATAGATATGAATTGAGATAGATAGATAGATAGATAGATAGATAGATAGATAGATAGATAGATAGATAGATGTGTGTACGTGTAATAAAAAACACACGAAGACAATGACGAGACATTTTTTATCAATATGCAAGTTAGATTATTGGTAGCGGAAAACACAATCAGAAATGGATCCCGCGCATTGCCTGAAGACATTAGTTTTGAAAGAACGCAAATAGCCTCAACAGTAATCGCTTTGACGAATTCTCTTTTTCCTCTGATACCATTTACGCTTTTCTTGAATGTTTTGAATGTTATAAGTGCTGAATTTTAAATGATTCATGAATAATTCAAGTCGTGCCCAGACGTATATACAATTGGTCCCTGCCGAGAAATATACTTAATTCTTCCTAATATCAATTAAATTTGATTTCAGCTTATACTATAACGTCGAGGAAATGCTAATGATTTTATATGTGGCATTACAAAGGACAATGTAAACATGCAATATGATTGTTTATAGTGTTCGGAAGAACAAATATTATCAATAAATATGGGTCGGTTAAGCGGTACGACAGAGAGACGATCTCCCAATTAATGAGATTTAAACAAATTAATTATTACTTTGAAGTTTCACCATTGCGATGTTTACTTGACAATCATAGAATACCCGAGCATTTTTATATTCTCTGCTAGGATTTTCAATCCTCATTTTTAAGCATTGATTTTGTTCAAAGTGGTTTTGTAAGTAAATCCAACTGTCCTTGTAAGGAAACAGAATGTACTTTTAAGGGAATATACAATCTTCTTTCTACAGACGAAACTTTGAAAGAGTGTCGTTATTTTATCGATGTGACTATGGCAGGTATTCAGTATAACTCTACCATTTATTCTCATTAGTTCGATTAGTTACAGTTGGGATCAGATACACTAAATCTACCAATCGAATTCCCCTTATTTCTCCAGTGTACTAATGTAAAATTTATTTTATGAAAACTTCTTTCCATGTCATATCTGTTTGTGAAAAAAAAACTCTTTCTTGATTGATCTTTGAAGAGTTTAACCGTAATATTTTTCTGTCAAGTGTTAAGCACTATCAATCCTGCTAATCCACTTAACCCTCACCTCCTGCCACCTTATGTTTCATTCATATGTCGCGCCTGGTTAATATTTACTTGTTCGACATTTACCAGTATCATAAATAACCTGAATGAAATGAGCATCAAAAGTTGATTTCAAACATGTTTATAATCATTTTAACTTGGCTGTGTAAGAACTTAAACTAATCCAAGGAAATATCGGTATTCGGAATCGATTACGAGCATAATTAACATTCGTAGTGGATATCGGCTCGGAACGAGAAATCGGAGAACCGAGTTCGAATTCCAGTTGAATTCATTGCATTCACTTACGCGCAAATACCCTTGGGAAAGGTATTAATCCGTCTCTTCCCTCCAGTTATGGGTTAAATAATAGGACAGATTGGGTTCTATAGCCTTGGTCGGCAACCAGTCTACCGCAGAAAGCAATGGCAACCTACTGCGGGATAATCTTCTGCCCAGTCAGTCATGTCTCTTTCGAGACATGATCGCCCAAGCGTGTATCGCGCATGGCACTTAACTGACTGACTGACTATTGTCCTCGTCTTGGTTGTTGTTATCCATTGCTGAGCTGAAAATGAATCTCTCACCACCGGGTACACTTCTATGTTTTATCCGATCCAGTATCTGAATACGTGTTTGAACAAGCTTCACATAGAAGGTGCAAACAGAAAACAAAGTTGACACATAAATATATAAACATCAAATCCGGAGGAGTAGAGCATGGTCTTACATCCTTGTAATGTGTAGAATCCACGTTCCAAAACATCCTGTAGTCATATATATATATATATATATATATATATATATATAAAGTTGTTAACCCAAGAATTACCAATAAGTCCCTCTCTCGAAGTTTAGTACCATACAAGCTGGTAGAATTCTAAAAGTTTATCTAAAACGATAAATAGTGATCAGTTTAGTTTGGAATCTCTAAAATTAACATAATATTTTAGGTTTCTATTAACAACAGAATGAAGTTTTTCTTGGGATCAGCTGCTATTTTAGGCTGATACATCTTATCAGACTTGCCAATATGACAGCATAGATATCGTATCGTGAACACATCATATCCGGAATGTCTTGTCGTTGTTGAAATCTGTATGTCCACGTATAGTGCCGTGAGAGATACAAATATTATTGTAAAAAGATCTTAAAATCTGGTCTTTTTAAACTAATATAATTTTGTGATTTGATAAGAATGATGTAATAAAATCAATCATTTATCCAGAGATAGTACAAACTTTCATCCTGCAAAATGCAAAGCCTGTCAAAAATCTTTGATATGTCCAAAATTACAGCGATAACTTCAGAATTAACAACGCTTAACATATTCTTTCAATAAAAATCGTTAATACATTATGAGTTTTACTAGAGAAGCGAATGAATGAGTTAAAAAAATCCTGCACATTGTTGGCTTAGTCTTTCATAGAGGCTCTTAACCAATTAGAGGCTCTAAAACTTTGTCAAACATATGTTTATACAATAAATATATTTTATCAAGAGGATAGGGACCGATGAATAATGGTATTTTTTATTATATCAAGTCCATTACAGAATCCCTCATTATTCTTACCTACCCAATAAAATCTAACATATACGCCTTCGACAACACATTAGTGTAACCAAAACAAGTTGTAAAATTTTAGATTGATTTCTATGATTTAATTTCAATCCAGGACATGAAATTCAAAATAGTTATCCGCATTCTCCTTAACGGAAGCATTTCATCTGATGATATCGCCACATCATTAATTTTTCAGGGAGAATCATATTTATCACTTAAGCCTGAGTCGCAACTTCCGGTAAAACAATGGCGTTATCCACACGATTTCATTTTGACACAGAGCTGACATTTTTTTCTCTACAATCGCTTCCTGTTTCCGAACCTAGTTGTTTTCAGACTATACTAGAAGAAGCTTTTATCAGTGGATAGTGACACCTAACGGCTACTTTGTACAGTCAATACCACTTTGGATAATAACATTTTTATCCAAGGATGTTCGAAACAACTTGAAGTAATCTATAAAGTGCAACTAAGTCATGTGACCGATAAAAAATAACTTGTGATATTGTGTGCTCCAACAAATTTTAGCATTATATGTATTTTCAAATATATAACATGAATGCTTCGCCTTTCTTATTGTTCATTATTGTAAGTCATTTTACTAGCTATTTATTTTTACGAAGTCAATCCGCTTGAATAATAACCTCACATATTATTTTAAATGTTCACCAGTATTATCTATCAATTATTATTCACAAAAGTGTAAAATAATCATATCTGATTGTTACCAAAATCGAAAGAGTCTTATTATCCCATGGAAAAGAATTTATACAAAGTCATGAAACAAAAGCATATAAATCATCTAGATTTAAATGGATGCACAAATTGAGAGACACTGAGGAATAGAGAGAGAGACAGAGAGAGAGACACACACACACAAAAATAGATAATTTATTGTTCAAACACTATTTACATTATTTAGACTATTGTTTTTAACTTCGTTGCCATTTCCTTTAAAGGTTTCGGTTTGAAATTCCTAGGACCTGAAGAAGACTGAAGTGCAAAATGGCCGAAACGTCGTAAAAAATGCAACGTACATACTGCAAATACTATCTCATCTCAAAAATATAAAAAAAATATTGTTTAAATTTGCTATATGGGTATATTTATTTGGGATGGTGAGGTAATAGCAGAGTTTATTTGTATTTAGAGGCAGTAAGAACATAAAAATCAACAAAGCATGGTGGCTGTCAAGTTTAGTTTCACTTTTTAGTTGATATACATACATACATACATACATACATACATACATACATACATAGATACAAACGCAAACACTCATGTATATATAGATATTTATAAAGAATTAATGAATTTCTTTTAATCCAATATTTTAATGTATTAACCCGTATTTGAAATAGACTATCTATTTTTATTTGTATTTTAAAATGTGTAGATTACGTCTTTCCGCTTGTGCACAAGAAAAATCTTATTAAGAAAACGGTCTCTCTGGTAGGAATGCAAAACTGCAAAACCTTTGTTGGAGAATCTAACATGAATCGGTTCTCTAATTTCTAATTAAATGTAGGATACGAAAGCAAGAATGTACATATTTTTTGTTTGTTTGTTTTTTGAGAAAAAAATATCTGAAATGGGAAGTGGGCTTTCCTCAGAATCACAATTCGAACAGCCGAGTTACAACACTTTCTGTAATCGCGTGGTTAAGTATGAGTACCATAACAGTGGCTAACGTACAGAGGAGAATGCAGGTTCGATCCGTGCCGGAGTGCGAATTTTTCCTTTTTTCTCTGATATTTACGAGTTAAGTTGAATGGCTAAACATGGTTTAAAATTGGACGTCTATTCCAAATAGAGTGTCCACACCATATTAATATTTAATTTTAAAATATATATATATATATATATATATATATATATAAAGACGCGTATCTTTGTATATATAAATAAATCATATGACTCCAAATAAACGGATATAAAATAAAATGTCAATCATCTTGCTAAATAAATGCAGCGTCACTAATTATACCTGCGAATCGCACAAATATTTTGAACCCGAAATAAAAGCTCTTCTAAAATAAAATAGAAGGCTTCGTTTTATGGTCAGATTTTTTAAATTGGGACAAATCGACCCCACCATATATATAAATATATATATAAATATATATATATATATATATATATGTGTGTGTGTGTGTGTGTGTGTGTGTGTGTGTGTGTGTGTGTGTAGTGTAAGAAAAATATCAGAAGTAGCTTTATATAAATCTATTTCTGTTTGTTACACATGCCGTTATATATAAATGTGTGTGTGTTACGTCAAAGTTAAATGAACGTAAGTATCTCCTTGTGTATATTCATAATTCTCCATAATCATGTACGTATCGATGTCTATGTGTGTGAAAATTTGGATGTCATATTTTGATCTATATCTGTGTTAAAATTCTCTTCTATCAGATCCAGACATTTCAAGGATGAATTGACTGGTCATTAGGAGTGATCGTTATCTTCTTGTTTGTTTTGAACTGAATCCAATATTGAATTTGTTGTTATGGTTAACTCGTGTCTTTTCCTTCGCATATCTCAAATTAAAATGTCAGAAAGTAAAGCGATATGAATATATTTAATGTGTTTGTTTAGACAATTTTCTTTTGAATTTTTTATTCTATTCTCAAATTTAAAATTGTGCTAATTCTATTTGAGAGATTTTTATGTTGTTTATTTTATAGCGTCTAATATATCAATTTATTCGAATACAACTTAACGATACAAAAATATATTAAGTAATAATCTTTAAAAGTATAAAAACATTATGACGGCAAGAAATATTCACAAAATGAAAACATGCATTTAGGTCATACTGAAAGAAACAAATTACGGAAAAGTAATTGAAACTCACTTGAAGCGAGTTTAATTTTTAATACTTCTCATGCCAATGACATTTTCACCGAGCCTCTCTATGGCATATGATTTCAATGAATTTTCTTGAATGTTTTCCTCTCAAATTTACATTTAAATTACTTTGGGGTTATCAGAGAGAATGTGCATTTTTGGGGGCCTTCATCTCAACGGGTTCTCTTGATCAGCTTCCTCCTTCACTCCATCATAACGATGTTCTATTGTATTATAGATCTACTAGTTCAAATGTCTTACGGCGAATTTATATTTAAGAGAAAAAATGATAAAGAAACAGCAAATCTCGCGCTCTGAGAATTCAATATTTCAAATGAAAACATATATATATAGCTGATAACAAGATAATAATATATAAAATAAAACTAAACCTTAAAATTTCAATCTGGTATTAAAATAGAAAAAGTAATAACAGCGTAAATACTACTACTATTACTATTACTACTACTACTGCAAGATTGACAAACAAAATGTTTGATGTAACTCTTGGAAACTTTTCAGTAGTTAAAAAGTGCGATTTAAGAAAAAGGAAAAAACAATATGTTCGACAAAGTTAAACTATATTTAAACAGCATATCCCTCTTCTTCAAATTATATTTGAACAGTTTTTTAAGTATAAGAATATGCAAAAATTATATGTATTTGTGTGACGTTGCGTGTCTTGTGACAAAAAATCGGCTGTACTGTTAATGAATGCGAATAAATAGCTAGCATTTACGTACGCCACTGAATTTTTTTTTAATCATTTCACCCCGAGCAAGGCAGAAATGCCACTGATGTGCAGGGGGTTACATAAATGTAAAAAGATTAATTAGAAAAGAGTGAGGAGTACAAGCTAGTTAGAAAGGAACAATAGAAAGCTAAGAAAGCAGGTGCGATGACAGATACATAGGTGGAGAGAAAGGGAAGGTTATACAGGGGAGGGGAGAGAGCTAGAGTCCAGTGATTAGTAGATGAGTATTGACTTTGCGTTTAAATTTCTGGAGGTTGTAGCCGTCAGGAAAGCAAGAATACGGGAGTGAGTTCCACAGGCGGGAAGTGCGAGAGAGGAAGCTGCAGGAGTAAATTTGTCGTCTGCATTTGGCTAACCTTACTGTGAATGGGTGGGACCCAGTTGCCAGTCTGGTTGCAAGTGTAAACACCTGTTGAGGAGGCATCAGTGACTTAAGTTCGTCTGAGCAGAAGCCATGAAAGTATTTATAGAAGAAACAAAGGGAGGCCACATTTCGACGATGGGGAAGTGGCTGCAGTCGAGCCGCCAGATCAGTACCTATCACATTACAGACTCTCCTTTGGAGCCTGTCAAGAACACTGAGGAGAACGGCAGGGGCACCTGACCATAAATGGCATCAGTACTCCATGCACGGACGGATGGTTGACTTGTATATATGCAGGATGGATTCAGGTGGAAAAAACATCCTGGATCGATATAGTGACCCAATCTTCTTAGCAGTAGATTTTGCTATGGATTCAATGCTTGATATGATGGTCATCTTCAGTTTCTTGAAATTTTCCATTAGTTGATTAATTAATAAGAAGTAATAATCAAATTACTTAGTCTAATTTTTATGGAAACTTCTCTTCATTCCACCGGCTCGGGAAGTTATTGACTTTCTTACGTAAAAATCCTCATGCGTTTTAGGAATCAATTTTTAAATAACTTCTGAATATATTCAGAATATGCACATTTAGATGTTTGTCAAAAGAAGAGTCATTTGTAATAACATGTGCTGCAAGCTTTTTTGATGACACATGATTGTGTCTTACATCTTACCTTTGTCTACTAAATATTTTCTTTTCTTTTTCTCATGTGTACCCCATATAAATCATATCAAATTTGAAACACTGAACTATGTATATTAAATGATAATCAGTACAATTACAAATCTATGTAAAATAGTAATTTGTGATAGAATAAACATGAGTCATTCTATTGCTCAACGCACAGAATTTTCCTCTTCTATGAATATTTTCGAGCGTACAATGATCCTAAACTCCAATTTTGCTTCCAGCTCGGAGATCTACATATTTTAAAATTAGTTTGAGGTTTCATTTTTCTTGAAAAAAATTTCTGTTGAAAAAAAATCTCTTTAAAATGTTGATATATTTTCTAAAAGTGTTCATAGTTGTAGTGTAGTATTTTCAAAATTCCAGCAATTTTTCAGAGACAATTTGTGAATAATAAGATCCTGTCAGAGGTTCTATTGTGTTTTTGGCTGTTTTGACTTAGAATAGCTTTACGTTAATCCTCATTTTTAGCCATTTTTTTCGCATTTTGTTTCAGTTACGCTTAACATAATGCTGAATGAAATTATTAGTATTCTTCCAATAATCTGTTATGTCCATGCAAATTCAACTTATACGTAAAAATTAGCACCTTCAATTTGAATTTATAAGGATGATTAGAACTGATAAGAATTAGATAAGGATGATTGCAGTGTAGGTAAATGTGTGATGACGTAGGCTAACACAATATGTAAGTCATTAGATGATTCATTGAAAACATTAATTCAGTGTCAAATTATTAAGCACTATCTTTCGAGAAACTAGGTGTAAATTTTTATATGTAATCGAAAATTATTATTTTGCCTAAAATTATCACAAAATTGTAGTTATTTTAACAAACTTTCCTGCATAATTTCCTAAATTAAGCAAATATTATCAACAAATCCGAGCCAAAGATTTAGCCCATGACCGTGCTGGGATTTCAATACCTCAATTAGTTTTTATTCGAAATTTGTTATAAAGGCATTCACTTAGTCAACGTCTATGGAAATCCGCATTGCATTTTCTTTGATTTCTTCTAAAAAAAATTTCAAAACTTCATCGTGTTGATTTCAAAGACAATACGTATATGTCTAAAAAGCTTGATAGAGTGTTTTGGGGTTATGTTCCGTTTCTCAAAATCTTTGTTGTTTGCCTCAATCTCTTGGAAAACCAATTCAGTGCAAAGAAAAATCTTAGTACTGCCTGGGTAGATTATCGTAAGGCATTTGATAGTGCATCATTTTCTTGAATCTTAACATCTAAAAATATGTACAAGGTTTCACCAGTTATGATCAATTTCATCAAACAATATGTCGATATGGAAAACAACACTTTATCTCAATCATATAAATGGAAGCAATAAGTCTGGTGAAATAAACATCAACAGATGTATATTCCAATGTGATTCTTTGTCTCCCTTTCTATTTTGCATATCAGTAATAACATTTGTCAATCAAATTAACAAGACAGAATGTGGCTATAAAATATTTCCAATGAAAATAAGCTATCTATTTTACATGGGTGTCTTAAATTGTATGCTAAAAATGAAAATGAGCTGGACGATTTTCTGCAGATTTTTACATACTTCAGTGAAGACATTGGAATGAAATAGTTATAGTTTTACGAGAATCACGACAACAAACATCCTCAGTTAGCTTAGAAGTTGCTATAACAATAAAACATTTAGAGCAAGAAGCTCATAAGTACATAGAGAAATAATTCACCATGAGAAAATGAAAGAAATAGTGCGTAAAGAGTACTAACGAAGGCTACAACAGATATTAAAATCTGAATTGAATTACAGAATATAATTTTGGCTAATTATGGTTCAATATAATTTAAACATCTTGAACTGGACTTCTAAGACAAAAAAGATTTTTCTAAGCATAAGATGCATCATTCAACGGCTGACGTAGACCGTCTATACATACCCCGTAAAAAGGTGGAGGAGGTTTTATGCAGCTAGAATTGCCATACAAGACAACAACTATTGGTTTACTAACATACATAGAAATAACAAAGGACTGGATGATACAATGAGTTAAACAACATGAAAACAGAAAGTGGAATAATGAAAAATGAAAAAAAAATGAAAAAAAAAAATGAAAAATGAAAAAAAAAACTGCCTTCTTTCAATAATGAAAGAAGGCAGTTAATACAAACAAGATTTACGTCTAGTAGATTGTGTAAAAAAGCAAAGCAGAAGCCAAGAATAAATTATTGCGGCAATAATTTTGAAAGAAGATAATAAGGGTAAAGCTCTTGAACAGATGAAACAACGCTGACAAGACAAACCTTTGCATTGCCAATATCCAGAACGTGCTAATACACTCAATAATGTTAACGTTAATACTCACTGATGGTTATGTGCATTTGAATTAAAGTCTGAAACTGAATACTTTATTCTGCAGTGCAAGACCAAAGTATTGTTACGAGGAACTTCACGCAAATAGCATACGTAATAATGTGGAGTTAAAATGCAGGTTCTGTGATGATTTCCAATAAGCTATAGACAATCTAATTTTAGGATGTTCTGTATTTTACCCCAGATGAATATAAAAATCGTCACGATATAGTAGGGCAATATTTACACTGGACAATGTGCAAACACTATGGAAAATATGTAAACAAAAATAGGTAAAAACGTCACTCAGCACCGGTTACAGAAATAGAAGATGTCACTATTCAGTTGGATTACCCCATCTGCACAAATAGGAAAATTGAAGCAAATAGTCCGGACATTATTGTCAAAAACCAAAAAGAAAAAACTTGTCTATCAATTGATATGTTAACATAACAACCAAGAAATTCGAAAAACTATCAAAATATAAAAACAATGAAATTGAAATAGAAAATAATTTGGAAATTGAAAACAAGAATAGTACCGGTAATAGTAGTTTCTTATGGTATGATAAAAATAGAACAAAACAAAAAAACACAATGAAAGTATCCCTAGAAACACCAGCCTAAGAGATATACAAGAAATTGTCTTGTTAAGTACAGCCTACACACTAAGAAGAAATTTTCTAGGGAGGTTATGAGAGATAAAAAAAGAAATTGAAATGGATCCATAACAACACACTACGACCTGCGTTAGGTCGTCTCGCCGACTTGGTATGTAGTGCGACCATATCAGAAATAGAATTATGATGAAAAATGGCATAATAATTATACATACAATACATAATAATGAGGATCCAAAACGCACGTCTGCGAGAAATATCAGGTAACCATAAAACATCTAATCTTATGATATTCTGTACTTGAACCAGTTAGATAATTAGAACACATCACAGTCCTTTAGGATTACACCATCTTTACAAACAGGAAATAAAAAAATAGAAATTTAAAACAAGAATAATATCTGTGATAGCAGGAATGCTTGTAATTATAAAAAAAAGTACACAACAATTTCGCAGGATATCACAGCTTAAGTGAAATACAAATAATTGCCTTGGTATGTACAACTCACATAAGAAGAACATTGTCCAAGTAACTCTATGGATGTTATGGGAGTTGGGAAAACAAATCATGATATATAGGCATAAAAACTACCACAACCTGACTTAGATCTTCTCGCAGACTTGGTAGATAGTGCAACAATTTTAGAAATCAAAATGAAAATAATAATACTAATTACACACGTTTCCTTTTTTGCAGCGATAGCATGTATTAAGGTTTGCTCCAAGACAAATGAATTTGAACAAAAATTTGAAAGAATATTTTATATTTGTATGCAATTTTTAAACACAGCATGAAGAAGACAGATATACTATCGAAATATTATTAATGACTGAAAGAATATTTTACGCCTGAAAATGAGTCATTTTGCAACCATGTGTCACTCTACGCTCTCAATATATCGATATGTTTTATATATGCTATCTCCGATAATGAAATTTTCTGAATGTATATTTCATTTTTATTTTTAAACCTTCCTATTTCTGGGACTATTTAAAGATTGCCTCATCAGCAGTAATACACTTGGCACAAAGAACATGCAATAATATGCAAATAAGAATGAAGCCAATACAGCCAAAGAAAATTCATTGCGATATACGATGTTATAGATAGTGCTTCAAGAATACATGGTTTACTATAAAAATGTTCTACAAAGTGTAACTGAAAAAAATAACTTTTTGAGAAATATTAAATTAACTTTTTAAGAAAATATTCAAATTAGATGAGAATAATATTTAAATAAATTAAAACCCTGTACACAAAAATAAGCCTTGTCAATCTCAAAACAGCTGAAACTTGTTGCATCCGCCACAATCTGCTCCTGGGGAACATCCTAAAGTGCTTTGTTAAAATATGGAAATGTTAGAAATTCGATGAGTAATTGTCTCAAAATAGAGTAATATAAATAGGAAAAAAACTTGTTGTCACTTGTTCTAGTGAATATATAGGACGAGAATTAGTATATTATTTATAACACTTCGATTAATTTCGTCTCTCTAAAAGATTTTTTATTTTAACATTCGTTAATGCAGACTTTTAAAATAAGTGTCAATGTCTACCTTCTTTAATCTCTGTCTGACTAAATTTACTTGTAAGGAAAGGAAAGGTCTGGGCGGTCTTATTGCGTAAGTGATATGGGAATGGAATGTAGAGTCATATAACAAAGTCAAGTTCCATCCAAATGTTCTCGAAAATGCATGATTCTGTTTTACGTTCATATCTAAACAAGAGATTAATTAACATATATTGAAGAGAACTAACTGTGAAAAGCTACTATCAACGAGCTCCTGATCATCCATGGTATGAAAAATAGTGAATGGAGGGACTAAGTTTTGATAGAGAATAATAAAATAGTGTATTCTTATTCTCAATGCAAATTTAGTGATTTTAAAAATATCAAACCTTGTATAACTGCCTAGGACCGGAGAACCATTTGTATTATCATATATAATTAAAGTCATATTGTGTTTTACTTTATTTGACAGTATATGTACTGAAGCAGTTTTCAAAAATATTTTAATGAATCACCCCTCATCTTGTATGTAAATATGACGCCTCTGTACGGTTATTTTATAATGTTTACTGTCATAGATCATCATTGTATTTCAGACAATCATTGCCGCCTCGTTCTACACAGTAACAATACTATCGACATAGAACAAATTATTATTATTATTATTATTATTATTATTATTATTATTATTATTATTATTAATATGTTATTATTATTAATATGTTATTTTTCATCATATTTCGATTTCTGCTATGGTCGCACTACTAACCAAGTCTGCGGGAATACCTAAGGCAGGTAGTAGCGTGTTGTTTTGGCTCCATTTCATGTTTTTTCTATCTTCCCCATCATCCCTAGTGTTACATTGACAAAGTTCTCCTTAGTGTGTGGGCTGTAATTAAAAAGACAATTTTTTTGTATATCTCTGAAGCTGGGGTTTCCAGGGATTCTTTCAATGTGTTGTTTTGTTCCATATTTTATCATTCCAAGTGCACCTACTATCATTGGCACAACACTTGTTTTCAATTTCCACATTTTTTCTATTTCAATTTCCAGGTTTTTCTACTTTGACAGTTTTTCGCATTCCTCGGTTGCTATGTTACAATCCGCTGGACAAGCCATATCAATTAATAGGCAAGTTTTTTCCTTCTGGTTTTTAACAATAATGTCCGGACTATTTGCTTCAATTTTTATGTCAGTGTAGATGGTGTAATCCACTAGAATGATGACATCTTCTATTTCTGTAACGGTGCTGTGTGATGTTCATACCAGTGTTTGCTTACAGATTTTCGATATTTTTTGCACATTGTCCAATGTAAATATTGCCCCAATCTATCGTGGTGATTTTTATATTCATTTGGGGCAAGTACAGAACAGCCTGAGATTAGATGGTCTATTGTTTCTTTCTGTTTATCACAAAACCTGCATTTTGGATCCATATTATTATGCATAATATTTGCCTGAAAGTTTCTAGTGAAAATACTTTGGTCTTGCGCTGCAAGAATAAAGCTTTCGGTCTCAGACTTTAATGCAGATGCACGTAACCATCGATGAGTATCAACTTTATCAATATTTGATTTTTTGGCACGTTCTGGATATTGGCCATACAGAGGTTTGTCTTGCCAGCGTTCTTTCATCTGTTCAAGAGCTTTATCTTTGGCTTTCATTTCAATATTGTTTACCGCAATAGTTCATTCTTGGCTTCTGCTTCTCCAGAATCTACTAACTGTAAATCTTGTTTGTATTTACTGCCTTCTTTTATTATTGAATATTTTTTCTTTCCTTCTTCATGTTGCCTTACTAATTGTATCATCCAATCCTTTGTTGTTTCTATGTATGTTCTTAAGCCAATAGTTGTTGTCTTGTATGATAATTCCAGCTGAATAAGACCTCTTCCACCTTCTTTACGGGGTATGTATAGACGGTCTACATCAGCCTTTGGATGATGCATCTTATGCTTAGAAAGAAGCTTTCTTGTTTTAGCATCCATTCGCCTGATGTCGTTTAGAGTCCAGTTTAAGATGTTAAAGCTATACTGGACAACTGGGATTGCAAGGCTATTAATGGCCATAACTCTGTTCTGTGAATTTAATTCAGTTTTTAATATCATTCGTAGCCTTCTATAGTACTCTTTACGCACTATTTCTTTCATTTTTTTATGGTGAATATTTTCGCTGTCATTTACACCTAGGTATTTATAAGCTTCTTCTGGCTTTAATGTTTTTATTGTTACAGCAGGGTCTAAGCTAATTGAGGATGTTTGCTGTAGTGATCCCCGTAAAACTGTAGCTTTAGCACATTTATTCAAATTGAATTTCATTCCAATTTCTTCGCTGGAGCATTTTACAGTTTGCAGAAGACCTTTCAGCTCATTATCATTCTTATCATACAACGTTAAGTCATCCATGTAAAATATTTTGGCCGATTTTATAACCACATTGTGTCTTATTACGTTGACTGGTTAGTGCTATTAATGATATACAGATGTTTATTTCAACAGACATATACGTTCCATTTCTATGATTGAGGTAAAGGTTTCTTTTCTATATCGACATGCACTTTTTGATGAAATGGATGATTACGGGTGATACCATTTATATATTTAATGTCTTTAAAATCCAGAAATCTGGCACACTATTGAATGCCTTACGATAATCTATCTAGGCAGTACTAAGATTTTTTTTTGTACTCTAGCAGTTTTCCAGGATCATTCTCTTAATAAACAATTGGTCGTTACATTCGTAACTGCCACGTTTGCATCCTTTTTCTTCAAGTGGTAACATACCATTTCTTTCCAAGAATAAATATGTATGTTTTGTTAAAATAGATGTTAATAGTTTATATGCTGTCGGAAGGCATGTAATTGGTCTGTAGTTTTTCGGGTTGTTTGCGTCACTATTCTTGGGTAGAAGAAATATCATTCATTTGGTCCTCCATGCAGGAATTTTAGTAGGAGCGTCAAACATTTCTTGTAGTTTGGGGCTAGTTTTTTATGTGCTGTATTTAAACAATAAACTAAAAGTTAGGTATTTTATCTATACCTGGAAATTTTCAATTGTGTGCTTTTTTAGTGCAAATTTAACATCCTCTTCTGTAATTCCAGCCCATGTCTGTTCTGGTTTATTTTTGATTCGTTCTATCTCTTGTGCAATCCAATCTACTTCTTTTTATGTTCTTTAGGGCAAGCCCATAGTTTTTTCATTATTATTATTATTATTATTATTATTATTATTATTATTTTGGTATTGCATACTGATATATAAAGTATATTCTTGGGGCATGGCGTTACAAACCATGAAAATTTCTTTTTTGCTGAATCTTCACAGAATAAATAATGCTCTTCACTTATTATTCCTTCTTCCTCTCAAGTCAAACCTAAGCGTTTTTTTTATTTTCCCAGAGATATTTCCAAGAACTTCCATCACAAGAGGAATTAATTCTATATTCTTGTTCCAAAGAGTCATCAGCTAATAAGTCAGACCTAGAACTTTTTATATTTTTAGTTTTTTTTTAAATCAATTTTTGTGTTGTATGGGACAAAAATTTAACACATGCACTTATCTAAAATACAAAGGTCGTTTTTTCGAGCTGCACTGATATGATCAGTCTGAACGGAAGATGTGACTCATTTTTTAATAAAATTTTCTATTATTATTATTATTATTATTATTATGTCATATTTCATCATATTTCGATTTCTGCTTTGGTCTCACTACCAACCCAGTCTGCGGGGAGACATAAGGCAGGTAGTGGCGTGTTGTTATGGCTCCATTTCATGTTTTTCTATCTTCCCTATCATCCCCAGCATTACATAGATAAAGTTTTCCTTAGTGTGTGTGCTGTACTTAATAAGACAATTTTTTGTATATCTCTTAAGCTGGGGTTTCCAGGGATTCTTTCAATGTGTTGTTTTGTTCCGTTTTTTATCATTCCAAGTGCACCTACTATCACTGGCACAACTCTTGTTTTCAATTTCCACATTTTTTCTATTTCAATTTCCAGGTCTTTATATTTTGACAGTTTTTCAAATTCCTTGATTGCTATGTTACAATCCGCTGGACAAGCCATATCAATTAATAGACAAGTTTTCTCCTTCTGGTTTTTAACAATAATGTCTGGCCTGTTTGCTTCAATTTTTCTGTCTGTATAGATGGCGTAATCCCATAGAATGGTTACATCTTCTATTTCTGTAACCGGTACTGGATGATGTTCATACCAGTGTTTGTTTACAGCTTTTCCATAATGTTTGCACATTGTCCAAAGTAAATATTGCCCAACTCTATCGTGGCGATTTTTATATTCGTTTGGGGCAAGCACAGAACAGCCTGAGATTAGGTGGTCTATTGTTTCTTGGTGTTTATCACAAAACCTGCATTTTGGATCCATATTATTATGCATAATATTTGCCTGAAAGTTTCTCGTGAAAAGACTTTGGTCTTGTGCAGCAAGTATAAATCCTTCAGTTTCAGACTTTAATCCAGATGCACGAAACCATCGATGAGTATTAACTTTGTCAACATTGGATTTATTGGCACGTACTGGATATTGGCCATGCAGAGGTTTGTCTTGCCAGCGCTGTTTCATCTTTTCAAGAGCTTTATCTTTGGCTTTCATTTTTATATTTTTTGCCGCAATAGTTGGTTCTTGGCTTCTGTTTTGCTTTTCTACATTATTATTATTATTATTATTATTATTATTATTATTATTATTATTATTATTATTATTTCTTTTGCTTCCGAGTCCCGAGCAGAGAGCTAAACTCAGAAATCATATCTTTCATTGAACAAAATTGTAAAATCAAAACAAAATGGAAATAAAACAAACTTATAGGACACACATTTTACTTTGGAAAAAATACTTTGTAAATTTTGCATTGTACTTAAGAGAAAACATTTTGGTATTGCTTTAAGGTACGGGCACCAGATAAACCTTCAATGAATCTATCAGAATCTTTTCTACTACAAGTGATCCAACCAGAGGTTGAATTATTGATGACTTCATGATCCTTATTTTTTATAGTTTTTTGAAAATGTTCAAGGATATATTACAGTCTGCATGAACTGTCATGTCAAGAAAAATTAAATTCTATTTTTGTAGTATTTTTTGTATTTGATCAATATGTTTGGGTAATTAGCTTTGATTGTTCTGTACTGATTGTATGTATTAAAAAATCCCATAAAAATATTATAGGTTTTATGTCTGTAACGGGGTCCGAGTAATGTTCATACATTTCTAGCTTTTACCTTAAAGATTACATGATTTTCACTGTAGGTATTTGGCCATACTATCTTACCGTTTGCGATACGGTGCAGGGGATATTTCCTACGAACGAGAAATCGGAGAACCAAGTTTGAATTTCCGTTGAATTCGTAGCATTTACTTACGAGCAAAAACACTTGAAAAATTATGAATCTGTCTCTTCTCATTCTAGCTATGAGTTAAATAGCAAGACAGTTTGGGTTTTATTGCTTTGGTTAGCAACCAGTCTACCGCAAAAGTAATTGTAACCTACTGAAGAAAAAATTTTCTACCTAGTCAATGTTTCTTTCGGTACATAATCGACAATGTTTCTCTCGGTAAATGATAACGTATGTCACTTAACTGACTGATCACGCAGAATATTATACACGTTGGATGCTATATCGTGCGACCTGATACAAGATGGCAAAATGTTTCTGGATATTAATCACATAATTTGCATTGCGGATTAGCGCCATTTTTCAGTAAGGTTTCTTTGTAATATCTATATAGCAAGAATTGTTTCTATTCAGTAAGAATAAAGCATACTGTTTCTGCTTCTAATCCTCTGTTATACGTAATTACTGCACAGTAGGATATTGGTCTACATGAATTTGTTTGGTATGGAAAGAGTTTTTATCATGATGATATTTATCTCTCAATCATTCATTTAGTTCGTATGTATGGTGATTTAAGCACCACAAGTTTACATACGCTAAAACGTTTCAGAAAATAACTTCCCATGAAATGTGAATAAATCGTATATGCCTGTGTCTAAATATCAAGGCAATTCTGAATGTAGTCAGATTCCGGACAAGAAAAATTCCGCTTTCAATAAATTTTAACCGTTAGCAAAAAGCATTACAATCGGACAAAGTTTATAAAATATTTCTCTTCAAATAAATTTTACCTGAAAATTAGACTTCTAAATTAGCATATACGAAACCGTTCTTTTCAAAATTGTTGAGAGTTTCTTTAAAATATTTTGGTTTTGTGAGCATCCAAACTCACAATTTTCTCTCCATGTTAGATGCTATACACATATTTATTGTTTTTACTACTGGATGTCTTTATATAATACGTGTTTTTTAAGGCTTCTTATGATTTTGCAGCACCAGCTGAACGGCTCTGATAAAATATCAGCTTTATTAGAATCTACAGATGCATGCAATTTTGCCATTTTAAAGAACTTATCATGAAAAACGTTATACATAAGGCGAATTCTTTTATCGATATTTCTTAACGAGTTTAACACAAGAACATAATAGAGTCTAAATATACAAATAACGTTATAAATATATAGAGATTATTGATAGATACATTTAACTCAGGTAATCGACTTTAATTCACTATATGTATGCAAATACTGTTACAAATCAGATATCTGTTAAAATCGATAAACAGAAAACTAATATCAAGGTCATATATTTAAGTCCTACAGAAAATATTGGGAACCCGGATATTCTGTTGGCGTTGGTTTACACACACACACGCATATATATATATATATATATATATATATATATATATATATATATATGTAATTTAGAGGATATATTGAGGACCTAAACGGAAATTCACGAATTCATTGGACGATATATTTGAATTTTTATTTGTTTAATTTAATTTTTTTTTAATTTGAGTGGAAAGTCTCTTCATTTGTTTACACACACACACACACACACACACACACATATATATATATATATATATATATATATAATATACCGTTTACCTCCATACATATATGTATATCTATAAAGTAAGCAGCCTTTCCACTCATATACGAGTATCCATTAAAAAATAATAATGTTAAATATGAATTAAAATAGGAAGAAATATATATATATATATATATATATATATATATATATATATATATATATATATATATCCCTCCAATCATGGTCAGGGGTTTGGATTATTTTTTCTTATGTCTTAGGTAAGATACAGATATATAGATAGATCAATTTATATTTTGTTAAGACGGCGTATCGATATAAATCATTTTCCGCCATTTTTAAGACGGCGTATCGATATACATCATTTGCCGCCATTTGTGTCTTGTATAATAAGTACTATCCTTCAATTTATTAAGAGAAGAAATTGACTGAGTCACTTATATATAAATAAAAAGGAATTTATTTTTTTTTGAGCAATTAAAATTTGAATAAACTAACTTAAATTATTAATCATAACTGTTTGAATAGATTGAATTAAATTTAACTAATTATCAAAACCTTCTGGAGTTTTGGATATTGTGGACCAGATATGTTTTTCCACTTAATACTTCTGTAAGGTAAACGATAAACATTTAAACCGTGTAATTGGGCAAATTGGCAATATAGATAAAATGACATAATAAACAGTTTTTAATAATAAAAATAAAGTTTTTGTAATAAAACTTTAGCTGCGTGGGCATTTTAGGATAGAAATAACGAATTTAATAAAGAACTTAAAAGAAATAGCATTTTAAAAGTTGGGTTTGTATTTATTGAATACAGGGTAAATTATTTTGGTCATTTTACTAATTCTTTATCATTATTTTTCCATATGTCACAAGAATTAAGATGATCTATATTCGACGAGCATTAACTCGTTTATTAGAAAAACTAAAAGAAAAATTATCTTCCCTCGAGATTTGAACTCTAATAGTTTAACTTTAGTTATGGGATTTAAAGGTTTTCCAATATAAAAATATGCTGATAGGGGTTATGTGCATTCACACTTACACAAGAATACACATCCTCTTGAGAATATCCAAAATCATAAGTTCCTGTTACAAAACACCTTATATATATATATATATATATATATATATATGTGTGTGTGTGTGTGTGTGTGTGTGTGTGTGTGTGTGTGTGTGTGTGTGTGTGTGTGTGCGTTTCTTAGCGTTAGTCAACTTTTTAAATTGTACATGATCCTGTTTCATTGATTTTCAGTTTAACACAATGCTTACATCATGACAAAATATAACGACCGCGAAGACTTATTGATTCCAAATCGCATGACGTGAGAAAGGAAAAAAATAAAAATATCTATAAAATACTACCCAAAATATATAAGTACATTCGAAAGAAATATTCGTGACGTAAGAAAGGTATTTCCAAAAATTATGTAAGAAAGAACGAATGAAGTAAATCGGAAAAATGAAGCAACCAGTCATGATTGAATTGACTTGTAAAGAACAAAACTCAATATTAAGAAAATACGATGTTTGAAGAAAACAAGGATCGATGTGTTGCTAGGTTTTAGCAAAATAATTTAGTAAAAAATTTTATTTGGAAGAAAGATATATTTAACGCGAAACTATAAAATCAAATAAAATGTTTTCCCAAATTTACATTAAACGCTTACAGAAAAGTTTTTTCGACTAATAAAATTCTATATTTCGGTCGATTCATTCTTCAACTAGCTTTACGAATTTACTTTTTGTAGTTGATTTTTTCTCGCTAAATGCGTTATTGCAGATGTAGTAGCCTTGTAGGTCACTCTCTGAAAAACTCTGAAATGAGTGGGAAAACACGTCAGTTAATAGTCCCCATACATTTATATGAAATGCTGAGCTAAAAGGACATCTCTTTATTTATATTGAATATAATAATTCTTTGAGAATTTTATATACATTTTTGTAACATCGCTAACACCGAAACAGAAAATTTTCATTAGAAACAACGACAGAAATGAAGAACAACTATTTAATATCAAGCGTAATATAAGGCATTATATGTGGGACATCTCTGCTATGATAAAATTTTCAGAAAACAGAGGTTGGAGGCAACAGAACGTGGTTCTACAATGGATGCTATAAATACCGTTAGGTAAAATAGGAAATAAAATAACCTTGTATATATAATCAGAAAAAGAGAGTTGAAATTTTGGTCAAACATAAGATGGAGAGTCAGTCAGTTAAGTGCCATACGTGAAACACGCTTGGGCGATCATGTCTCGAAAGAGACATGACTGACTGGGCAGAAGATTATCCCGCAGTAGGTTGCCGTTGCTTTCTGCGGTAGACTGGTTGCTTACCAAGGCCATAGAACCCAATCTGTCCTGTTATTTAACCCATAACTGGAAGGAAGAGACGGATTAATACCTTTCCCAAGGGTATTTGCGCGTAAGTGAAAGCAATGAATTCAACTGGAATTCGAACTCGGCACCCCGATTTCTCGTTCCGAGTTGATATCCACTGCACCACAACGCACATCCAAGATGGAGAGTACGTATAGAGAATTTGATACTCACATGATATTTTGATGTCAAGATAAAGTGTGAAACAGGGAGTAAGCTGCGTAACGAGCATCTGTAAATAAACATTAAGATGAAGAATAAGGGAGAAAATATGGGACAGAGGTAGAAAATATAAAATGTTATGGAGAGTCATGATCGTTGAGATGATGACCATAAATATCATTTAAATGAATAAGATCCCGCCAAACATCAGCTTAAGCATTAAAGCTTTATAATTTAACCCTAGAAGATTTCGGTTTTCCTATTTTAATGTTCTGATGAATTGCTATTCTTAAGTTAATATTTGCGTAAGTGTATGACGAGTTCTACAGCAATTAGATATCCGTAGAAATTTCCAAATCCCATCGTTAAATAATTGAGCTTATCAACTTTAATAAAATATTGCAATAACAATTATAAATATGAACGCAGGTCGGCATTTTAAGAACCGTATACATTTTTTTTTAAAAATTAAAAGTGAAAACTTTTTTTTATTTCATTAAACCAACCGATAAACAATTGTATCTTATATTTTCTTGTATCCGTTCTTTACTTCATTCATTTACTCAATTTTGTCACCTACTTCACGCAATGAGAATCAAATAGTTCACTATTTATTAGTTACTGTCAAGGCATAACAGTCATGCTAACTAACCAAGGCAGGTACAAACACAATTATAATAGAATAGTCCAAGATACACGATTAATTAATCAGAAGTATGATATAAAAAAATCCTTTTTCTTTTCATTGCATATGGTCTTGTGTGTGTCCAGTAAGGATATATAATACATTAAAACATGGACAAAATTCTAAAGCTATCATAAAGACTTGAAAGGGAAGCTAAATGTCAATGTGAACAAGCATGATTTTAAATTATTATTAAAATTATTATTTTTTATTGATTATTTTAATTTATCGCCCCGGCAGTTATACGAGTTTGAATAAATACGTTTCCTCATGACGGAAAGACAGAAACGAAAGTTGTTACAGAGATTAGTTTTTCAAATCTTGTTTGCATATTTCTTCCAAATCCAAATCCAGAGTCTTTTAAATCTTGTTGAGAAAATATCTTCTTGGTTGACCTTCACCACTTTCCCGGTATCGAATGAGAACATCACGCCATCATTTTCTTCACTGCCTTGGTGTCGACACTTTCGTTCTAATAGTCTAACTTTTGTCATGGCCAGCCCGTCTATGTTTGCTCTTTTGATCGTCTTGATTATAACCTTGACTGTTGAATCAATGTATTGCTCCTACAGTCAGTTATGATGATACCAAGCGTGATTTAATAACTTTTACGTCGAACCACTGCAAGGCTCTCTACAGTGGCGGTGTTGCAATTTCTTCCAGTAAAATAAACTTATTGCATAATATTATTCTTCACACTATATATATACTTGGTTCCTGAAACATTCGAAATTGAAGCATTATCTTTAATAACGATAAACTTTTCATAGCGCTTAATGTACAGGCAACTTTGCGATAAGAGACTCTGAAATTTATATGTAAAATTTGACTTCTTATCAATTAAAACAGAAACAAATTCAATAAAAACCGATATTTTGTTTTCGTGTATATTTTGACATCTAACAATTCTGTAAATATTTGTAAATTAAAATATTGTTGGGAAAATATATGAGATCCCGTGGAATAAGAAGTAAACAGCATATTTCATCTTTTATTTAAAAATTTATTTTATTTTATTTTTTATGATAAATAACTAATACTAATAAACTGATGTCACCCTCGTCGTTGATGTATTGTTTGATATTTAGGGATGTTTGTAATTTCATGTTAAGAAACAAATATTTTAGAAAAGTTTTGCAAATAAAAACAATCGATAGCGCAAGTCGAATTATCTAGAAATCCAAGAAATATAGGAAAAAATCATATTGAAAACGCTTGAATGTGCAGTTGGTTTTTCTTTCTTTTTTTCGCTAGCAGCAGTTATTATTTAATTTTGTATAAACAGTGAAACAATTGAGCGCTGAATAAGAAACAGAAAAGATAAGTATCAGAAAAGATTCATGTAATTTTTTTATTAAAATATTTTGTAGAAAACGTTGACAAAACTAATAAGCCTCTGTTAATGTATGATATGTTACTTTCATTAATAGATGAAATTTTTTGTGATATAATAATAACGCAATATTAAAAACAAATTCTTACGATTTTCTCTATCATTTAATATTTGCAACACGAGCTCATGGGATTGTTGAAATCGGCAATTCGAGTGTAAGTGTATGGTATATTCACAGTGATTTAATATTAATCCCTATAAAAGTTATTACAAAACGGATTCATCTTTTGTGACATATTAAAATGGTAATTGAGGATATGCGGCGAGTGCAAAGTGGAATCAGAATGCTGAGTTCGGATTCCTTCCGAAACTATCGCATGCTCTTTTGAATTAATAACTTTAGCTATGGCATGGATACTTTTCTTCTCTTACCTGCTAAGAGTTAAACACTGGATTACCTGGCTCTCTATCGTTGTATGGGACTACACCCTGGGGTAAATGAATTGAAACAAATTTGTTTAAATTATAACCTTCTGCAAATTAATTGAAACAACATTTCTAGGATCTTTTACATTTCCTCTGATCCTTTATACGTCGTCTCTTAACCTTGTTCTCTTCTGAACGCATTGATTTTTTTTACTTTTTTGAATGATGAATTCAGTTTGTTACTTCGCCTTGATGATACAACTGACTGTTGAAACGATAATATTGATAATATTCGTGATCTCTTCGTAAGTTTTGCCAGTGTGTGTTCGTGCAGCGTTAAAGTTGGAGGAAAGATCATTGTGGACAATGGGCGTAGGACAACTAATCCACTTTCGAGACAATAAGTGTCCGTGTGTGATAAAAATCTAAAGTAATCATGGATGACACGCCATTTTCAAGACCAAACAAATTTCATCATACACACTGAAAATAGATTTATATTAACATACTGTACAGCACTCCACACAGCGGATGTGCGTTGTGGTCTAGTGGATGTCGGCTCGGAACGAGGAGCCGGGGAGCCGAGTTTGAATCCATTGTATTCACTTACGCGCAAATACCCTTGGGAAAGGTATTAATCCGCCTCTTCCTTCCAGTTATGGGTTAAATAGCAGGACAGATTGGGTTCTATAGCCTTGGTCGTCAACCAGTCTACCGCAGAAAGCAATAGCAACCTATTGTGGGATAATCTTCTACCCAGTCAGTCATGTCTCTTTCGAGACATGATCGCCCAAGCGTGTATCGCGTATGGCACTTAACTGACTGACTGACAGCACTCCAAATACAGTAATATGAGGAAAAAATATAGAATTTCATTATACCCTGTCACTCTAGTGGGTCTAAAACTGACCGTATGGTAAAAGAAAAGAAGCTGAAGCATTTTTTTAATTAATTTGCACAAGAATGTAAATCTAGAACTATAGAACTCTGAATGCCCAAACAAGTGGAAGTTGATGTCTAAACATTGCATTAACTTTCTAAAGATGGCGTTGACATTTACACGTAAAAGAGTGTCATATTTGCCTGAAACAGTGTGACGGTGGTGGTGTAGGATATTACTTGCACTTTTTTGTTTATTCTATTTTATATAAATTATACTCACTTCAAATGTTTTTTTATGACCTACAAGAGTTTACATATGGGAACTCGTTAGGACTTCCGAGAGACTTGAGATATTATAGTGGATGTAGAATAGCTAGAATATATTGGTCTGGTGAAAGGAATATTGTGGTAGGTTTGTGTCATTAATTGTGGATAGCTAAGGATAAGATACGACAACATAAATACAAGCCTTTTATCATAACTCCTTTTGACTTGTGTCAGATTCATGTATTCGTGATATAGCTTTCTTATTTTGGTGTCCTAAATGTATGGAGTAAGTTTGATATTGGATTGGCAAATAGTTCTCATAGTTTTACTGTTGGACTCGCTAAATGTAACATAAGTCATTTAGATCGACCTGAAGTATTGACACCAATGTATTTCTTTTTAAGCAGAAACTCCTGCCTCTTTAACAGACAAATACATGACAATTATAAGCGAAACATATTTTATCTTAGAAATATCACAAAGAAATATACAACCCTATTAAAAACGAAAAGAAATTCAAATGAACTATTAAAATATTTCAAAACAGAAAGCTTTACCACAACCATAGCAATAAAAAACTACATAAAATAAAAACTACAATAAACCAATAATATTTAAGAGTTCAAATACTTAATAAACAGTGTTCCCGCTTAAACAAAACTCAAAAATAATTACATTGGCCTCACAGTTACATGCATATTTTCACGAATTACGTTAAAACTACCTGATCCTGATCGATATGAAAACCAAAAGTAATAACGAGTAACGAAGCCGTAAAATTGAAACGAACCTTTTCGCCAACAGTCATTAGAGACTAAGTCAGCATGGGTCGTCTCTCGCGGAGGATAGATCAAATCGTTCGAGGGCTTAATCTTAATAGATCGCAGTGTTGCGGCTGCTCTGCTAAGTAAGACACCTTAAGCCTGAAGTCAAGTGGTCTACGAGTCATCTCTCGTCTCACGCTCCACAGGGGGTTCAAAATTAGACGTTTACGGCAAAATTCCATCTGTCGCAGATGTCAAGAACCCTAGATATAAAATGAAAAATAAAAAAATAAAATCGCACTTGATGAGAGCTTAAACAATAGCCGAAAGCGATTGGATATGTGGAATATTTAGTTTTAATACACGTTTTTTGAAAACAAGAAAAACTTATTCTGTGCTTAATCACAGCTCTTTGGCAGACGTCTTTAACAAAACATATATAAAAGATGAATTTCTGCCAACGTGCACAATTATATATATATATATATATATATATATATATATGTGTGTGTGTGTGTGTGTGTGTGTGCGGTTGTTTGTGTGTGCGTGTGTACCGAAGAATATTACTATTGTCATTATGTCATACATTCTTTTATAAACAGTTTCTCTTTGGCTCACTCACTCTCTCTCAATTTTTTTTCTCTCTCCCTCTCTCTCTCTCTCTCTCTCTATATATATATATATATATATATACATGTGTGTGTGTTTGTGTGTGTGCGTGTTTGTGCGTGTTTGTGTGTGAGATGTAAACGTACTATGATTTATATTTTTAAAATAATTTATTTTCTTCAAGGAAGGCGCCGTACATTTTGTTAACCAAAGTACTTATATATATATATATATATATATATGTGTGTGTGTGTGTGTGTGTGTGTGTGTGTGTGTGTGTGTGTGTGTGTGCGCTTCTATTTTCATATTTATATGCATGATTGCTCATAATTCTGCTGAAATTTATTTAAACATACTCACGAATATATATATATATATATATATATATATATATTTAATTGTGTGTTTATATGTGTGTATCTGTGGGAGTATATATATATATATATATATATATATATATATATATATAGAACATCTCGATAATTCATGTACGTGAGAGTTTGAACCGAAAATCTTTTAGGCGGGCCAGAATTTACAGGCATTAATTACCGTCCAAATATGTCTTGGAGTTTTGTCAGAATCCATGAATACAACATCAGATTGGCCTGCCATCACGCACTAGAAATTTTCCCACCCACGAACCTGCCTTCAAATCCCGCTGCCAACCTCTCCCCGCCAAATCGAGCCAGTTTGGCACGCGTTTTTGTTGCGTTGTTCTCTTGAAGACCAACTATCTGGAGGGCCCCATTTAGACATTCATAAAGAAACACTTGAAAGAAGCGCAAAGGCCCCGCCCTTTTACTTTTTTCTTGCGATTTCTCGCATTGAATGCTCACCATACCCAAGACACACAACGATTACAATGCAATAGCAACGACTTACTCACCCGAACGACGATGATACAAGAGCGATTTTTCGACTCACCTCGACCTTTTCCCACGCACTCACACACACACACACACACACACACACACACACACACACACACACACACACACACACACACATATATATATTTATATATATATATATATATACAGGCTCGTTTTCTGTTTTAGTGCAAACGATGTTTCGATTTGAAAAGGAGGGTGAAAAATGAAAACAGTTCAATTTGTTTTTCTTGGCAAAAATGTGGCTCCACTCTATCGACATATAGAATTATTTGTGTATTTATCTCTGCATGTGCTTTTTCCGTTGATCTAACTTTATGTAGACAATATGACATACATACCATCTACTTACATAAGCACAAACAACATACATATAGCTATGTGATTTTAATTTACATAAATATATTTAAAATCAATAATGCGTAAAAACTTAGAGATTTAGTAACTATATGTTTGTCTCTGACACGTCCGACATTTCCGATAATCCGTAGGTGCAAACATCTATTACATAGAATTTATTAAAAATGCAAACATGGTTTGTGGCATTTATATATTATCATACTGCTGGTGTTACTTTTTATAAAATATTGGATGTGGATATTAATACTATCTTTGTAACTTCGTTTAAGTAATTTGTGAGAATGTGTGAGTATGTTTTTTGATATCTGTCATACAAAATTCATGTATTTTTTACCTTTAAGTTTTATTCATGTTTATCTTTCATACAAAGTTTTGAAAAAAATATGTGAACAAACCCCGTACAATATATAGAGTCTGCCACCATTGTGAAGGCCGATATATTTATCTATTTAAAAAAAATTTTCAATTGACACGATCAGTCTCAATTCAATAGATGAAGATTATTTTGTGATAGTCCTAATTATACTAAGGATTAAGAATGTATATATATATATATACATATATATATATATATATATATATATATATATATATATATATAAAGATGCATAATTTGTCGTCCAATTTATACGAAAATGCAAATAATACTGAAACTTTATTTTAAGAGATATATTTACAAAACTTATCAAGAAAACAAATAATAATTAAATTAAAGTAGTAAAGACTAAATTTATTCAATAAAATTAACATTAGCTTCCACCACGCCCCTCCTCAGAGGACTTCGAAGTTAATGCTACCATTGTTTTTGCCTTCAGATTATTTTTGATTTGACAAAGAATTTTGTTGGTGTCTCGCTCAACTGCACAACACATAAAAATTAGAGGGAATTGCAGTCGAATAAATTGTCTGACATAGGGTCTTTTAGCAGCTGCTCTCAAGCCCAGATAAGCAATACAATATCACGGCAGTTAATGTAGGCCTCATGTTGAGCATAAGGCTCTCACTAACAAATACGGGAGTTTTTTTTATAGGAACGATCAGTAATTGGTAATTAGCATTAGACATATCTATCTTGTATCTGCCTTGTCTTTAGACTGACTCCAAAACACTTTGAAATATTCGTATAGTAGCTTCCGGCACGAATGCCAAGCAGTACAACATGTCATTTGAAAAAAATTCAAGGTGTGATTTGCATCATGAGGCGCTTTTACTTACTGACGGTTCCCAGCTAAACCCACTGTACTGTGGAGCTGAAAAAATAAATGAGACGCATTTGTAAAATTAAATATTTAAAATGGCTACAATCCACCCATCGCACACTGCAGATATATAAAAATGTGTTACATACACTAACGTTTCACCAAACATGTTTTTTTTTAATTACCTAAATTGGAAAACCTGATACTAACAGGCCAGATAGAGGGAAAATGAGACAGCGAGGGTTGCATGGTGTAACAGAAGATGGCATTCTCAGAGCTACCAGGGATAGGAAAACGTGGAAAGTCATGATCGCCTACGTCCTGAAGGGACAGGGAACATAGAAGAAGAAGAATTTCAGCAAGTTAATTTTTTTTAATATATTCAAAATTTTGGGTGAACTGTTGTTTTCTGTTTTGGGCTATGACTTACTATCCTGTCATTAACGAAAGCTGGGTGTTGACATTAAGGTCAGCCATTTGAATCACATTGGTCAGAAATAATGGCAACAAAATATTGTCTATTAAACTGTCAACACCATTTCCCTTAGAAATGATAATGATCAAATTGTATTATTTGTATCTTTGTTCTCATTATGGTTTATATATATATATATTTACATATATATATATATATATATATATATATATATATATATATATATATTATCATAGACACAACGTTTCGATCAATTACCCCATGGTCATCATTAATTACTTGGCTGATATGGATTATCTGTTAATTATTGTCATATATCTTGTGAAATCAGTTATTGTCGTTTCCTGCAGAAATTGTTGCATCACTACCAGATTTATATACACCAAAACAAGTTCAATACTTCGAACTAATACGAAAATAATGAAAATAAATCATTACAGAAATAATCATCTGGCAATAATATATAAAAGACTCCAAAAGACACCACTAATGTCTTTCGGTACAAACGCGTAGTTGATATAGCAATTGCTTATACTTGTGTTACTAGTGATCATGACTTCAATCCAAAAATCTGATAAGAAATACTATAATTTAATAGAACTTTGATTAATGAGCAGAATTCCAAATGAAAAACAGTAACAACTTCAGATTTCAACCTCCAACATGTATTGTGTATCTTCATTTCGTATAATAATGTTGAACAGTTCCCATTTCAGTAGAGCATCTGATATCTGAACATACAATCATTAAACGTTTGTGGAGAAAGAAAGAAAGAATTATCGGTTGAGAAAAGTCCTTCAGTGCCATATATATATATATATATATATATATATATATATATATATATATATATATATATTACTAATTTACCACTTAATATTTTGTTTCGCGGAGAAATAAACAAAATATTATTAACAGAAGGTTAACAAAATTTGAGCTATAGAATAGACCAATTTTTACGCTATTTTCATTCGGACAAAAATCTTCATCTATTTTGTTGTCACAGTATTTTGGCCGCCATGTCCCTTGTTTTCTCTCATGTATATATCAATCTGGTTAATACTTTTTCGAAGTAAACCCTATCTTAAATTTATAGAGTTAGACTGCAGGTTACTCGGATCGCTTTATACATGTTCGGAAGTCACAACATCCGAAACATTATGTCGATATAATTATCGACAGCAATGGTAATAAGGTCAATATGTCGAATGTAAATTGTGAAAACATTAATGACTCCTCATTCTGGAAATTCAGAGAGAAAATTCACAGTATTTAATTTTATATGCAAAATTGTCTTCTTTTAATCAGATATCGATCAGATATGATCTCCCCTTCCATGTTTTACAATGGTTAATACTATTGTGTAGTGACTTCTATCCACATTAAATACTCCAAGATTTCAGCATTCTGGCGCAATTAAATTTTTCTTTATAAAATTAGGGCACTTTGATGTGTTGTAACGTTTAGTTTTGTGACTTCGCTACAATGAGAAAAGATAATACAATCCAAAATATAGCGTATATTGATGAGGATGTAGTCCTGCTGCAAGCTGTCTTAGTATATTGCTAATTCTCTCAAAATTGACTACTGATAGTGTCGTAACTATTTCGTAGTTGTCTAGCGCTGATATATATTTTTGTCTAACGATATAATATGTGGCACGAGGCCAAAATTGAGTCTCGGAATCATCTGTATTATTTGAAAGTGTTGACTAGCCACAATCACTGTCCCAAACAGACTATACAATATTACTTGCAAAAAAAAAACATCACATTGTCCATGTTGTGGATTCTTGTTGAGAAACTACACAAAATAATAACTAACTAAATAATTTGTTTTTGCGACTGATGTGAAAAACTTATTTTTACTCCGTGTGCACGTGTTCGAGATCATTTGTCGCCAATTTGTTTTTGGCGACTGACGTGGAAACATATTTTTCCTCGCCAATTTGTTGTGGATCCTTGTTGAGAAACCACAAAAAATAATAAATAACAGAAACAGATATGGAGATAGAAAATATAAGTTATATTGAACAAAAATATACAAACTGGAACACTGGTTAGTCAATTAAGTTAGTCAATTAAGGAATACTAGGAATAATATTAGTAGAAATCAATATATACAGTATTTTAGTGAATAGGTAAGTCCGTTTAATGACTCTATATCCTTACTGACCAAATGACTCTTTACTGACTCTCTAACTACCACTCAACCCCTGCCGTACACTGTACAGACAGAATTATATATACATATCAGGCGATTCCATTCTTATGTGCAAAAAGGGGTGCTCCCCAACAATCATCATAATATCTAGAAGAGTCTATGAAATTCTAAATAGTCATATATGTACAATTTGTATAAGCGGTGACGGAAATAAAATAAAAATATTGATTAATATTTAGTCTATTCATAATATTATACACAGGAAACAAAAATATTTAGTGATACCTCTTGTGCAATTCATCATTGCTATAGAAATGTCAGTCAACTGGATGAAATTTATGCGGGACTTTTTCTTCTTTTATCTTCTCTTTCTTCAGCACGTAGGTAATCATGGTCTTCCATTTGGTTATGTCTTTTGCAGCACTTAAAATACTTCCTCTGGGTAACTCTACCTAAAACCGTTCCGCCATCCATTTACTCATACCTATAAAGGAAGTCTCGAGATGCTTTTCTCTACATCTCTTTCCTCCTATTAGTCATGTAAGTATTAAATATTCCAGGCTTTTCCTTCTCATTACATGTCCCAGAAAACTCATCTATCTCTTCCTTATGTTAAGTATGTTTTCCCCTCCTTTCTTTTCTCTCTAACACTTTGTTGTTAATCACTTGCTCAGTCCATGGCATCCTCAGCGTCCATCTGTAAAACCAAATTTCTGGTGTCTAGATCCTTTCTTTCATGCTTGATGATATCGTCCAACATTCACTGCCATACAGAAGGACAGATATCACATAGCAATCCAGCACTCACCTCTTTGTTTCCAATGAAATTTTCCTGTCTGCCAGTACTGTGGTTAGCTTTTGAAATGCGTTCATCACTATGTCAATGAATCTTTGTATCACAACATCACACATTCCATCATATTTCAGTGAGCTTCTCAGGTACTTAAATTTCTTTATTTGTTTTATTTCAGTTTCTCCGGAATGTTTTTGACATTTTTGTTTTTTTGTTTTTTATGCTGATGATCATACATTCATTTTTCTGGAAATTTATGCTTAATCCTTTCTTCTTGCTTTCACTTACTACCTTCTGTAGAATGTGCTGCATTCTATTTTCCGTGTCTGCTATCAACACTGTGTCATTTGCGTATCGTACACTGTTGAGATTGTGACCGCCGATAACCAATACTGGCAAGGGCTTTATTTCACTCACAATTGTTTACCTGTATTATAAATAGCAGAAATCCGGTGACGACACACACCCTTGTCTTACGCCCCTTTCTATTTTTGTATATCTGCTTAATTTATTTCCTATCCATACACAACGGTTTACTGCCAATATATATTCTTGTAGAATAAATTAAAACCCTCATTCGACCAACTCTATATACAATTACACACTCATTCAGACACGATAACAAATACGAAAAATCACACTCGAATAAAGAAACGTGCCTAGCATTTACCAGAGAATCAATATTTCTGGTGGTTAACTAATGGCTAAGAGGATGGGGAATTAAACTAAAGAATGTGTGGTGGGGAATAAAGGAATCCTAAATAATGATACGTTCATTTTCCAAGAGCCAACCATCCTAACATTAGCTTATCTAAGTTTACACGAACTCGGAGGAGCCTATGATCCGAGTTAATTATGGAATGGAGCCCTACAGCTACGTTCTTATCTAAAACGCACCACCGAAGGTGAGCTGCCTCTATTAGTCAAAGTCTAAACTATATCACGGGTGTGATCCTTTCGATACTTATCGACAAGATCGAACTTTTTAATTTTCTGGAAATGGCTTCACATCCTGGCTGTTATAACCCAAAGTATCTCCTATGGTTTCTGCCTATGTCAAAGACATTTACCCGGTAAAAGAATCGAACGAGAAATCATAAAAAAAACTCGATCCGCCAAAACAAATCATTGGGCGAATAAACACCTATAAAATGAATAGAATTATCTTTTATGGTAACATCTAGAATGCAAAACGTGCCCTCCGGATCTGCGGAAACAACAGTACACGTCACATTCAAAAACTTGCTCACTAGTCATGAACCATCTATGCTAGGGTCTGACCGCTAACCACGGCCATTTAAGATAGCTAACCAGATAATCATGATCAGACCGATTAGGAAGGTTGGGGATATACATCAGTCATGGCCAGAGATAGAACATCGACGGCCTGTCATATTGAGTCTTGTCCCATTTCACTTTTTATAGTGCCGTCAAGAGACAGACTGCCAATGTCCTGGGGAAGGTTAATTTTAGAGCGCTATACAGGAAAAGATGACCAAAAAGAGGTAACATCCAGTAATAGAACTGGTTTAATTTTTTAACATCGACTTAGTCGACAAAGGCCAGAGTAAGAAACGTTCAGAAGGCGCAATTTGCCTTCTCAAACATTTCTCATATTTTGGGATCCCAGTTCCGATCGAACAAGTTTTGATGTTATTGATATTTCTCGAGTTTTCCACGTCTTTCTGAAGATATCACAAGTCTTTAAGTTTTCGGGATTATGTTAAAGCCTTTTTACTCTTCTTCTTCAACAGCCATCACGCATCTTATTAGAAATTGCTGAGAGGATTAGAATTTTTTTCTTTTTCATTTGATTTTGCCGATGGAGTTTATTTTTATTTTTAGGTGAATTAAAATGTATATTAGCATAGGATGGATTTCGTGTGATTGTCGCTGCTGCCTTTTTGGAGGGGATTTTATTAGGTGATCTTTCTTGAAGGCGGTCATTTTAGACGATGTAGAAGTAAAAGATTTTTAACTAGTAGTGAGACCATGATGTATATTTCATGTGAAGAAGACTGTGCCAATGATGAGGAGAGCGTCACTGGAGGTTGCTGATATCATTTAGATTTCATTACTTCTTTCAGATATTTGAATGAGTCCTTTTTTCTCAAAACTTGGCTTTTTTCATACTTTAGTTTAATTTCTTCTCATTTGGTCAGCAGAAAAGGATAGTTGATTAATCTCTCTACACTTCTAACAGGTTGTTTTTAACCGGTCAAAATGACTGTTATTTTCTTTCCCTTTAATTCCAGGCATTTAGGGATTGAGATGAAGGCTTTTCGATCCAACATTATCTCAAAGCTTCTTCGCCTCTTCAAGTCGTCAGGAGTAGGACTGAGTATCTGACCAAATTGTATCAGACAGGAAGCCATGTGTTTTCATATATTGATATACCGAGTAGATTATATGGTCTTCGGTTATGAGATCTTAACTAAAGGCCTCTTCAGAATATGTAGGTGTGGGTAGCAGTACTTCTTCCATGAGGCTTGATTTCTCATTGGAATTTAATCCCGCACAAATATCAAACATTTTATCCCGGTGTCTTATGTTTAGCGACAAAATTTACGCAAAAGCTTGTCGACCAAACAGAATGACACAATACTTTACTTAAACTCTTAGGTTCTACTAGGAGTCTATCTTCTTTCATAAGATTCTCAATATTCTTCGCACGCTTCAGGAACTACATTCGTAGACTGTACTCTTCCCGAAGAGTTTTGGTAAACAGTCAATTAACTGTCTGCTACATTATATTTTCGGTTGTTGTTGGTGTCATTGGTCTTGTCATTTTCATTTTTTGTTGACTTATTTTCTTTTAAATTATCATTCCCTATATTTTTTTGGTTTTGTTTTTTTGTTTTATCTTTTTTCATTTTTCTTGTGGTCGTCAATTCTGATAATATCCTCCTGGTTTTTTAATCATTTATTTGGTTTCTTTTGTTATTGCTTTTGTTTCTTTTTTACCAAAAGGTATTTTCGTAATGGACGGACTTTTGTCGGCCATTTTTAAAGAGATTGTGCCTTTGTATTGTTTACTGTTTTTGTATTTCTTACTGGCAAAAATAAATAAATAAATAAATTGAAAATAAACAAATGATAAAAAATGGAAAGAGTAAAAAACATATTAAAGTAAATTGCAGGGGAAATAATAAAACTTGTTAAAGTACAAAAAAGATCTAAAACAATTAAAAGTGAAGGAAATTAAAAAAAATAATTAACAAGTAAAAATAATGTGTTTTTAAATTTAACAAATATAAAATCAATGCATACTATTTTGAAAAATAATGAAAAGTAATAATTTTAAATAACAAATTCACGGGTAGCAAAAAAAAAAATAAAGAATATGCCCATATTTAGAAATTATCACGTCGAAAGTAATTGTCAGATATGAATAAAATCGCTAGTTTTTTTTTTATGAAATGTTATGTTTACTTTGGAAAATCGTTGCTACAAATACGTCTCTCTTCTATTTGCGAGTATCATTACGCACTTTGCACTCTGTTCCTGCTCTTCTTTCCCCACGTGCAAAGCAATTCGTTTGAAAGTTAATTTTTTAAAATGTCGCTAAATACATAGCAGAAATAACAGAGCAGACGATATGACAATAACCTGCCATTTATTTACTCAAACAAGTTCAAAGAGTAATCTACTTCCACATATGCAAGAATGAATAAAGATTATACTAGTGAAATCTCGAAAATTTTAAATAAAAGTTTATGTAAATACAAAAGAAAAAAAATTAAAAAATTACGCATTAAACAAATTAGCTACGTTCCGTAAAAAGACTGATATCATTTTGACATGATAATAATACTCTAAATTCGTGAGTTATACGTTGATTTCTTTCGTATCTCCTGCAGTCAATCTGTCCTGTGAGTGTCAATTTTTACAAAACTTCTTTCCATATTATGAGTCCTAGAAATCTATATTATACACATTAATATATACATTATAAATTATATACATTAATGATCTCCCTGATTCCATAAGAGCCCAAATAGGTTTGTACGCCGATGACACCACAGTTTACTCTCGCCTCCTACAAAAATTTGGTGTAGGCGTGAAAGCTAACCTCGCAGCCGAGATTGAAAAAGACCTCCAATCCATATTGGACTAGGGTAAGAAATGGCTAGTAAATTTTAATGCTTCTAAAACGAAGCTACTGTCAATTAACCATCATCGACAATCTCACCTACCTCCCATTAGCATGGACCAGGCTTGCCTCCCAGAGAGTAAAACACTGCGCCTCCTTGGTCTCACACTTTCAGCGGACCTCAAATGGAATGACTATATCGAATCCATTGCTAAATCCGCTGCTATAAAAGTCGGTTCTCTGTGTAGGGCCCGGAAGTTTTTTCCGTCTAAATCTATCCTGCACATTTATGAATCTACCATCCGCCCGTGCATTGAATACTGTTGCCATATCTGGTCGGGTGCCCCTGCTGTTCTCCTCGGGCTTCTCGATAAGGTTCAGAGGAGGGTCTGTAATGTGATAGATACCGACTTGGCAGACCGCCTGCAGTCTCTCTCCCACCGGCGCGACGTGGCTTCCCTGTGTCTCTTCTATAAATACTTTCACGGCTTCTGCTCCGATGAACTTAGATTACTAAATACGAATTTGAACGAGATACAAGATTAGCAACTAGATCCCACACTTTTACAGTGAAACCGATAAAATGCAGCCGTAACTTCTACTCCAACAGTTTGTTTCCTCGCACTTCCCGACTGTGCAATTCTCTTCCAAACGATTGCTTCCCTGACGGCTACAATCTCCAGGAGTTTAAATGTAAGGTCAATAGACACCTCCTAACACACTAACCTGCTCCCATTCTATCAAACACTCTTCCCCTCTGCCCAACCCTCATCCTCGCTATCCTTACTCATCTGTCACCTTCCTCCTGACATTCCCTATGTCTAACCACTCCTTCTCTTTACCTTCCCCCATGTAGCCCCATGCGCAATAGTGGCAGTGGAATGCCTTGTTTGGGGTGAGATGATGAAAAAAAAAATCTTGTCACACTAAGATTTTAACTATGTGTTTTTTTCGCTTCTATTTACTTAATCATTGTAATTGTTCACATCTTCGGCCCAAGTTATTCTCAGTGTATTTCTGTAGAGAAACAATTCTGTTGTTTAAACTCTCTTTATCTTTGAGGAGATTGTTCGGTATTCACTGCGATATAGCAACACTGGTATTACGTCTGAGTTCTCGTCTTTGTTTCTAAAGACATTTTATAATGGACACCAATTTTGCGTATGAGAAGAAGAGAGAATGATATAACGTCAGCAAATGAAATAGAATGTATGAGATGTGTACTTCAAATGAAGTGATCTTACCCTCAGTCCTTAAAGCGTGGTGAAATAGACTGCGTCGTTTTTAATTTTCCTTCTTATATCGGAAAATCCTAGGTAACTCCGTTTTCTTACCTTTCATGCAACTCTTCGTAAATCAAATTAAATAATAACTAGTCGTTGATAGACTGACCCGTCTAATCAGAACACAATTTACCACTTTTTAACGCTTCTCTGCAGTTGGCTAAACGAGCTTAACTAGCCGTAATTAAAACGCTGAAATTACTTTAGGACGACCTTTTCTCCCTTTCTTCATCTCTTACCTCAAATTTAATGTCTATGCTGTTCCAAGCCGTTGCCCAGAGATCCGGAAACAGTATTTCATTGAAAGATCTTGAGAATATTCGTTTCTTAAATGATGATTGGTGCTAATTATTGGATTCATAGATTGAAAATCAAGCATAGTCTGAGAATAGAGTCAACAGGATAAGAAATAAAACTTCTTTATATATCAGAATATATATATATATATATATAAAGATATATATATATATATGTGTGTGTGTGTGTGTGTGTGTGTGTGTGTGTGTGTGTGTGTATGTGATGAGGGATAAAATTTTGGCCTAATGCATTTTGCTAGATTTGACCAAATGATATATCATACACATCTGTCATCAAGTGACATATATATATATATATATATATATATATATAAGATATGTGCTAAAAAGTCTGCCTACTACCACCGAACGCCCACAGCCCAGGGTTAGAGTCGCCGACTGATGCCATTTCGGTCGGGTTTCAATCCTGGGTAAAAAAGCAATCGGAGTCTAACCGTACTGATGAGCTGTGATACGGCGAAACAGATCTGTCTGAGGATGACAATATATATATATATATATTACGAAATTATACGAAATTGATCTAGGTTTTATTTTTTATTCTCTCTCTCTCTCTCTCTCTCTCTCTATATATATATATATATATATATATAATGGTATTTGAGGTCACCAGCAAGCGGTAGTCTGTTTCATCTGTCAACGCAATCTGCTGGTAATTTGGTTTATAATTACACTAAATCGCTATCATTGTATAGACGTTTAGTTCAAGGTATAATCAGCATCCTTCGGTAGAAGCCTAATTGCTTTAAGTCTCTTCTGTATCTTTGCGGAGAAATTTCTAGCATTCACTGCCATATATAGGAGGACTTATTATGTACAAATTCAGTAAATATTTATTAGGCTCTTAATATATATATATATATATATATATATATATATATATATATTACCTGGGACTCCAATTTTATGTATAAGACAAAGAGAAAAAATGTGATGTAATGAACTGATAAATAAGGATATGCGAAAAACACTGTTTCTGTTTTTGTTATATTTATGTCATGAAGATTACGCTGGAACATGAAAGAAACTGTATCTGCATAGTGTTGATATCAGAGTCAACTTTCACATTTACATACACCCTATATTTGATATTAGCTCTATTTGCTTAGATATAAATATTTCATACTTTACAATTATACTTATATATATATATATATATATATATATATATATATATATATATATATATATATATATATTGAAGCAGAAAGAATGTAAGAAAAATAAGAGACGGAGAAGTAACGATTTAGTCAAATTTACTTCAGAAATATATTCATTGAACAATATTTTTGATATATCCTTATCGTGGATGTCTGATATATCTCATACATAATATTTATATTCAGGCACACCATCATGCATAATAAACGCACGCACACACATAAACGCACACATCTATACAGTGATAGATAAAGAGGGAGAAAGCAAGAAACGAAAAGGAGAAAGCGCATGAGAAATTTTACATGAGACTTATGAACTCAACGAAATGATTTAACGTCCGATCAGGATTAATTATTAATTTTTACGTTCATTTTGCAAGAATACCCATTCCGCTTTTTCAAGATCTCTTTTTCTTTCTCCTCATTTAAAATATCCTCATTGTTCGCAATATGGCATCCGGGTAACCATTTAAAACACTCTCTACAGACACACTAATGAAGATATATTTGAAGGTTGGATAGATAAATATCGAAGTGTTTGGGATAAATATGGATTCTGAACCGAAATGGAGATTTTGGCTAAGGTCGTTGAGGAGGTCAAACAGAAAGAAAATCTTATTAAATTAAGAGGACCGCCTCATGGGTAAATATATCAAGAAGACGCAAAAGAGTCCGTTAAATGACAATATAAGGGAAAAGGAAGATGAAGAAATTTTATTAAGGAAAAATAACGTTAATTTTACATCTTCAGATCTTTATTTACGTTAGTATGAGAAAAGATATCAAGGATGAAAGACGTGTAATTTAATCATAAGTATTATCTATATATCTGCTTATCTGGAGAGTGGATCCTGGACTGTTCTGTCACACACACACACACACACACACACACACACACACACACACACACACACACAAACAAACAAACATGTGTGTGTGTACAAGTTGAGATGTTTAAATTGGCGGCTAAGTAACGCAAAATTAAAAAAAGAATGACATATATTTTTATAATTTATATTTACCAAACTTCCGCAAAATATCTAACAATATTAAAGAGTAAGTAAATTCAGTAAAATCGTCATTGGCCATGGCCTACAGACGATTTCGGAATCCCCTGCAACTCTTCTAGACGATACCCTTGCTTAATTTGTTAAATATTACCATAACCCTTGCCCTCAGTTCCTCTTTGGTGTCACAAAGTTTTTTGGTTTCTCGCCCAACTGCTCCCCATACATAATCACCAAGGAGGTTTAGAAAAGGTGGGTAGGTGTCTAGATGTTATGGGTTATTCAGCCGCAGAAAATGATTGACACCATAATTGAGATCTCATGCTTGTGTGGTATGCTGCACAAGCATGTTGTCACCCATACTTTCCAGAAACCACACTCTTTACCCATGTAAGACCTACCTTCTCAAAGTAATTGATGTAGGCATCCATGTTGACCTGTGGAATGATAAATTAAAGCATAATGTCGTCATCACTAGTGATCACTTCAAACTGCAGAGTGCTGACTGGATATATCATCCATTTCCTCTGAATCCTCTTGACTCCCATCAGATTGACTTTCAGACACACTGAAATGGTGGTATTAGAGATACAGTTGAGAATGCCAAGCAGATCAGCATGCTATTTTCAAATTTCATGTCAGAATGAATTGCGTCATAGCGCACCTTTTCTAACAGACGGTGTCCAAATGAACATATTATACTGTACAGTGGACAAAATTAAAAACAGACAACGATTAAAATTTTAAAATATAAAATGGCTACAATGTACACATCGTACTCTGTGAATTTTTGGACACGCTTGTTTCCTTTTTGAACGAGACCAGGAATAAACAAATATAAGGTTAACTGTATGTTAATATGAGAAAATTAATCATTTTATTATTATTATTATGTCATTTTTCATCATATTTCGATTTCTGCTTTGGTCTCACTACCAACCAAGTCTGCGGGGAGACCTAAGGCAGGTAGTGGCGTGTGGTTATGGCTCCATTTCATGTTTTTCTATCTTCCCTATCATCCACAGCATTACATAGATAAAGTTTTCCTTAGTGTGTGGGCTGTACTTAATAAGACAATTTTTTGTATATCTCTTAAGCTGGGGTTTCCAGCAATTCTTTCAATGTGTTGTTTTGTTCCATTTTTTATCATTCCAAGTGCACCTACTATCACTGGCACAACTCTTGTTTTCAATTTCCAGGTCTTTATATTTTGACAATTTTTCAAATTCCTTGATTGCTATGTTACAATCCGCTGGACAAGCCATATCAATTAATAGACAAGTTTTCTCCTTCTGGTTTTTAACAATAATGTCTGGCCTGTTTGCTTCAATTTTTCTGTCTGTGTAGATGGTGTAATCCCATAGAATGGTTACATCTTCTATTTCTGTAACCGGTGCTGGGTGATGTTCATACCAGTGTTTGTTTACAGCTTTTCCATAATGTTTGCACATTGCCCAATGTAAATATTGCCCAACTCTATCGTGGCGATTTTTATATTCATTTGGGGCAAGCACAGAACAGCCTGAGATTAGGTGGTCTATTTGTTCTTGGTGTTTATCACAAAACCTGCATTTTGGATCCATATTATTATGCATAATATTTGCCTGGAAGTTTCTAGTGAAAAGACTTTGGTCTTGTGCTGCAAGAATAAAGCCTTCAGTTTCAGACTTTAATCCAGATGCACGTAACCATAGATGAGTATTAACTTTGTCAACATTGGATTTATTGGCACGTACTGGATATTGGCCATGCAGAGGTTTGTCTTGCCAGCGCTGTTTCATCTGTTCAAGAGATTTATCTTTGGCTTTCATTTTCATATTTTTTGCCGCAATAGTTGGTTCTTGGCTTCTGTTTTGCTTTTCTACAGAATCTACTAACTGTAAATCTTGTTTGTATTTACTGCATTCTTTTATTATTGAATATTTTTTCTTTCTTTCTTCATGTTGCCTTACTAATTGTATCATCCAATCCTTTGTTGTTTCTATGTATGTTCTTAAGCCAATAGTTGTTGTCTTGTATGACAATTCCAGCTGAATAAGACCCCTTCCACCTTCTTTACGGGGTATGTATAGACGGTCTATATCAGCCTTTGGATGATGCATCTTATGCTTAGAAAGAAGCTTTCTTGTTTTAGCATCCATTCGCCTGATGTCGTTTAGAGTCCAGTTTAAGATTTTAAAGCTATATTGGACAACTGGGATTGCAAGGCTATTAATGGCCATAACTCTGTTCTGTGAATTTAATTCAGTTTTTAATATCATTCGTAGCCTTCTATAGTACTCTTTACGCACTATTTCTTTCATTTTTTTATGGTGAATGTTTTCGCTCTCATTTACACCTAGGTATTTATAAGCTTCTTCTGGTTTCAATTCTTTTATTGTTACAGCAGGGTCTAGGCTAATTGAGGATGTTTCTTGTATTGATCCACGTAAAACTGTAGCTTTAGCACATTTATTCAAATTAAATTTCATTCCAATGTCTTCGCTGAAGCATTTTACAGTTTCCAGAAGACCTTCCAGCTCATTATCATTCTTAGCATATAACTTTAAGTCATCCATGTAAAATAGATGGCTTATTTTCTTTTGGCCTATTTTATAACCACATTCTGTCTCATTAAGTTGACTGGTTAGTGCTATTAATGATATGCAGAATAGTAAGGGAGATAAAGAATCACCTTGAAATATACCTCTTTTGATGTTTATTTCATCAGACTTATAGGTTCCATTTATATGATTGAGGTAAAGGGTTGTTTTCCATATAGACATGCACTGTTTGATGAAATTGATGATGACGGGCGATATCTTGTATATATTTAAAGTCTTTAAAATCCAGTCATGTGGCACACTATCGAATGCCTTATGATAATCTATCCAGGCAGTACTAAGATTTTTTTTTGTACTGTAGCAGTTTTCCAGGATCATTTTGTTAATTAGCAATTGGTCTTTACATCCATAACAGCCACGTTTGCACCCTTTTTGTTCAAGCGGTATCATGTCATTTCTTTTTAAGAATAAATATGTCTGTTTTGTTAAAATAGATGTTAATAGTTTATATGTTGTCGGAAGACATGTAATTGGTCTGTAGTTTTTCGGGTTGTTTGTGTCACCATTCTTGGGTAGAAGAAATGTAATTCCTTTGGTCATCCATGCAGGAATTTTAGTGGGATCGTCAACCATTTCTTGAAGTTCTTTGGCTATTTTTTTATGTGCTGCATTTAAATAATATAGCCAAAAGTTAGGAATTTTATCTATACCTGGGAATTTCCAATTGTGTGCTTTTTTTAGTGCAAATTTAACATCATCTTTTGTAATTCCAGCCCATGTCTGTTCTGGTTTATTTTTCATTCGTTCTATCTCTTGCGCAATCCAATGCACTTCCTTGCTATGTTCTTTAGGGCAAGCCCATATTTTTTCCCAGAACTGTGTGACTTCTTCCATTCTGGGGGGGACTGTCACTTCAATTCCTTTTTTACCTATTTCCCTGTAAAATCTCTTTGTATCAGTCTGAAAAATCTTGTTTCGTCTGTAAAATCTTGCTCTTTTTTCATAGCGTCTTATCCTTTGAGCCTTCAGTTGGATTTTTTGCTTTATTTTTTCTTTATTTGATAAGATTTCATTTTCATTCCTAATGTTATATTTTCTTTCGGCTCTTCTGCTTTTCCTAGTTCTTACATTTATTCCTCTACTCAGTTCATCCAGTATTGATAGTTCACTTCTAAGTTGTTCGATTTCTTTTTCTATTTTTCTTTTCCAAGGTGGATCTTCACGTCTGTGAGACTGCCTTGTTTTTATTTTGATATTCAATTTTTTTGTTGCTGCTGATGCTGATGCATATATTACTTCGTTGATATTTGTATGTGTGTCTTCATCCAGTATTCATTTCAGTGCTGCATTATAGAGTTTAATAGTTCGGAGGTTATGTTTTGTTGGTTGTAATTTTGGGAGCTGTTCTCGTTCCTCCATTGTAATATTTTGTATTTGACTTAGGTGGTTTTTTATTTCTATCTTGGCTTCCTGTATATTGTTCTTATTTTCCGTCAAATAATTATCTTCGATCTGTTCTGAATTCGTTTTATTTTCGTCTTTTAACTGACTCAGATCACACCTTTCCAGCACCTTTAAACTTACAGCATTATCTTCGCAGTGATTTGCGTGTTTCACGGTTTCTACATTATGACCTATGGCTTGTTTGATGATATTACTTTTTATTTCTGATTCCGGTTCCTTTTCATATTTTGTTGATTCGTCTCTTCTTGTTACAATTCTTTTAATCTCATTAGTTTCAGCCTCTGTCAGTCGGTTATTACGAATAATGTACCTACGTACATTGGCTAATTTATTTTCGTCAATATACTTTCTATTTGCTTGACCAACTTTTTCACGCCAAATGTCATATGTTTGGCGAGTCATGTTTTTTTGAGGTTTGAGTAACGCTTCATGAAATGCAGTCATAACGACTTTGTACTCCTCACGAGACCATTTTATTTTTTCTTTCTTTAAATATACGGTTGTAGATCTAGCTGGTGAATTTTCAGGACCATCATTAGGATTATCCTGGTTGTGGGGACCTGAGGATTCATTCTTTGTGTAGGAGTTTGTTCCTATGGCAGATTTTTCGACCTCAGGTAGGTTCTCTCCTGAAGGACGGGCTCCCTGTTTATCCACTGGAAGAGCCATACTGGACTTTTTATTTCTATATGTATTTTTCATGTTTTTCCCACGACTGACCCACGGGTCCAAAAGTCCACCCAAAGTTGCCCGGCACGTTGGGTAACGGTCTTTTACAAACAGGGTCCCGAAGCCTGTAGGGGATCGTTTGTGACCTCATAACGCAGTAGCCATTCACTCCTCGGCACGATTAACACTTTGAGTTGCGGGTTGTTGTTCGGAGTTTTCCTTCTCCTAAATGGGCTGCCAAGCAACATCTGACATATACGCGATTGGAACTCAAGGAGAAAGACGTTGGTTAAAAAAAAAAAATTCGATAATATCTAAAGAAAAAAATCCTGTTTATATTAAAACAGAATTTCATATTGAGAAAAAGAAAAATTCCAATAGAGAGACGCTGGTTGAAAAAAAAACAAAAAAAACAAAACAAACATACTTGGGCGTAACGGTCGTTCAACGGAAAAAGGAAAAAAAATGTAATAATTTGTTCGTCCACTTTATCATTTATTTTTTCAATAAAGTCGCTGGTCAAAAATAGGGTTATCAGAATAAGATAAATTAAATAAGTAAATTAAATCAATAAATAAATAAAAATAAATATATCAATAAATACGTAGACTTTCTATAAAATAATACCGTAGAAATTGTTTTTCATCGGATTTAATTTATTTTCTTGTTTTGTTTTGTTTTTAAGAAAATTATAATAGTTAAAAAAAAAAAAATTCGATAATATCTAAAGAAAAAAATCCTGTTTATATTAAAACAGAATTTCATATTGAGAAAAAGAAAAATTCAAAGAGAGAGACGATGGTTGAAAAAACAAACAAACTTGGACGTAACGGTCGTTCAACGGAAAAAAAACGAATAAAAACATCACTGCACTTAGAGAGTATTGTTAAAAAAAAACATTTGTTGCTACTATCAACCATTGTCCTTGCAAAAAAAAAATTCAAAATTTTTAATAGGAAAGAAAAAGTGGACATACCTTTGAGTTTACTACCGTAAAATTTAAAAATAATAATTTGTTCGCCCACTGTATTCTGTGTTATTCTTTCATTAAATCCAACGAGAATAAGATTATCGAAAAATAAATAAATATATAAAATGAACGAACAAATATAAATAAATTATTACATATTCTTTCTAAGAAAGAATATCGTAGATCGAACAGTTTTTTAGTGTTTTTCGTCGTATTTTTTTCGTTGTCTTGCTTTAGAAAACTAGTTAATAAATCTATTTAAGGATCATTAAAAGAAGAAACATACAATTTAAATTATATACGAAGAAAAAATTAATGTTTATGTTTAAAATAGTGAAATTAAAAATTAATGTTTACGTTTAAAAAAAAAAATCAAAATTTTTTAATAGGAAAGAAAAAGTGGACATACCTTTGAGTTTACTACCGTAAAATTTAAAAATAATTTGTTCGCCCACTGTATTCTGTGTTATTCTTTCATTAAATCCAACGAGAATAAGATAATCGGAAAATAAATAAATATATAAAATGAACGAACAAATATAAAAAAAAATTATTACATATTCTTTCTGAGAAAGAATATCGTAGTTCGAACAGTTTTTTAGTCTTTTTCGTCGTATTTTTTTCGTTGTCTTGCTTTAGAAAACTAGTTAATAAATCTATTTAAGGATCTATTTAAGGATCATTAAAAGAAGAAACATACAATTTAAATTATATACGAAGGAAAAAATTAATGTTTATGTTTAAATAGTGAGATAAAAATTAATATTTACGTAAAAAAAACAAAAAAAACGTTACGTTTTCAGGAGCCTCAGAAAAGCACGTCATTCTCGTTGTAATTCCAATCGCGTGTTATTATTATTATTATTATTATTATTATTATTATTATTATTATTATTATTATGTCATTTTTCATCATATTTCGATTTCTGCTTTGGTCTCACTACCAACCAAGTCTGCGGGGAGACCTAAGGCAAGTAGTGGCGTGTTGTTATGACTCCATTTCATGTTTTTCTATCTTCCCTATCATCCCCAGCATTACATAGATAAAGTTTTCCTTAGTGTGTGGGCTGTACTTAATAAGACAATTTTTTGTATATCTCTTAAGCTGGGGTTTCCAGGGATTCTTTCAAGGTGTTGTTTTGTTCCATTTTTTATCATTCCAAGTGCACCTACTATCACTGGCACAACGCTTGTTTTCAATTTCCACATTTTTTCTATTTCAATTTCCAGGTCTTTATATTTTGACTGTTTTTCAAATTCCTTGATTGCTATGTTACTATCCGCTGGACAAGCCATATCAATTAATAGACAAGTTTTCTCCTTCTGGTTTTTAACAATAATGTCTGGCCTGTTTGCTTCAATTTTTCTGTCTGTGTAGATGGTGTAATCCCATAGAATGGTTACATCTTCTATTTCTGTAACCGGTGCTGGATGATGTTCATACCAGTGTTTGTTTACAGCTTTTCCATAATGCTTGCACATTGCCCAATGTAAATATTGCCCAACTCTATCGTGGCGATTTTTATATTCATTAGGGGCAAGCACAGAACAGCCTGAGATTAGGTGGTCTATTGTTTCTTGGTGTTTATCACAAAACCTGCATTTTGGATCCATATTATTATGCATAATATTTGCCTGAAAGTTTCTCGTGAAAAGACTTTGGTCTTGTGCTGCAAGTATAAATCCTTCAGTTTCAGACTTTAATCCAGATGCACGTAACCATCGATGAGTATTAACTTTGTCAACATTGGATTTATTGGCACGTACTGGATATTGGCCATGCAGAGGTTTGTCTTGCCAGCGCTGTTTCATCTTTTCAAGAGCTTTATCTTTGGCTTTCATTTTCATTTTTTTTGCCGCAATAGTTGGTTCTTGGCTACTGTTTTGCTTTTCTACAGAATCTACTAACTGTAAATCTTGTTTGTATTCACTGCCTTCTTTTATTATTGAATATTTTTTCTTTCTTTCTTCATGTTGCCTTACTAATTGTATCATCCAATCCTTTGTTGTTTCTATGTATGTTAGTAAGCCAATAGTTGTTGTCTGGTATGACAATTCCAGCTGAATAAGACCCCTTCCACCTTCTTTAAGGGGTATGTATAGACGGTCTACATCAGCCTTTGGATGATGCATCTTATGCTTAGAAAGAAGCTTTCTTGTTTTAGCATCGATTCGCCTGATCTCTTTTAGAGTCCAGTTTAAGATGTTTATCATTATTATTATTATTATTATTATTATTATTATTATTATTTCGATTTCTGCTTTGGTCTCACTACCAACCAAGTCTACGGGGAGACCTAAGGCTGGTCGTGGCGTGTTTTTAAAGCTCCATTTCATGTTTTTCTATCTTCCCTATCATCCCTAGCATTACATAGATAGAGTTTTCCTTAGTGTGTGGGCTGTACTTAACAAGACAATTTTTTGTATATCTCTTAAGCTGGGGTTTCCAGCAATTCTTTCAATGTGTTGTTTTGTTCCATTTTTTATCATTCCAAGTGCACCTACTATCACTGGCACAACGCTTGTTTTCAATTTCCACATTTTTTCTATTTCAATTTCCAGGTTTTTATATTTTGACAATTTTTCAAATTCCTTGATTGCTATGTTACAATCCGCTGGACAAGCCATATCAATTAATAGACAAGTTTTCTCCTTCTGGTTTTTAACAATAATGTCTGGCTTGTTTGCTTCAATTTTTCTGTCTGTGTAGATGGTGTAATCCCATAGAATGGTTACATCTTCTATATCTTTCTTCTTTTTATTATTATTATTATTATTATTATTATTATTATTATTATTATTATTATTATTATTGTTGTTAAAATTATTTATATCATGAAATATTAATACTTAACCATTTATCCCATACCATTGATGGCATTACATGCAATCTTTTAGCGTGTTCATTCAACAGTCAACAAGACGCATATGAGAGTTGAAATATATGTGTGTGTGCGTGTGTTTGTGTGTGTATTTGAGCGTGTGTGTCTGTGTATGTGTTAGATTTGCAAATTAGACGAGAAAATTCACTTCCGCTAAATTTTGAATTGTCTTTCCTTTTAATATAGCCAAAAAAATCGAGTGGATTTAAAAAGTAACTCAGTATATTGAAAATATTCAAAAATAAGAAAATTAACTTTCTTAGTTTTTCGTATGAATCTCCCTTCCCACAGATTTGTCAACTCTGCAGAATAAAAATGAATTTTGTTGCAACTAAACAATATATCACTTTATTCAGTATATGTGTTGGCAAACTTTGTTTCATTCTCTGTTTAAACAAATTGGTTTTGAAATATTGTCTTACGTTGTTACATTACCTTCTCATGCTGATATTAGGCCACACCCCAAGTGAGTTCTTATGATCACTCATTCATACAGAAAATAAAGAAATAATCCTTTTTACTCTGAATATAATTCAGTAAATCTGACACATAGATTACTTTTAAAAATTTTCTTTTCTTTTTTTCCCTTCAAATTCAAAATATTTCGCAAGAATTAAGAAAAAGAAATCCTTTAAACATAAATTTTTCTTAGTTTTCTTCTTTTTCAATCTGTCATTTTAAGCTTCATATTTTGTATTTATTCCAATTGGTAGGTATGATTGCATGAAGCAAAATCTGGTTGGGGGCATTTTTATGGAGTTGGATATTTGTTTTGGATTTCACTCCGCAATTTTGCTTGTTTTAATAAAAAATTCTTCATCACCCCTAACTATTTTGTGTCACCCACAATGGCGTCGTGACAAACTAGTTGAAAGATCTCATGTACATGCGTATCTAATTAGATCTTGTGTATATGCATAGCTTTTACAAACCTATCTTTGCGACATTATTCGGTCTACTATTCACTTTTCTCTCGGTTTTTCTTGGCAAAATTTATCATGTTGACGAATATCAATGGCATCTATACATTATTTATTCCCTGTTTATTTTAATTTCAATAAAATTAGTATAGAGGGTTTCAAATGTATAATATCTAATCAATCTTCGCTTAGAAGAACAAATCGCATAAAATTATGAACCTTTATGATGAACCTTCTAAACTAAGGTTCTTCTTCCTTTATTTATATGCCGTTACCCTAGAGAACGTAGGTGATCATGGACTTCCACATCTCCCCATTTCTAGTGACTCTTAACAGGCTTTCTTCTATTGCTTAACCAAAACACCGCTTTGTCATCCATTTGTTCAAGCCGATCGAGTATTTTTTCCCCTGTCATTATTTTCCTCTATCTGATCTGTGAGGATGTTATTCTCCAATCCTTCCTTTCTTATTAAATGTCCTAGGAACTTCAGCTCTCTTTTCTTGGTGTTAAGTGTTAGTTACCTTTCCGTTACTATCCTCTCCGAAACTTCATCTTAGCTCATATTTTCGTTCCATATTATTCTCAGCATTCTTCTGTAGTACCACATTTTGGCTGCCTCAAATCTTCCCTTTCATCTTTGAGAAAAATGTCTGTCATTCACTGCAGTATTAAAGAATAGACGTCACATAACAATCAAGTACTCTCTTCTTTGCTTCCGGCAAAATTTTCCTCTGTCTCTATTCTGCTTCTGGAATGCATTCTTTGCCATGGAAGTTCGCCTTCCAATATCAGTGTCACATTTTCCATTTTCTGTTATAGCACAAATAAAGTAATTAGATTTATATATTTTTATTTTAGTATCCTCAGCATATAGTTAAAAATTTTCATGATCATGTATTAATTTTTCTAGTAGTTTTTTATGTTATCCTTTCCGCTTTCTCCAGCTACCTTCTGTAGGACGTATTTTAATTTCTTTTCCGGGTCTGCTGTCAGCATTGTATCATCAGTATATCTTTAATTTCTCAGATTGTTGAAACCAATGACGACTCCTGACATGACGTCAAATGTTCTCAGAATTGTTTCGCTCTATAAGTTGTATTGATCCAGTGAAAAGACACATCCATGTCTTACACTCCTATATATCTTTGTTTATCTGATGATGTTCGTGTGGAAGAAATAGAATTCGGAACATTGATAAGGAGTGAGAGATATACTTTATGAGATTGAGCAAGACGCTGGTAGATGCCAAGAGAAAAATTATTAAAATAACAAGGGATAGTCGTAAGTGGAAGTCCATGATTGTCTAAGTTCTGAAAGGAAACAGAACATAAAAAAGATCATGTAAAGGAGAACAGAGGAAAAATGTTTCATTGGAATGTAGATAGCGATTTACATTGCATTTATTTCTTTCAGATTAAAGTTAACTGGAAAGCAAGGGCCAGGAAGAGAGTTCCACATACGAGAAGTGCGAGAAAATATCTATTTGCTAGTTTAGTAATTCGTTTATATTTTAAGAGTTTAATTAGGTAGCATTGCGATATCATCTGATAATATATATATATATATATATATATATAATTATAACAATATTAATAGTAACAAAAATAATTCTGCTAATACTAGTAATTGTTATACTATATTTAACTTCGTCTTGAAAAACCCACCGAGAACGAACTAGGAGGAAAAAGGAGGGGAAGTAAAAAAAAGAAACAAACGAAGTACATGAACAAAATTCAAATACTCGTAGCAAAGAAAAAAAAACCAAGACGAAAACCCTAACACTAAAGCGCTCAATACGAAAGTAGAGCAACAAAGTCAATTTACCCTTACGGCTCTCACTTAGATTTCTCTTAGATTTTTCTGTATATATATATATATATATATATATATATATATATATATATATATATATATATATATATACATATATATATTGTGGATTCTGGGTGAGAAACCACAGAAAATAATAAATAACAGAAACAGATATGAAGAGAGAGAAAATGTAAGTTATATTGAGAAAAATATACAAATTAGAACACGAGTTAGTCAATTCAGCAATTCTATTAGTATAAATCAATATATACAGCCTTGTAGAGAAATAGTATTTTCGGGTTATGAGTCTATATCCAAACAACTTCAACTAACTCTACACTAACTTACTAACCAACTAAGCAACTGCTTTACATCTCCTTTACAACGTATTTACCCACTTTCCCACTTAAGGCGAGATGTGACAAAAGGTCATTTTAATGTGGGTCTTCCCGGCCATATAGCCAGGCCAGAAATATCTATCTTTCACTAGTCGTGATTCCACCCATCGGCGGAACCACGACTGGGTTAGTGCTCTCTGCCCGAAAACAGAGAGCGCTCTCAACCCAAAGGCAGAGATCTGACAGTGTCATTGTTGCAGAGGCAAATGCCAGCTGCAACCAACATCTCCTTTACAACGGTATTTACCAACCTTCCCCCGCAAGGTTAGATGTGAAACAACTTCTATTTATTGTGAGTCTTCCCGGCCATATAGCGGGGTCAAAAAATATCTGTCTCTTTTTATCGAGTTGTGATTCTACCCTTCGGATGAACCCCGACTGGGTTAGTGCTCTAAGCTCCGAAGCAGAGAGCGCTCTCTACCCGAAGGCAGAAAGCTGACAGTGTCATAGTTGCAGAGGCAAATGCCGGCGGGAACCAACATCTCTTTTAGAACGGTATTTATCAACCTTCCAACGTAAGGTTAGATGTGACACATTGTCATTTTGTAGTGGGTCTTCTCGGCCACATAGCTGGGCAAAAAAATATCTGTCTATCTTTCACCAGTCGTGATTCTACCCTTCGGCGGAACCACGACTGGTTTAATGCTCTCTGCTTCCGAGCAGAGAGCGCTCTCTACCCGAAGGCAGAGGGCTGACAGTGTCATAGTTGCAGAGCTAAATGCCGGCGGGAACCAACATCTTCTTTACAACGGTATATACCAATCTTCCCACGCAAGGTTAGATGTGACCCAATGTCATTTTATAGTGGATCTTCCCGGCCATATAGCCGGGCCAAACAATATATGTCTATTTTTACCGAATCGTGATTCTACCCTTCGGCGGAACCACGATTGGGTTCATGCTCTCTGCTCGGAAGCAGAGTGCGCTCTCTACCCGAAGGCAGAGAGCTGACAGTGTCATAGTTGCAGAGGCAAATGCCAGTTGCAACCAACATCTTTTTACAACGGTATTTACCAACCTTCCCACGCAAGGTTAGATGTGACACAAGGTCATTTTATAGTGGGTCTTCTCGGCCATATAGCCAGGCCAAAAATTGTGTGTCTATTTTTACCGAGTACTGATTCTACCCTTCGGCGGAACCCGACTGGTTTAGTGCTCTCTGCTCGGAAGCAGAGAGCGTTCTCTACCCGAAGACACTGAGCTGACAGTGTCATAGTTGCAGAGGCAAATGCCGTCTGCAACCAAAATCTCCTTTACAACTGCAATATTTAGTTGGCCCTCCCACTAAGGGCAACATATGACACAAGGTTAGTTATAAGTGGGTTTTCCGGGCCATATAGCCCGGCCAAAAATGCCTGTCTATTTTTCCCCAGTCGTGATTCTACCTTTCCGCGAAACTACGACTGGGTTAGAGCTCTCTGCTCGAAAGCAAAGCGCTCTCTCCACCCGAAGGCAGAGAGCTGACAGTGACAAGGGTAGTTCTTTGCAACTACTGTTCTCTGTATAGGCAGCAATATATACTCTCAGTTGGTCCATTATTATGTATTGTATTGTATTGTAGCGGCATTCACCCAGGATGGGTTGAGCCGGCATCCCCAAGAACATTTGAAGAGTCTCTCCCAGCGGCGGCCCACGATCGGCGATCTTGAGCCAGCTCCACTCCGATCTCTGCCCAGTCCCGGTTCCACCTCCGAAATCCCACGACATTTGGGCCCGAGATCGGCTCCATGTCCCCCTTCAGCGTGGCTGCCCACGTCCTCAGCTGACCCCCCGCACGCTTGCGCCAGCCCGGTAGGGGCCTCGGGAAGAGGCAATCGCGAATCAGCTCACCCGGAGGACAGCGCGCAGCATGGCCGAACCAACGCAGTCGACGGAGTCGGAGAGCAGCCGGTATCGGTTGAAGACGGCATGTTTGACGAAGGGTCGATGTCCGCACCCGATCAATCCGCCGGAAACGCAGGATGCGCCGGAGACAGTCATTGTCGAAGACCTCCACCCTCTTGAGGTCCGCTACGCGCACCGGCCACGTCTCGCAGCCATACAGCAAGATGGATCGCACAACAGCTTGGTAGACGCGGCTCTTTGTACGCAGGGCGATCTCCCGCCTTGACCAGAGACACTTCTGGAGGCGGTTGAAGGCGGCCCTCGCAAGGTTGATGCGACGCCCGATCTCATCGCCACCCTGGCCGTTCGGGACAAAAGACGAGCCCAGATAGATGAAGTGGTCCACCATCTCCAGGGGTGTTCCGTCGAGCAGGATGGGTTGATGGGCCTCTGGAGGCAACAGCGCCGTCATCACCTTCGTCTTTGCAGCATTGATGCGCATGCCGACCGCGCACGCGCTGGTATGCACTCGGCTGACGGCCGCCTGCACCTCCTCGATGCTGTCACCAAGAAGGACAATGTCGTCAGCGTACGCCAGGTCGGTCACGGCCAAGTCGCGGCCCACCCGAACCCCAGTGAAGCCTTGAAGGGCGCTCATCAGAATCCAGTCGATAGCGTAGTTGAAGAGCGTCGGGGAGAGCGCGCATCCCTGTCGCACACCAGTGCGGACCTCAAACGCCCCGGTCTCAGCACCGTAAGCACGAACACGTGTCCTCGTCTCCCGGTAGTAGGCCTGAATCAGACGCAGCAGCTTTGGCGGAATGCCATCGTCCCGCATGATAGTCCACAGAGCGCTGCGGTCCACGGAGTCGAAGGCCGCTGCAAAATCGATGAAACAGAGCACCGTCGGTTGTTGGTAAGACCAGCGCGTCTCCAGTATCCGGCGTAGACAAAAGATCTGGTCAGAGCACCCTCTACCCGGACGGAAACCAGCCTGGCTTGGGCGGGTACGGTGGTCGCGAGCGAGTTGGAAGCGCTTCAGTAGCAGGACCGTGAACAGTTTGGCCGAAATATCGATCAGGCTGATTCCGCGGTAGTTGCTACATACTCGTTTGTCGCCTTTTTTGAAGAAGGGGAGAAGCACTGCCTCTCTCCAGTCAGCGGGGACGACCTCTGTGTTCCAGATCTTCATCAGGAGGCGGTGTAACCATGGCACCATCACCTCGGAACAGCTTTTGAAGATTTCAACTGGAAGGCCATCTTCACCGGGGGCCCTGTTGTTCTTCAGCTGAAAGAGAGCCACGCGAACTTCATCTGGCGTCGGTGGATCCGTGTTGCAGGCATACGTTGTTGCTGCAGATGTGCTGTCATGGACAGGGGTTGGTGCTGGATCATGGTTAAGCAGAGCACTAAAATGCTCTTGCCACCTGTCAAGCCGGGCTGACATATCGGCGATCGTATTGCCTGCTGCATCGACGAGAGTATCGCTCGCGCCCCGCGATGGACGGCTGACCCGGTTGAGAAGACGGTACAGCTTTCTGGTATCACCATTTGCTGAGGCCTGTTCCGTTTCTTCCGCCACTCTCCGCCAGTACGCGTTGCGGTCGTTGCGGACTGCATTATTATGTACAAAAGGGCGAATATATAGATATATATTCTAACTTAAATATGTTAAGCAGCCAAAATATATAAAATTATGGAATCTTCTCCAAGCACCGTCCGAAAGTAAAACTCAATTCTAACGACATAAAATCTTATTTTTAATTAATCTACTATTACTGTGCCTCAACTATTTTTGGTTTTCTCTTTTGAAAGTATGAACTTCCCAAATTCTCTATATCCTGAACTCACTATAATGTTCGACAAACCTTTAACGTATAATAACAAATATAAATGTCGTAAACCATTAGTAATATTTTGAATCCACTTCACGTTTACCTTATTATAAATATTAACTTTGTATCAGACTATAGAATGTTGGGTTTACTGACAGCTTACCTATATCACAGTAACATTTGTACAAGATATTTTTGCAGTTGATCATTACTCTACTGCCTTTAAACCTTATTTATCCTTTCGGAATTACGAAACGAAACAAAGCATTACCTATTCAGAATCACTGGTAGCCAGAGATGTGTTACCCAGGCTAATCGTCTATTTTCGACGAAGTCTCCCACGTAAGTATCATTCCTCTGACTAACCTGAAATTTATTACATAAAATAGATTCTTAGATTGGATTGTTTTTCCTGTCAAAATACATCTGTTATATATTGAGAAAAACAAATTTATCTTTGATGAAATATATACGTATATATAGTGTCCTTACATAATTGAGAATACCATGTTTTTCTGGCTTTTAATGGTACCTTGGTTTAAACAAACATGAATGGAGGAATATATCGTATAATTTTGGAACCTATTTGTTCTATTCCAAGATAGAAAAATAATAGATGTCTTCAGTTAAATTATCTTGGGGATGCTGTATTTAATTAAATATAAGAAACACTGGTAGATACGACCATTTTCTTTTATTTTGAAATTTAATAAATGAAAAAAGAAACTACCTTCGTATTTATAAACTTTATTGACGAAAGATATAATATAATATCTAAAAAATTAATATATTTTATTCTAAATACAGCACAAATTAAAAATATACTGTAATTATAAAAAGAAATTGCAAAGAAATATATATAATCTGCATTGCCTAACTTATCGCTTGAAAAACATCCATTGTTTTGATTAAAGAGAATATATTCTATATCGGCTACTGATACCATATTTTAAATTATATAATTTCTAGGTTTATTTATTATTCTTTTTTGCCTCAAACACATTTGAGCAAAGTTATTTCATCCATATTCTTATAAATATATATATTCTTATATTCTGGCTTTTACATTTCGTTAACACATAACAACACTACGTATGACCAGTAAAATCTAAAATATCACGACATATAATCCGCTTACCCTTTTAATCATTTCAATCCATACAAGGCAGTAAAGTATTTAATACAAGGCGTTATTTAGTGTAAAGAATAATATAAAAATATCATAAAGGAGCGAGAAGAATAGAAGAGCAATCAAGAAGTGAGTGGACAGACATTGACGCTTGATTTAAACATTTTAAGATGAAATTAAATAGAAATCATGGCACCAGGAGAGAATTCCACAACAGAAAAATACGAAAAAGAAACTGTGTACAGAAGGCATACAGTGGCATCTAGCCAGTTTAACAGTAGATTGATGAGACAATGACACCAATGTAATACTGCGCTTAATTTCAGAAAGTTTAGGTACAATTGCAAAGAGATCATCTGAAAAGTTAGCATGAAAGCAATTATGGCAAAGACACAGAAAAGCTACAGATTGTCTCGCATGACACTTTGAATTAAAATTCCTAGCAGTAGACCTAGCAACTGTTAAAAATAATTTTTCCGCTTCATTTCAAAGGAAACTTTATGCCCCAGAAGACAAAACGAGTCAATCAGCTCTAATGATGAATGGCAGAAAATGATCACTCAGATGATTAATTAATAAAATTTTCCTTTTTAGTTTGGCGACAATATGAGTGACGCCAAGACATCAGGTCAGGACCTGATTCTACTTCGGTTTTTTCGTCAAGAATCTTTAAATAACTCTGCCATATATAGGCCGGTCATCCTTCAAATCAGGCGGACCGAACTATATGGGACAGACATATTCAAAGCATGGACGAATGATTTATTTATAAATATCTAAGACAGATTCTTCAGAGAAATGATTGTCTTGCATGACACATTGAATCAAGATTCCTAGCAGCAGACATAGCAATACTTACAATATGATATTTCGACTTAATTTCAACGGAAAACTTTTTGACTGGGGAGGCAAAATAAGTCAATCAGCTCTGATGATGAATGGTAGAAAATGGCCACTCAGATTATTAATAAAGAGAATTTTTGTTTTGGAGACGTTAAAATTAACCTGCCAATTTATGCTTCAGTTAATATTTTTGTTAGATTAACTGCCAAACTGATTAGGCTTACTATAGCGACACGAGCAAATGATTGATTCTTAGCACAGATATCAAGTTGAGAAATTATTTCATCAGGAAGCTCACTGTTGAAAACTATAAAAATAGAGGCCTGGTACACAGTTATATTAGCAGAAAAACCTAGAATCGTTCAGAATAAATTTTATTTCACAATTTATTAAGAAATACTATTATGCAAAAACCTGTCAAAAGCTTTCAATATGTCCGGACTAACAGCCTATCTTCACAGTTCGTATTTAAAGTGTGACCGATTATTTCAGCAATAACTGTTATATATCAACAGTTTTAATATATAACAGTTTTAATATATAAGAAAAAGCAATATGGCTTGTCTAAAATATGACCCTATGATATGAAATGCAGAATTAATAGATTAGTTCTTCTCGTAATTTGCCTGAAAAGACTAATAGACCTATAGTTTGGAATCTGAGACAGATTACCTGAGTTCTTACACACCAGAAAATAGAAGAGGACAAGGCATTTATTGTACAGTTTAGAGAGCACAGGAGTCAATTCAGAAGCACATTTTTGAGGACTATTACACGAAGACCATCGGGTTCTCATGCTTTTTTCACCTTTCAGAATTGTATGTATTGAAACGCGAAATCTTTGTCAGATCTGATCCATGACCCATTCGTAGATTTTATTTTCATTTTACGTTTTGCATCTGTAAATAATATTTATTGTTTTTTTCATAAGATTGGTAGTAAGCCGATTTTGACATCAAATTATGAGGTAAAGTGAATCGTAAACAGTGACACAAACGTAATTTAATCAGATCAATGTATAATAGTTTCAGAGGTATAATCATTATTCTGACTTGAATTCAATTAAAGATATATGATCAAACTTAAGATTTTTTTAAATTATATCACCCCAAGCAAGGCGACAACGCCACTGATGCGCAAGGGGCTACGTAAGGATAAAAAGAATGGAAAAGATAAAGCCGGAAACCACATCCTAAACAGGGAAGAAGGGATGAGCCTCTCCACCTGTTTAAATAGACGTGGGTGGAGTGTGAACCGGGCGATAGTTTAGTCTATCTACTCCAATTGAAAAAAAATAAAAAAAGAAAAGAGTGAAAAGATTGGAAAAGAGAAAGCCGGAAACCGCATCCTAAACAGGAAACAAGGGATGAGCCACTTCACCTGTTCAATAGATTTGGGTGGAGTGTGAACCGGGTGATAGTTTAGTTTAGCATATCAAATCCAATTGAAAAAAAAGAAAAAAGAAAAAAAGAAAAGAGTGAAAAGACTGGAAAAGAGAAAACCGGAAACCGCATCCTAAACAGGAAACAATGGATGAGCCTCTTCACCTGTTCATTAGATG